>CAKXYN010000337.1:0-392538 GCA_935064755.1 Tragelaphus eurycerus | reverse complement strand
CACATCAACGCTGAGCTGTTCTTTTTTTTTTTTTTAGTTTATTTTTATTTATCTTTATTTATTTTTTTTTTTTTTTGCTTAACTTTACAATATTTTATTGCTTTTACAATACATCAAGATGGATCCGCCGCCAGTATACACGTGTTCCCCATCCTGAACCCTCCTCCCTCTCCCCTCCCCACACCATCCCTCCAGGTCGTCCCAGTGCTCCAGCCCCAGGCATTTGTTATCGGGCATCGTACCTGGACTGACGACTCATTTCAGATATAATATTATACATATTTCAATGCTATTCTCCCCAATCATCCCACCCTCTCCCGGTCCCAGAGTCCAAAAGTCTGTTCTATACATCAGTGTCTCTTTTGCTGTCTCGTAAATAGGGTTATTTTTACCATCTGGGCATATACACTGAGAAAACCAGAATTGAAAGAGACACGTGTACCCCAATGTTCATAGCAGCACTGTTTACAATAGCCAGAACGTGGAAGCAACCTAGATGTCCATCCACAGATGAATGGATAAGCAAGCTGTGGTACATATACACAATGGAATATTACTCAGCCATTAAAAAGAATACATTTGAATCAGTTCTAAGGAGGTGGATGGAACTGGAGCCTATTATACAGAGTGAAGTAAGCCAGAAACAAAAACACAAATACAGTATACTAACGCATATATATGGAATTTAGAAAGATGGTAAAAATAACCCTATTTACGAGAACGCTGAGCTGTTCTGCAGATACTGAAACCCCCACCAGGTGGGAGAAGTTTACAATGGTATACTGCCCACACGCACTTGACCCTAGACAAGATGGAACCAGAAAGTTGGTGATGCTGACTCCCACTTACCTCACCACCAACCACTCAGGATAATGTCCACTAGCTGATCACATTTTTTTGAACCATTGCTATAAAACTTCTCACTATCCTCTCCAAGTGGAGATACACGATTTTGAGGGCTGCTCTGACCCCCTATGCTTGGCAAAGTAAATAAAGCTATTTTTTCCTACTTCACACAAAACTCTCTCCAATAGCTTTATGGTGTTTTCAGTGTTACTTTGGATTGCTGGCTAAGTGAAGTCCAAAGCAAAATTAAAAGTATATCTCAAGATAAATCCATCTTAAGCAATTAATGGTCTTTTGTAAGTTACCTACAACCTATGTAGGAATATTTGGCCTTTAATTAAGTTACTTTGAATTAACTTATTTTGATTAGGGTCCTACCTAAAATTCTTTAAAAAATTTTTGACGGTATACTCAGTATATATCCTTGGGGGAAAATGATAAAACAATAGTGTAGTCTTTTCCACATAAAAGTAAATGATGGCTGACATTCCTATGTTTCCAAAGTTCATTTGAAAGCATAACATTATGCAAATAGCAACTAAATTAAAAAGATCTCTATTTCTGACTGCATCTGGTCTTAGTTGTGGCACAAGGGCTGAGTCGCCCTGTGGCATATGAGATCTCAGTTCCCCAGTCAGGGAATGAACCTGTGTCTACTGCTTTGGAAAGCAGAATGTTAACCACTGGGCTATTAAGGGAGTCCTGGCAATTGAGTTCTGAAAGAGTAATGAGTCATTCTAGTGAGAACACAAATTATAATGTTACAGTTAAAATCATGTTGTACTGGTTCAAAGATAGATATAATGTAAATGAGTAATAGGACTTATAAATTCACCCAGGTTCATAGGATTTTTCCATAGTATACTTTTGGTTGTAAGTGATAGAAAGATCAACTGAAATGCTTTTGAAATTTAAGGATATTTGTTGATTGGCTAACATGACTGCAAACTTCAAAAAAACCAAGATTCACACTTAGTTGATATATTGGATCAAACATGCCACAGAGGAGTCTTTTTCTTGTTGTGTTCTTGTCTGACTTATCTTAAAGCTGACTTACCTGGCACGTAGAAGGATTGCTATCTGTGACAACTCAGAGAAAAGGCTCTTTATACGACTCTGGCAGAAGTAATTGACCTTGATCATCAGAAAAATACAACAAGGACTAAATCACAGTGGAGACAGGGCAGAATGCTTTTGCATTTCAGGTGACCTTTAACACTTGGCTACCTCTTGCATCTCATATTGCGACAGTAAACAAGAAACTTCAGGCACCTGGCCTGCATTTTGGGTAGACTGAAGATGTGATTAGACATTGCAGGGGTAAAATTCTAGGCTATACCTCTAGCTAAGCCACTAAAATCAGCTGAGAAGTTAGTGGAAGGTGGAGGGAGAAGAACAGAGTCTAAAGTGAAGGGAAAAAGACAAGAGACAGACGTTGCGGCTCTCTGATCAGCAGCTGTGCCAGGCGGCATAGTTCATTGCTCCAGCCATCCTCCTCTAATCTGTCAGGAAACTATTTTTAGGTAAATTCCCCACTTCTGAATTCATCATCAGCATCAAAATGAAAGAAGACGGGATGAATGTAACTGGATTCACTCTAATGGGACTTACCCAGAGTTCTCAGATCAGATCAGATCAGTCACTCAGTCGTGTCCAACTCTTTGTGACCCCATGAATCACAGCACGCCAGGCCTCCCTGTCCATTACCAACTCCTGGATGTCACTCAGACTCACATCCATAGAGTCAGTGATGCCATCCAGCCATATCATCCTCTGTTGTCCTATTCTCCTCCTGACCCTAATCTCTCCCAGCATCAGAGTCTTTTCCAATGAGTCAACTCTTTGAATGAAGTGGCCAAAATACTGGAGTTTCAGCTTTAGCATCATTCCTTCCAAAAAAATCCCAGGGCCGATCTCCTTCAGAATGGACTGGTTGGATCTCCTTGCACTCCAAGGGACTCTCAAGAGTCTTCTCCAACACCACAGATCAAAAGCATCAATTCTTTGGTGCTCAGCCTTCTTCACAGTCCAGCTCTCACATCCATACATGACCACAGGAAAGACCATAGCCTTGACTAGGCGAACCTTTGTTGGCAAAGTAATGTCTCTGCTTTTGAATATGCTATCTAGGTTGGTCATAAGTTTCCTTCCAAGGAGTAAGCGTCTTTTAATTTCATGGCTGCAGTCACCATCTGCAGTGATTTTGGAGTCCAGAAAAATAAAATCTGATACTGTTTCCACTGTTTCTCCATCTATTTCCCATGTAGCGATGGGACCAGATGCCATGATCTTCGCTTTCTGAATGTTGAGCTTTAAGCCAACTTTTTCACTCTCCACTTTCATTTTCACCAAGAGGCTTTTTAGTTCCTCTTCACTTTCTGCCATAAGGGTGGTGTCATCTGCATATCTGAGGTTATTGATATTTCTCCCAGCAATCTTGATTCCAAGATTCAAGAAATCTTGGGTCGGGAAGATCCCCTGGTGGAAGGCGAGGCAACCTATTCCAGTGTGCTTGCCTGGTGGGCTCCATAAGGTCGTAAAGAGTAGAACATGACTGAAGCAACTTTGTATGCATGTATGCATCTTTGCACAGTGTCCATTTGATTTTTGCTAAAGTGAAAGTGAAAAAGTTGGCTTAAAGCTCAACATTCAGAAAATGAAGATCATGACACCCAGTCCCATCACTTCATGGGAAATAGATGGGGAAATAGTGGAAACAGTGTCAGACTTTATTTTTTTGGACTCCAAAATCACTGCAGATGGTGACTGTAGCCATGAAATTAAAAGATGCTTAATCCTTGGAAGGAAAGTTATGACCAACCTAGATAGCATATTCAAAAGCAGAGACATTACTTTGCCAACAAAGGTTCATCTAGTCAAGGCTATGGTTTTTCCTGTGGTCATGTATGGATGTGAGAGTTGGACTGTGAAGAAAGCTGATCACTGAAGAATTGATGCTTTTGAAGTGTGTTGTTGGAGTAGACTCTTGAGAGTCCGCTGGACTGCAAGGAGATCCAACCAGTCCATCTTAAAGGAGATCAGTCCTGGATGTTCTTTGGAAAGAATGATGCTAAAGCTGAAACTCCAGTACTTTGGCCACCTCATGCGAAGAGTTGACTCATTGGAGAAGACTCTGATGCTCGGAGGGATTGAGGGCAAGAGGAGAAGGGGACGACAGAGGATGAGATGGCTGGATGGCATCACCGACTTGATGCATTTCAATTTAAGTGAACCTCTGGAATTGGTGATAAACAGGGAGGCCTGGCATTGTGCGATTCACGGGGTCACAAAGAGTCGGACATGACTGAGTGACTGAACTGAACTACTTAGTCTTAAAAATGCATTCATTATCTATGCTCTTATGCAAAGCAATCAACCTCTTTATCGTACTCTAGACTTCATTTCTTTCTTGTTTGTGTGAGGGCGTTGGTCTAAAAATAGCTTCTAAATCTATTTTATCTACATTTCACTTTCTATTTGATAATTTTACGTCAGCAAGGAAGCAAATTTGTTACACCCTTCATCTTTCACATAAAATCTTCCATTGATTCCTTTTCCTTCATCAGTTACTCTTTCATTTGATTCTCTCCTCTTTCTTACAAAACACTTCTCGAACACTTGTCTCCCATTTCTTTCCTTCTGTTCTGTTTAAACCCTTTCAGCCACACTTTAGTTAACTTTCTCTTTTCTGGTCACAAGTGCCCTCTATGTTATTCAACATAACCCTCATCACTCACTTCTCATCTTACAAAATCCACCAGCAGTGTTTCATCCCATCTTTCTTGGCACATTTGCTTTGAGCAATGATTCTTTGAGGTTGAGACCTGGAAATTCAAATTCCTCCATGGTATTTCCACCTGAATGACTAATGGATTCCTGAAACAGGCCCCAATGACAAAGCATATTTTCATGGAAATTGATATAACAATTCTAAACTTATATGCATATGTGCCTGTCTTTAAATAAGCTTGGTGACAGAAGAAGAGAAGAATAGGAAAACTAGATAGGAAACGAGATTGACTAGTTGTTAGAACATATCACAAAGCTTTAGTTGGTAATTAGTTGCTATATTCCCATGAATAAACAAGTCTAAAGAACAGAAGGAATGATCCAGACTTGAGTTCTCTATATTTGTAGATTTAACATAAATGCTATAATTTAATTAATTATTGATCAGGATGAAATTTAATCTGTCAGGAAGCATGGACTACTGGACAAATTCTGAAAGGTCCATCAGTTCAGTTCAGTTCAATTGCTCAGTCATGTCCAACTCTTTGCGACCCCATGAATCCCAGCACTCCAGGCCTCCTTGTCTATCACCATCTTCCAGAGTTCACTCAAACTCACGTCCACCGAGTCAGTGAAGCCATCCAGCCATCTCATCCTCTGTCGTCCCCTTCTCCTCCTGCCCCCAATCCCTCCCAGCATCAGAGTATTTTCCAATGACGAATTCTTCACATGAGGTGGCCAAAGTACTAGAATTTAAGCTTTAGCAAAATTCCTTCCAAAGAAATCCCAGGGCTGATCTCCTTCAGAATGGACTGGTTGGATCTCCTTGCAGTCCAAGGGACTCTCAAGAGTCTTCTCCAACACCACACTTCAAAAGCATCAATTCTTCAGTGATCAGCTTTCTTCTCAGTCCAACTCTCACATCCATACATGACCACTGGAAAAACCATAGCCCTGAGTAGATGGACTTTTGTTGGCAAAGTAATGTCTGCTTTTCAATGTGCTATCTAGGTTGGCCATAAATTTTCTT
This sequence comes from Tragelaphus eurycerus, assembly GCA_935064755.1. Classification (NCBI taxonomy): domain Eukaryota; kingdom Metazoa; phylum Chordata; class Mammalia; order Artiodactyla; family Bovidae; genus Tragelaphus; species Tragelaphus eurycerus. Next base: position 386,933 of record CAKXYN010000337.1, on the reverse strand, counting down.
CCAAGGAGTAAGTGTCTTTTAAATTCATGGCTGCAGTCACCATCTGCAGTGATTTTGGAGCCCCTAAAAATAAAGTCTGACACTGCTTCCACTGTTTCCCCATCTATTTCCCATGAAGTGATGGGACCAAATGCCATGATCTTCATTTTCTGAATGTTGGGCTTTAAGCCAACCTTTTCACTCTCCTCTTTCACCTTCATCAAGAGGCTTTTTAGTTACTCTTCACTTTCTGCCATAAGGGTGATGTCATCTGCATATCTGAGGTTATTTGATATTTCTCCTGGAAATCTTGATTCCAGCTTGTGCTTCTTCCAGCCCAGTGTTTCTTATGATGTACTCTGAATATATGTTAAATAAGCAGGGTGACAATATACAGCCTTGACGTACTCCTTTTCCTATTTAGAACCAGTCTGTTGTTCCAGGTCCAATTCTAACTGTTGCTTCCTGACCTGCATATAGGTTTCTCAAGAGGCAGGTCAGGTGGTCTGGTATTCCTATCTCTTTTAGAATTTTGCACAGTTTGTTGTGATCCACACAGTCAAAGGCTTTGGTATAGTCAATAAAGCAGAAATAGATGTTTTTCTGGAACTCTCTTGCTTTTTACATGATCCTGCAGAAGTTGGCAATTTGATCTCTGGTTCCTCTGCCTTTTCTAAAACCAGCTTGAACATCTGGAAGTTCACTGTTCATGTATTGCTGAAGCCTGGCTTGGAGAATTTTCAGCATTACTTTACTAGCATGTGAGATGAGTGCAATTGTGTGGTAGTTTGAGCATTCTTTGGCATTGCCTGTCTTTGGGATTGGAATGAAAACTGACCTTTGCCAGTCCCATGGCCACTGCTGAGTTTTCCAAATGTGCTGGCATATTGAGTGCAGCATTTTCACAGCATCATCTTTCAGGATTTGAAATAGCTGAACTGCAATTCCATCACCTCCACTAGCTTTGTTTGTAGTGATGCTTTCTAAGGCCCACTTGACTTCACATTCCAGGATATCTGGCTCTAGATGAGTGATCACACCATCGTGATTATCTTGGTCATGAAGATCTTTTTTGTATAGTTCTTCTGTGTATCCTTGCCACCTCTTCTTATATCTTCTGCTTCTGTTAGGTCCACACAATTTCTGTCCTTTATTGAGCTCATCTTTGCATGAAATATTCCCTTGGTATCTCTAATTTTATTGAAGAGATCTCTAGTCTTTCCCATTCTGTTATTTTTCTCTATTTCTTTGCATTGATTGCTGAGAAAGGCTTTCTTATCTCTCCTTGCTATTCTTTGGAACTCTGCATTCAGATGTTTATATCTTCCCTTTTCTCCTTTGCTTTTTGCTTCTCTTCTTTTCACAGCTATTTGTAAGACCTCCCCAGACAGCCATTTTGCTTTTTTGCATTTCTTTTCCATGGGAATGGTCTTGATCCCTGTCTCCTGTACAATGTCATGAAGCTCTGTCCATATATCATCAGGCACTCTATCAGATCTAGGCCCTTAAATCTATTTCTCACTTCCACTGTATAAACATAAGGGATCTGATTTAGGTCATACCTTAATGGTCTAGTGGTTTTCCCTACTTTCTTAAATTTAAGTCTGAATTTGGCAATAAGGAGTTAATGATCTGAGCCACAGTCAGCTCCTGGTCTTGTTTTTGCTGACTGTGTAAAGCTTCTCCATCTTTGTCTGCAAAGAATATAATCAATCTGATTTCGGTGTTGACCCTCTGGTGATGTCCATGTGTAGAGTCTTCTCTTGTGTTGTTGGAAGAGGGTGTTTGCTATGACCAGTGTGTTCTCTTGGCAAAACTCTATTAGCCCTTGCCCTGCTTCATTCCATATTCCAAGGCCAAATTTGCCTGTTACTCCAGGAATTTCTTGACTTCCTACTTTTGCATTCCAGTCCCCTACATTGAAAAGGACATCTTTTTTGGGTATTTGATGTCAAAGGTCTTGTAGGTCTTCATAGAACCATTCAACTTCCGCTTCTTCAGCATTACTGGTTGGGGCATAGACTTGGATTACCATGATATTGAGTGGTTTGCCTTTGAAAAGAACAGAGATCCTTCTGTCATTTTTGAGATTGCATCCAAGTACTGCATTTTGGACTCTTTTGTTGACGATGATGGTTACTCCATTTCTTCTAAGGGATTCATGCCTGCAGTAGTAGATATAATGGTCATCTGAGTTAAATCCACCCATTCCAGTCCATTTCAGTTCGCTGATTCCTAGAACATCAACATTCACTCTTGCCATCTCTTGTTTGACCACTTCCAATTTGCCTTGATTCATTGACCTAACATTCCAGGTTCCTATGCAATATTTACGTATTGCATAGGAACAATATTGTCCTATTAACAGCGTCAGACCTTGCTTCTATCACCAGTCACATCCACAACTGGGTATTGTTTTTGCTTTGGCTCCATCCCTTCATTCTTTCTGGAGTTATTTTTCCACTGATCTCCAGTAGCATATTGGGCCCCTATTGACCTGGGGAGTTTCTCTTTCAGTATCCTATCATTTTGCCTTTTCATACTGTTCATGGGGTTCTCAAGGCAAGAATACTGAAATGGTTTGCCATTCCCTTCTCCAGTCGACCACATTCTGTCAGACCTCTCCACCATGACCCGCCCATCTTGGGTGTCCCCACAGAGCATGGCTTAGCTTCATTAAGTTAGACAAGGCTGTGGTCCATGTGATTAGATTGACTAGTTTTCTGTGAGTATGGTTTCAGTGTGTCTGCCTTCTGATGCCCTCTTGCAACACCTACTGTCTTTTTGGGTTTCTCCTACCTTGGACATGGGGTATCTCTTCACTAATGCCCCAGCAAAGCACAACTGCTGCTCCTTATCTTGGACTAGGGGTATCTCCTCACTGCTGCCCCTTCTGACCTTGAACGTGGAGTAGCTCCTCTAGGCCCTCCTGCACCCCTGCAGCCACTGCTTCTTGGACGTGGGGTAGCTCCTCCCACCCGCCGCCGGTTACCTCGGGCGTGGGGTAGCTCCTCTCCCACGTTCCTGCGCAGTTGCCACCTGGCACTCTCTGGCGCTGCCCCTGACCTCGGACGTGGGGTAGCTCCTCTCCGCTGGGCTTGTGTGCCGTTGCATCCGCCCGCGCTTGTGAAAGAGCCATATTGCAACTTAACTCACCTCCACATCATCCTCTCGTTTCACAAACTCTGTGCTTTTTGCTCCTTGTGTCCTTCCCTCTTTTCTGATTTCTAAGGTTTCTCTGAACTTACTCTGTTTATATAACATACCTGTTACATTATCTGCCCTACCCCATCATCACAATATTTCTTATCCCACTCACTTCCTCTAGCTGAAGCGAATAATAAAGGATTAAGTAAATCAGGACTTGGAATAAAATAGAAGATGCTACATGTGTTTTGAAGTAGGAACCAGTGTTCTAGGATTAATTGCTGGAGTCCTGCTGTTGAGTCATGATTTTAAAATATCCCCTCTAGGAGAGTGGTCCATGTCAGATGGCTATTCCATGTCAGGAAAAGCAGCTAAAATTTCATTGAAAGTATAATAGTGCTTGTCCCTTAATACCATGTGCAAATGAAGTCAAGGCAATTACAGATATTTACCTTTCTCATGAATCACTTCAATATTGTTACTTTCTGGGGAGTATGACTAAATATTAAAAATAGATAGAATGCAAGAGTATATAGAGGGGCACACTCATTGGTATAGACTCTCTGTAGGGACTTCATGAGCTAAGCCCTGATTTTTTCCCTCCAACTTCAATTGCAATGCTAGATTCCATCAGAGTAAACAATCTGTCAATCTTTCTCTAAAAAAAAAAAAAAAAAAAAAGAAAAATTTTCTTTAAGGTCTGGAAATTGTACTTTCAATTTTAAAATTATGGCATATCAAGATCATGTACTGAGAGAAGAAAAGCAGATTCTGGGTTAATGTATAGATATTTGCATGAAAAACAATCACACATAAGAGTTGTTACTCTTTAGTAAGCATGCCTGTTGCTCTAGTCCCTGCACAGTACCTGCCTTTGTGGACTGATGCTATGCCTTATCCCAGAACTCATCTTTTGCATTTAGTAAATAAACAGACATTTCACCGCAGTCTGCAAAGTGACCATGGTCTGTCTTAATTTATACAGTTTTCTCTTTCTGAATATGAAGGGAATTGAAAGCACCTACAAATAGAAGCCCAGAAGAAGCTAAAGAAAAAAAAAAAAACAACTAACTGATTGGGGTCAGACAATTATTACAAACACTTGAGCAAGTCAAACTATAAATAACTGTGTCTTGGAAAATTATAATGATGGGAAATTTCCATACCCTGAGGGAAACTGAGATTCAATCCTAAGGTTCATGACCTCTCAGGGAAACCTCTAAATTCCACTTACAGGTCAAGGATGAAACTTTTTGCTTTTTTATGTTTTCTTTGAGACCATGGTGAAGACGGTGTTTGAGAATCAGTAGGGAAAATTCTTTACCACATCTACCAGAATTGCAACATCTCTCTTTCTTAGATATAGAAATAAGACTTAGAAATTTTATATTTCACATTTTGACCAGATGTTGAATGAGTTTTTCTCCATAGAGAAAAGGATATTACCATTACCAGAATTTTCAAGAGACTGACACATGGTGAGATTTATAATTCATATTTTTGCATGTTCACAGGTGATTTTAAATTGTGATGTAGTATGTAAAATTATGGGTGTTGTGATGCAGGCTACCAAGTTTAAGCAAGCTGTGGTCTATCACTTGGTTGTGTACATTTGAGCCAGTTCTATAAACCTTTTTGCCCTCAGAATGTTTATTTTTAATGGAAATTATATGTTTACAAGGCCAAAGGATTTGGAAACAAATAAAATAATACATGTGGAATTAATTAGATAGGACTTGAAATAAATTAAGTGTTGAATATATAGCAGCTGTTTGAATACAAACATTTTTGGAGGGTTATGTGTTCCTATTCAAGTCTAATGAAATTAGAGCTATCATCAGTTTTTTATGTTCAAGTTAAATCCAAATAACTATACAATGCAACATCTGAGTATTTTTGTTAGAGCTAGTCGATAGCATTTTATTTACTGTTTCTTGATATGTTATCATTTATCATTGTTTCTTAATTTGTTATCATTTAATTATTCTTTCTTTATATGTTATATTTATCATTCATTTACCCCTCATCCTAGTGTTTTAGATTTAAAAAAGTGGACTACATAATGCCTATGTAGAAGGAAGGTGGTTTGTTTAGAGAACTATCGACATGTAATACAGTAGTTAGTCTCCTACAGGAAGCACTAAAGAGAGGCCCAGGGAAGGACATGAAGGGCAGTAGTGTCATCCTCAAATGACAGAGCAGAGTCTTTTTTTTTTCTTTTTCTTTAGAGCAGAGTTTTCTGATTTTAAATTTGCTCATTTAATTTTCTCTATGTACACTTGATGTCATAAATAGCATTAAATTTCTGCTGCAGAATTGTTCAAGAATATTTAAATGGCTGAAGTTACTAACTGCCTTAGTGCTAGTGGTTGTGGCTTTCTCTCTCTCTTACTATGAACTAAATAACTAAGAAAACAGAAAGAAAAAGCCTCAGGTATCCATCAGGAAGGACACAGGTAGGAACATTGGAAGGTTATTTTTCTAAATTCCCCCAATAGTAAGAGTATATAAGTTGAGACTTTTAGAGAAATCAGCAGAGCAATATTGAGGGGAGAGTAAAAGATCCGAAATCTGAACAGAACACGTTTCTCAGGCCATAAAGGAAAAGAATATGCTTAAATAGATGAAAAACTAAACTACTATTGTTAGAGTAAATAACAATGCTGGATAAAAATGCATGGATTCAAGGAATTTAACTGGGAAGGTAATTAGAATGGGTTTTTAATCTATTATTTAAATGTTAAAATATAATTAGAAAACATGGCATATAATGACATCCTTATTACTAACTTCTAATATAATTTTGAATATTGCATTTATTTTAAAATGCTATTATAAAAACTATTATAAAATAGTAATATCAGCTTTAAATTAGACATAAAAATTTCTATATTATTTTCAGAATGATCAATGCTAGAATAATGTTGCTGCCAAAATAAATGGGAAGAAAACAGTGAGTAACTGTAAGAGTCAGGAGGCAAAATTTCCAGGGTACAGGTCAGAGAAGGCAATGGCACCCCACTCCAGTACTCTTGCCTGGAAAATCCCATGGACAGAGGAGCCTGGTAGGCTGCAGTTCATGGGGTCTCTAAGAGTCAGACAAGACTGAGCAACTTCACTTTCACTTTCATGCATTGGAGAAGGAAATGGCAACCCACTCCAGTGTTCTTGCCTGGAGAATCCCAGAGATGGGGGAGCCTGGTGGGCTGCCGTCTATGGGGTCTCAGAGTCGGACACGACTGAAATGACTTAGCAGCAGCAGGAGTAGGTCCAAAAGATGATTCAGAGCCCTCAGTTCATGGTGGGAAGGGCCCTCAGCAATCTTCTGTGCATCTCCAGAGTCTGAAGAATATGGCTCTCAGGGAAGAGAAGTCCATGAGATATTTTCTCAGAAATATGAACGGAACAAGCTGTTTCCAAGAAAAATGTATGAAGGGAAAATTGATAGGGAGGGCTAGGCCTATGATTTGGCTATCTGTGGATACTTTACATCAGGAAAATACTCACAGTGCAAGATTCTATGTTATGTTAGCATGTTGGTTCCACCAGTACAATTAATTACACTGGATAAGTAATAAAATTATCCTCAAACATCATCTTTTCCTAAACAAATATTTAGATAATAAATAATATGATGTTGTGGGGTTTAAAATTGATTTTTAATGTTATTTTTTCTTGTTATTATGTCAAAATGCATGTTGAAAATAAAGTCTCCACTACCTTCATATATTATTAATGAATAGGGTTGCTACAATTTTTCATTTAACATGCTATAAAAATTCTTCACCAAGTATGCCTTTATGTTATCAATTAGCGTTTTATTCATAGCATGTTTTGTTATTAATTTATAGTAGACTGAGTTGCATAAACATTTTATTCAACATTTTAGATATCTGATATTTTTATAAATGAAATATCATCTTTCATAAAACTTACATCACTTTATTTCACTCTTAGAATAATTTTTAGGGTTGGGGTTACGTGTATAAAACATATAGCTAATTTTATGACTCTAAAACTATTTGCTAAAACATTTTCCAATTAGATAATATGAATGAAGCTGTTTCAGTGCAATTTAGAAGACATTGTTTTTTAAAAACCTGACTTAGAAACCTATTTTATTCTTATGATAGATTCTTCAGTGCACTTTGTATGTGTAAATACTATTAAAAAATAAAGCTTATATCAATATTCCACATCTTCCTGTTGAATTATACATTACAAAGCAGTTCATAGTAGCTGTCTTATTTGACTCTCACAGGTCAACAGCTTGAACAAATGGTACTCTATTTTATCGGAGAGGACTCAGAAGCTTCGTGGATTCTTCCGTGACACATGACTATAAATCTGTAGCTTCTAGATTTTTTATATTGGAAACTGAACAATTATTATATTATTTTAATTAACTTTTCATTTTGGAATAATTTTAGATTAATAGAAAAGTTGCCAAGATAATACAGAGTTTCTATCTGCTGCTAAGTCGCTTCAGTCACGTCCGACTCTGTGCGACCCCAGAGATGGCAGCCATCAGGCTCCACCATCCCTGGGATTCTCCAGGCAAGAACACTGGAGTGGGTTGCCATTTCCTTCTCCAATGCATGAAAGTGAAAAGTGAAAGTGAAGTTGCTCAGTCGTGTCCGACTCTCAGCGACCCCATGGACTGCAGCCCACCAGGCTCCTCTGTCCATGGGATTTTCCAGGCAAGAGTACTGGGGTGGGATGCCAAGGCCTTCTCCAACTTCTCCAATACACAACTGAAGCGACTTGGCGGCGGCCACAGTACCCTGGAAACAATTTGTTTTAAAGTAAGTAAAAAGGTGTGTTGTATACAAATCTGTACCTTTGCTAGTTTTATTCATATTTTCAATCATTTTTGTTAGCTGTCCGTGCCATTCATAAAAATCAACTCATTTTTAATTCTTTCAGAAAGCCCAATTATTCTTCTACTTCCTTATTTAACAAGCATAGATAGTATGTATATGTACACACACACACACTCACTTGGCACTTGACTGATTAATTTCTCATGTGGACAAGGAAGGACACAATCATATTTCGCTGGTTGTTTAGCAGTAAAGAATCCACCTGCAATGCAGGAGACACAGGTTCAATCCCTGCATCTGGAAGATCCCCTGGAGAAGGAAACGACAACCCACTCCAGGGTTCTTGTCTGGGAAATCCTATGAACAGAGGAGCCTGACAGGCCACAGTCCATGGGGTCACAGAGAGTCAGACATGACTGAGCGACTAAGCAACAGAGGACACAGTCTTTCTTCAAAGCTGTGTCTTGCTATAAGAAATGAAGTCAAAAGTTGGAGTAATACCTGGATGACTAGTGGAAAAGCTTTCTGTGGGTAAGCTGTTAGGGTTTTTAAGCAACAGAAGAGTCACTAGAATCAGTAAGGGCATTTTATCATAAGCCAGCAATTTCACATTTTCCAATTTGATCCTCATTATAATTGTATGAAATCGGTAGGGAAGTTATATGTGAATCTCCCTATATTACAGTAAGTCATATACATTTGAAACAGACACACACTTGTGAGTACTGCTTGATCAGATTGAGCCAGCTTGAATAAATATTTAACAATGAATAAAGCTTCAGGCTCTGGCTATAGTCAACATTCTGTTTCTATTCCTTACCCATGTGGTTACTGTCAGTTTGTATCTGTAAACAATTCAGCCATTACCTTCTGATTCTACATCATTGGCTCTGTGTCCTTCATCAGGAAGTATCAGTCAAACATTAACACAGAAATCAGGTTATAACCTCTACAGAGAATGGAGACTCTGGAGAAGCCCCTCCTGCTCTAAAGGTCTTGCTAGAAAAATGTTTGCTTCTTTCCCTGTAGAGTCAGTCACTTCCATGCTGGAGTCAGAGGTTCTGGGTTAAAACTCTAGAGCCAGCATTTGTTACTTCTTTAATTTTATCTTTTTAAGCATGGGGTTCCTACCAGTAAAACTGGGTAATAAGATCTGACATGGACTGTTTCCTAGTCACTTAACTCTGAACACTGCTTCCTTGCATTATTTAACTTAGTTATCATAACAGTACATATTAGTAGGTATTGCTTACTTTTGTCAGCTTCTATTCTTATTGTTAAATGAGTGAAAAGAAAGCCAACTTAACACATGGATATTTATTATGTATTAGTCTACAGCAAGGTGTATTTCCAATGATCATTCTTTCTTTCTTTTTTTTTTTTTTTAAATGAATTAGTTGATTTTAAAGTCTCAATTTTTTTTTTTTTTTTTTTTTAGATTTTAAAGAAATAAATGAGAGTATAGCCATGATCCACGCACTTCTTCAGTTTTGTCTTATTTCTCCTTCTATCTGGAGATAAGGTCACCTGATCACAGATGACATGCAACCCCTCCCTTCTCCCACCCATGCACATGGCAGGCATGACCAATAAACTGCTCTTTTCCTTTCCTCAGGTCATGGATGTGGCTTCAGAACTCTTCTCAAAATTCACTCCAGGAAACCAGTACTAGTAACAAATGACCAGAGTTGGCAGTTGAGATAACAATTATTTCTTATCCCCACCCCAGGTGGATACCTACCCTTCTTCAACATTGAAGCTCTATCTTAAAACTTTTAACAATTTATCTAAACTTCAATTCTTCCTGGTATCCCCCTGCTGCTGCTGCTGCTAAGTCGCTTCAGTCGTGTCTGACTCTGTGGGACCCCATAGACGGCAGCCCACCAGGCTCCCCCGTCCCTGGGATTCTCCAGGCAAGAACGCTGGAGTGGGTTGCCATTTCCTTCTCCAATGCATGAAAGTGAAAAGTGAAAGTGAAGTCGCTCAGTCGTGTCCGACTCTCAGCGACCCCATGGACTGGAGCCCGCCAGGATCCTCTGTCCATGGGATTTTCCAGGCAAAAGTACTGGGGTGGGGTGCCATTGCCTTCAAAAATTTTCTAGCTTTGTGTTCTCAATGAAGAAGCAAGCACAAGACCATAAGTCAATTTTTCACATGGATGCACTGATTTGTTGATGACTATAATGACTTCCAAAACTGGTCTGAGACACATTTGTCTTTCTTCTAACTGTAGATTCTACATGCTCACTGTGGTACCTTTCACCTTTTCCTTGGAAATTATGCAAAACCAAAGCTTTGTAACTGAGTTTGTCCTCCTGGGGCTATCACAGAATCCAACCGTGCAGAAAATAATATTTGTTGTATTTTTGTTCACTTACATTGCAACTGTGGGGGGCAACTTGCTAATTGCGGTGACCATCAGTAGCAGCCCAGCACTCCGGGGCTCCCCCATGTACTTCTTCCTGGCTTTTCTGTCCTTCCTAGATGCATGCTTCTCCTCCGTCATTGTCCCAAAGATGATTGTGGACTCTCTCCTTTGGAGGAAAACCATTTCCTTCGAAGGCTGCATGATCCAGCTCTTTGCTTAACACTTCTTTGCCGGGGTGGAGGTGATTGTCCTCAGTGCCATGGCCTATGACCGCTATGTGGCCATCTGCAAACCGTTGCACTATTTTTCTATCATGAACCGTAGACTGTGCGTCCTTCTGATGGCGGTAGCCTGGATAGGGGGCTTCGTTCATTCCATGATACAGATTCTCTTCATTTTCCAGCTGCCCTTCTGTGGTTCCAACATCATTGATCATTTCATGTGTGACTTGTACCCACTGCTGGAGCTTGCCTGCACTGACACTCACATCTATGGCCTTTTGGTAGTCACCAACAGTGGGTTTTTTTGCATCTTAATTTTCTCCTTGTTGTTTATCTCCTATGGGGTCATCCTGCTGTCTCTGAGAACCCGTAGCTCTGAAGGGCAGCAGAAAGCCCTCTCCACCTGCGGATCTCACATTGCTGTTGTGATTTTGTTCTTTATCCCATGCATATTTATGTATGTAAGACCTCCATATTCTTTCTCCTTTGACAAAATGGTAGCCATGTTTTACACCATCCTAACTCCCTTATTCAATCCTTTGATTTACACGTTCAGGAATAAAGAAGTGAAAAGTGCCATGAGGAAAGTGTGGGACAGGATAATGGTGGTGTCTAATGAAAAATAAAACATTTAAAGTTGAGTAAAAAATTCAAATTTTCTAATCAGACAAAAATTTTATATGGATGAGCATCATTTGACCGGGGATAAAGTAAAGTAATATTATAAAAGATAACATAAGTTCCAGGAACTAATTTAGTTTTCATTCTTAGATCACTTATGAACTCTGATTTGGAAATTCAATATCCTCAAATGAAAATTAAGAAGACTTGAATTTTATGCTTCCTTAGAATCCAAAAGTCAAAAAAGAATGAAAAAATACTCTCATTTTTTGCTAATTATTTGATATTTTGGGAAATATTTCTGGAGGGAAGCAGAGATTAGGTTTTACATATATATATATATATATCAATGACCTTTTTGCCCAACCTAATGTATCTGCTGTACAACTGAAAATAACAAAACAGAGTTGATTGTAAATCAACTCTATCTAAAAAAATAAATAAACAATAGAAAGAAAAACATTAACATATTAATGTTTCCGATTTTGCCAAAGAAGTGTAATTATTGCTGACATTAGCCCTTTGATATTGATGATAACCATAATTCACACTTTGAAAGTGAAAGTGATGTCACTCAGTCATGTCCAACTCTTTTGTGACCCCATGGACTGTAGCCTACCAGGCTCCTCTGTCCATGGGATTTTCCAGGCAAGGGTACTGGAGCGACTTGCCATTTCCTTCTCCAGGGGATCTTCCCAACCCAGGGATAGAACCCTGCTCTCCTGCACTGCAGGCAGATGCTTTACCATCTGAGCCACCAGGGAAACCTATTCACATTTTGATATAACACAAACAAGAGTAGTTAACCACACATATTTCATCTATGGGCTTTCAACTGCCTTCAAAGACTTCCAGACTGCTAGAAGAGATGGACTTAAGGAAAGTTTATGGGGAAGAGAACAGAATTGCCTCATATCAAGTCATATGAGTTGAAGTTTAACCAATTGTCCCCAAGGCTTGATTTTGCCCTTGGATTGTTTGAGCTAGGTAGTTCATTGTATATCACTTGGGACTAGTTTGGAAGAAATAGTTTCCTTGGAGCTCCTGAGGCTTAAAGCCTACCTTAAGCATTTGCAAACTTTTGTGTGTATTTCTATAAATATCCAGTACAGTAAAAATAAAACACTTAGCCTCATGATTTTTCACACACACACACACACACACACACAGAGATACAGTGAGAAGGAAGCTGGCCACAGAGGCATTTATTTCTCAGAGTGTAGGAATAGTTTACTTCAGTTAAGTTTCCAAGAACCGAATTAAGAAATTCACTCCATCTTCAGAGCATTCTCTCTGCTCCAATACAGACCTTGCTGTTCTGTCTGACCCAGTGTTTCCAGGAAGGAGCTGTGTGAATTATGGCTACATGAAGAGTTCCCTTTCTCCATAAACTCTTTACATCCCTTCATCACTTATGATAGAAGGCAATGATAAATCTCAATGAAGTATAGTTTGTGTGTTTTATTCAAGCTTCACATAATTCACCTTCTAAGTAAATGAAAGTTGAAGATATGAAAAATGCACTCTATTGGAAGTCATCTGTTTGGTTGTAAGAAAAGAGGTAAGTTTCTCAGTCTGTCTGAAATATTTTCTTCTTTGCTGTGCTTAGTCTCTCAGTCGTGTCCAACTCTTTGTGACCTCATGGACTGTAGCCTGCCATTCCTCTGTCCATGAGATTCTCCAGGCGACAATACTGGAGTGGGTTGCACTCTTCCAAGGGATCTTCCCAACCCAAGGATTGAACTCAGGTCTTCTATATTGCAGGTGGATTCTTTACCATATGCTTCCTTGGTGACTCAGATGGTAAAGTGTCTGCCTGCAATGCAGGAGACCCGGGTTCAATCCCTGGGTTGGGAAGATCCTCTGGAGAAGGAAATGGTGACCCACTCCAGTCCTCTGGCCTGGAAAATTCCATGGACTGAGGAGCCTGGTAGGCTACAGCCCATGGGGTCTCAAAGAGTCGGACACGACTGAGCGACTTCACTTTCTTTTCCTGACTTTCTCTACCATCTGAGCCCTAAACACTGATCTCTTGGAATCTATACTTGGTGTGCCTTCTAACAAATGACAGACCTCCTAGGGAGTGTTTCTACCAATGAAGAATTATGGTGGTTCAGGCTTCCTAGGCCTTCCCTGAACTCAGCACATAGCTGAATTACCTCTCAAATGCATCTCTGCTCACAGAGGCTGCAACGCTCTGAATGAAGGCCAGCTTGGCAGAAGTTTCTCTCTTGGGGAGTTCCTGGTTCAAAGTTTATGGTCAGTGCTGATATTTCTGGGACAGAGTATGAAATTGGGCTCCCCTTTCTACACACCTGGATTTTCAAGATCCTTGACAATCCTTGCTACAACATACAACAACAGTCTCTCTTTAAATGGGGTAAGTGATGGTGTGGTTGTTCAAGAAGAAAGAAGCTGAACTGTGGGATGAACTCTTGGCTAAATCAAATTTCTCTAACATGTTTGCTCTCCTTCCCACTCTATGCTTTTCTATATCCCATCCCCAACTCTTCTCTCCCTGGTACCCGCTCACTCCTCTCTCCTGTTCTGATTACATTGGTCTGCTTCTTTCCTCCTCTTCACTATTATCCAGTTAGATCTTTATTTTCTTTTGCTTTGATATTAGCCTCATCATGCAGTTTAATGAACTTGCTTTTGAAGCAAGGACAGAAATTTAAGACATCAATTGTCATCTGTCTCTAATTACTCATCATTTCTCTTTTCTAAGATGCAGTGTACATGATGATTAGGGTTTGATATTTTACGATATGTAGGGTGAATGCTGAGAGAGAGGCTACCTAGTAACCTCTTTCTAGTAATCCCTTTCTAGTTCTAGCCTAAGTGCCTTAATTAGAACACTTTGTATCATAGGTCATGCTTTGTAAATAGAAATGGATGAATCAAATGGCCAGTTACCTTGCCAAACAACAACAACAACAAAACTGTAGGTCAAATGAAATAACACAAGCAAAAACTTGTTTGAATGATTAGATTATGGAACAAGAATATTTTATCCTGAATTGCCTTATTCAATCATATATATATATATGATTGAATATATATATGGAACAAAGAAGATAGAGGCAGATGTTTATTTAATTTAGGAAGAATGGAAGAATTTTGGCACCAAATATGCTTGAATTGGTTAACATTTCAGTAGGTAAAAGGAAAATTTAAGGATTAAGGAAGTAAAAAGACCTTCTGTCACCATGATGCCCTCCCAAATCAAAGAGGCAGAGTGGTCCAGAAAAGTTTGGAGATAATGGCTGAATTCAATAATAAAGTCCTCAGATAGTACTGCTTTGACCTAATGCATACATCTTGTCAATGATGCTTTCCTGTTTTTATGTCTCCAAATCTTCTCTTCGCTTACTTAAAATAAAATAGAATTACTTGAACTGGATTTCATGGTTGTCTGTTAGCTACCCAAAACTTATCTCTTAAAACTTTTGGATTTAATGAGAGTGTAGCTTTTAATGAAGGGGGCATCTGTTTTTTCCTGAAGTAATGCATGTTCCCTTTTTAAAAGTATTTAATCACTCTTATATCCTAACTCATCCTCTTCTCACAGCAAAGGGCTCCCTCTTTTTTGTTTTTATCCCCTACTGAAAACCTAGTGTATTAAAATTAAGTAATCATTGATTTATTTTCTTTTTTTAATAATCATCAGAGAAAATTGAAACTTCCAATCAGAGTTTGCAATTATTGTGATATTTCTAATTTCTCACAGTGAACTAATATTATTTTAGCTCAACTGCAAGGAAAACCTAATTGTATTTAGATGTGTAACTCTACTAGAGTTAAATAGTTTGGATTTACTGATATTAATATATTTATCTTACTTAGGGAAACCCTTTGTAAACTTTTAGAATATTTAATTTTCAGAGAACCTTGTTGGAAATTGCAGTTTAACTCAAAGCCATAATTTCACTTATTTACCATGTTTAAACCTTTAACGACCAATCAATTTATTTTCTAAGATTTTTCTGATATGGAGTTAAAATTCACTTGGTTTTATCACAGTGTTTAGTTTTAAATGATTAAGAATCTTACATAGAGATATGTTATCCCTCCAATGTGGTTGTGAGGAGGTTGAGGACATCTTTTCACGCTCTTTAAGTTGATTCCAGATACGAGTAGGTTCTCAGCACACATTTGATGACTGAGTTGATGGTGTTATTGATGATTAATCAGAAAGAGGAAGTGCACATCAAAATTCATGTTCAAATTTGTTTCATTTGACATTAAATTTTAAAGGCATGATTGATTAAAATGGAAACAGGAATGTAAAATTGATAGTTTATTGCATAATGTTGAAAAAAAAAACCTCAAAACTTAAAAACATAAAATATTAAAAGGGCAAAGCATACAAAATTAAAAAAATAAAATATAAGAAATTAAAATATACAAAACATTATGCTGTATTGCTAATAAAAATATATATTTCATAATGTTATTCTGTTAACTAAGCAAATATAATAGTGCCTCAAGTTAAATTTTTATTTATAATTTATGTCATATTGTTATAGTTTTAGAAACAATGGAAAATGATCTAATTTGTATATAAAAATATTTCACATATACATTTGAATGTATATCAGATCAGATCAGATCAGATCAGTTGCTCAGTCATGTCCGACTCTTTGCGACCCCATGAACTGCAGCACGCCAGGCCTCCCTGTCCATCACCAACTCCCAGAGGTCACTCAGACTCACATCCATCGAGTCAGTGATACCATCCAGCCATCTCATCCTCTGTCGTCCCCTTCTCTTCCTGCCCCCAATTCCTCCCAGCATCAGAGTCTTCTCCAATGAGTCAACCCTTCGCATGAGGTGGCCAAAGTACTGGAGTTTCAGCTTTAGCATCATTCCTTCCAAAGAAATCCCAGGGCTGATCTCCTTCAGAATGGACTGGTTGGATCTCCTTGCAGTCCAAGGGACTCTCAAGAGTCTTCTCCAACAACACACTTCAAAAGCATCAATTCTTCAGCGCTCAGCCTTCTTCACAGTCCAGCTCTCACATCCATACATGACCACAGGAAAGACCATAGCCTTGACTAGGCGAACCTTTGTTGGTAAAGTAATGTCTCTGCTTTTGAATATGCTATCTAGGTTGGTCATAACTTTCCTTCCAAGGAGTAAGCGTCTTTTAAATTCATGGCTGCACTCACCATCTGCAGTGATTTTGGAGCCCCAAAAAACAAAGTCTGACACTGTTTCCACTGTTTCCCCATCTATTTCCCATGTAGTGATGAGACCAGATGCCATGATCTTCATTTTCTAAATGTTGAGCTTTAAGCCAACCTTTTCACTCTCCACTTTCACTTTCATCAAGAGGCTTTTTAGTTCCTCTTCACTTTCTGCCATAAGGGTGGTGTCATCCGCATATCTGAGGTGATTGATATTTCTCCCAGCAATCTTGATTCCAACTTGTGTTTCTTCCAGCCCAGCATTTCTCATGATGTACTCTGCATATAAGTTAAATAAACATGGTGACAATATACAGCCTTGACGTACTCCTTTTCTTATTTGGAACCAGTCTGTTGTTCCATGACCAGTTCTAACTGTTGTTTCCTGACCTGCGTACAGATTTCTCAAGAGGCAGATCATGTGGTCTGGTATTCCCATCTCTTTCAGAATTTTCCACAGTTTATTGTGATCCACATGTAGGGAACTAACTTTTACTTCTGGGTTATGGGCTCCCCTGCTGTCTCAGATGGTAAAGAATCTGCCTGCTATGCAGGAGACCTGGGTTTGATCCCTGGGTCGGACAGATACCCTGGAGAAGGGAATGGCAGCCCACTCTAGTATACTTGCCTGGAGAATCCCATGGACAGAGGTGCCTGGTGGGCTACAGTCCATGTGATTATAAGAGTTGGACATTGACTTAAAAGAGTGATATTTATATTATGAGTCCCCTGGGCATATATTTGATGAAACTATTAAAATAAGCACAAGCTATATGAGAAGAGTTTATTAAAAATATTTTAATTAAGATGAAAATTTGGAAAAACAAAAAATAAGTGGTTGAATTTATATTTTAAGATTTTTAAAGCTTTTGATATGTTAATTTTGGGCTCCCTTGGTGGCTCAGCTGGTAAAGAATCTGTCTGCAATGAAGGAGACCTGGGTTTGGTATCTGGGTTGGGAAGATCCCCTGGAGAAGGGAATAGCCACACACTCCACTATTCTCGCCTGGAGAATCCTATGGAGAGAGGAGCCTGGTGGAGTCCATGGTGTCACAAAGAGTCAAGCATGATGGAATGACTAACATCATGTTTATTTATAACTGACAAGTAGATAATTACACTACAAATACAGTTTAACCACATAGAAAAGGCTTTTAAATCAAAACAGGAAAATCAGAAAATATAAGATGATTGAAATTATATAGATATATGCATAAAAGGAAAAAGTAAATGAGAGCAAATAGATGCATTTTTATGTTGAATTTCTGAAATACATTTTAGACTTAAATTTTAAAGAGATAAAAATTGAAAGAATGCAATCTTCTAGATGACAGTATAGGAGAATCAGATATGCAGGAGCATAGTACACAGGTTACAGAAATATAGGTAGTGAAATAACAGATTGGAGCCACAGAATTTGAAATTTACTAGCATGCACCTAACATATGTAATGGTTTATATCAAATATATGGCAATTTCAAAAATATTGCTAGCCTCAATGATTTGTTCAAATATCTCATGTGCCCTAACTGGCAATGACGCTAAAGTTATAACTGCAATGAACCTAAAGATGGAAAAATAAGTTTTTTCTTAAGTATAACCCAACAAAGATACTGAAGAGATCAGGAATAATGGGTACAAACTGTTGTTCAAATAAACAAATGTATTCACTCAGGAGAGAATCTCCAAATATACTATTTCTAAATTATATAAGGACATTAAAATGATTTTATCAAGATCATAAAGCAAATTCACTAGTTTTCAGACCATGGCAGAGTGCCATGAGGGGTTTTTCCCTCACAAAAAAAAAGTCTTGGCAACCCATAAGAAGACCTTGAATCAATGCCAATGTTTAAAACATGTCAACATTAAAAAAAAAAAATCCACAGTGAGTATAGTCTATGAAAACTTTGAGAAACACTAAATTATATGTTTGATGAAATTAGAATTGTGAAAGTTGCAATTCTGGATCCAAATAAACTGCTATTGCCAAGTCATCATTTCTCCAACTCTTTTTTTGCAGATGAACCACTTTTCAGCTGTGTCTTTTCTATATTCACCATAACCATGATGGAGAACAGCAGTGTGAATGAGTTCATTCTGCTTGGGTTAACACAGGATCTACTAAAGGAGAAAGTAGTGTTTGTTATCTTCTTATTTCTATACCTTGGGACTCTGTTGGCAAACTTCCTAATTGTGATGACCATACGATATAGCCAGACACTTGGGAGCCCTATGTACTTCTTCCTTTTCTACTTATCCTTTGTTGATGCCTGTTTTTCAACAACCACTGCCCCTAGGCTAATTGTAGATTCTGTATCTGCGAAGAAAATCATCTCCTACAATGAGTGCATGACCCAGATCTTTGCATTTCACTTCTTTGGGTGCATGGAGATCTTGGTCCTTGTCCTCATGTCCTTTGATCGCTATGCGGCCATTTGCAAGCCCCTGCGGTACACAACCATCATGAGCCATCGTGTCTGTGGTGCACTGCTGAAACTGGCCTGGATGGGGTCTTGTATCCATTCTTCAGCACAGATTCTGTTGGTTTTGAAATTACCCTTCTGTGGCCCCAGTGTTATTGATCACTATTTCTGTGATATGCAACCTTTGTTGAAACTTGCCTGCGTGGATGCTTATGTCATCAACCTACTCATAGTGTTTAACAGTGGTACCATATGCATGGTGAGTTTTCTCTTGCTGCTTATCTCCTATGTTCTCATCTTATATTCTCTGAGTAACTGTAGTGCAGAAGGAAGAAGGAAAGCCCTTTTTACATGCACCTCCCACATTATTGTTATTATCTTATTCTTTGTACCATGTATATACATATATGCTCGTCCTCTAACTGTATTTCCAGTGGACAAGATGGTGGCTGTATTTTACACTATTTTGACACCCTTACTCAACCCTCTGATTTACACTCTGAGGAATGCAGAAGTCAAACAGGCCATGAGAAAGTTATGGTGCAACAAAGTCTGACTCGAGATGGCAAAGAGCAGGAGATGCCAACTGCTAATTCTGTCAGAGTTTTAGTATAATTGGACTGATGGAAAAGAGAAATGTTCTCATTCTACTGTGGACAGTATAAATGTGTTCCAGTGGGGGCATTTAGGGGAATAGGCAGAATGGGCACCCAGCAAAATCTGTATTATTTTAACCAGTGTCTCAGAGAGACAACATGAAGTTCCATCATTTTGTGGGGGCACAAGCCCACTCCTCATGTCTGCTGTCTGCTTTGATGTTTCTGCTTGTGAACCACATCCTCTTCTTTCTGTAGGTTTAACTTCAGGTTTTGTACATTATTTATTATTTTTCTTATCCAGGTGTAATAGTTTGTTTCTATCATCCATTTTGTTGGTAAACCAGCTCTGGGACTACTACGTCTGTATCAAATACTTTCTGGCTCAAGAGTCAATAGCATAACATCACTCCTAGAAACCTATGCTCCCAAAGGAGTGTAAATATCAACGGGTCAAGCTTCTCTAGTTGGTGCTTGTCTCCCCTTTGTAATACTCTTAAAAATTAGCTTTTTCTTTGCCTGTGTATGTACAGGGAAATAATGCATCACTTCCTATTCAAATCAGATAATTCTAGTTGTAACAAAGATATTCACTGTATTGATACATAATTTATCTGTATATACATTAATATGTTTTGTTCATCATGTTGATTATTATTTTCATATTTCCTAGTTTTTTTATATGTATATCTGTTTTTGTAGTTTAAATTCATGGACACTTCCCTAATCTTTGGTTACTTCTGAGTGGATGACCATTTTATAAATCTGTTAGAGTTATATTATAAAATCTAACATCTCACAAATGAGATCATACATATGAAAAAGGCAATAATTGACAAATAAAATAGAACTAACGTCATAATGTGTATGTGTGTGCTTAGTCGCTCAGTCGTGTCTGTTTTGAGACCCCATGGACTGCACTCTGCCAGGTTCTTCTGTCCATCTGATTCTCCAGGCCAGAATACTGGAGTGAGTTGCCATTTCCTTATCTAGGAGATGTTCCTGACCCAGTGATGAAACCTGCATTTCTTGCATCTCCTGCATTGGCAGGCCGATTCTGTGCCACTTGGGAAGCCCATATTCTTTATGTATCTCACTAAACTTGCATTCTTGTTTGAGTACTGTTAACTAATGAGTATTGACAGTAGGAGCCATTCCACAAGGAAACAGACATTGAGTCTATCTCTGAGAATAAATATAATTAAGACTATTTTGCTATAGTTGAAACTCCAATACTTTGGCCACCCGATGTGAACAACTGACTCATTGGAAAAGACCTTGATGCTGGGAAAGATTGAAGGTAGGAGAAGAGGGGGACAGCAAAGGATGAGATGGTTGGGTGGCATCACTGACTCAATGGACATGAGTTTGAGCAAGCTCTGGGAGTTGGTAATGGACAGGGAAGAATGGTGTGCGGCAGTTCATGGGGTCACAAAGAGTCCGACCTGACTGAGCGACTGCACTGACTGATTTCCCTATAGATCTGAAAACTGGACATAAACTGTGGCAGATGAACTCATATAATGCCACTTTGAGATATTTTGCATGAGCGTGTCTCTTTAGGAATCTCAGCACTCATGGACCTTCAGACTCTGACAAAGTGTGGGAAATCTGATTATATTCTCTTCTGTTAACAACTTCTTATGGTTAAAGATAGTAACTGGTCTTCTTGCTGTGATCATTTCTAAGGATCTTTGAAAGCCTGTTTTCTGTCTCTTAATTATTATTCCTCTGGATATATTCATAGCTTATCCCCTCAATACTTTTTTAAAAAATATAATTTATTTTATCTTTTAACTTTACAATATTGTATTGGTTTTGCCATATATCAACATGAATCCGTCACAAGTATACACGTATTCTCCATCCTGAAACTTCCTCCCTCCTCCCTCCCCATACCATCCCTCTGGGTACTCCCAGTGCAAAAGCCCTAAGCATCCAGTATTATGCATTGAAACTGGTCTGGTGACTCATTTCATATATGATATTATACGTGTTTCAATGCCATTCTCCCAAATCATCCCATCCTCCCCCTCTCCCACAGAGTCCAAAAGACAATAATGAGTTTTCAGACTACTTCATAAAATTGCAACACCCATCCAGTAACCTTCTGTCTCTCCTTTTCCTCCACCTCTGCTTAATTTTTCTACTTAACACTTATTCTCTAGCCTGTCATACAGTTTATTCATTTTATTTTCTGGTTATGATGGTAGGAATTTGTGTCTTAAAAATAATATTACATCTTCAGTGCCTAGAATAGCACCTGGCATAGTGTAAATGGTCAAGTACCTGTCGGGTAATAAATAAATAATTGTAGAAACATATATAAACAACCAGAGGCTAGAGAGTGACATGGAATGGATTATCTGTCTTACTTCAGAAGGAACCATTTTATAATACCAAATAATAAAAAGCAGAAGGAAAAATAAAGAATATAATTATGAAGGGAAGACACACAGAAAGCCATAATCTGGTCCTTTGACTAGAAGAACAAAATTAATATTCCCCTGTCATGTGGTGATATTTACATGAGTGCATATAAAAGATCTTCATGACCCAGATCATCACGATGGTGTGATCACTGACCTAGAGCCAGACATCCTGGAATGTGAAGTCAAGTGGGCCTTAGAAAGTACCACTACGAACAAAGCTAGTGGAGGTGATGGAATTCCAGTGGAATCCATCTATTCCAAATCCTGAAAGATGATGCTGTGAAAGTGCTGCACTCAATATGCCAGTAAATTTTGAAAACTCAGCAGTGGCCACAGGACTGGTAAAGGTCAGTTTTCATCCCAATTCCAAAGAAAGGCAATGCCAAAGAATTCTCAAACTACTGCACAATTGCACTCATCTCACACGCTAGTAAAGTAATTCTCAAAATTCTCCAAGCCAGGCTTTAGCAATATGTGAACCGTGAATTTCCTGATGTTCAAGCTGGCTTTAGAAAAGGCAGAGGAACCAGAGACCAAATTGCCAACATCCTCTGGATCATGGAAAAAGCAAGAGAGTTCCAGAAAAACATCTATTTCTGCTTTATTGACTATGCAAAAGCCTTTGACTGTGTGGATCACAATAAACGGTGGACAATTCTGAAAGAGATGGGAATACCAGACCACCTGATCTGCCTCTTGAGAAATTTGTATGCAGGTCAGGAAGCAACAGTTAGAACTGGTCATGGAACAACAGACTGGTTCCAAATAGGAAAAGGAGTACGTCAAGGCTGTATATTGTCACCATGTTTATTTAACTTATATGCAGAGTACATCATGAGAAATGCTGGACTGGAAGAAACACAAATTGGAATCAAGATTGCTGGGAGAAATATCAATAACCTCAGATATGCAGATAACACCACCCTTATGGCAGAAAGTGAAGAGGTACTAAAAAGCCTCCTGATGAAAGTGAAAGTGGAGAATGAAAAAGTTGGCTTAAAGCCCAACATTCAGAAAACAAAGATCATGGCATCTGGTTCCATCACTTCCTGGGAAATAGATGGGGAAAAAGCAGAAACAGTGTCAGACTTTATTTTTCTGGGCTCCAAAATCACTGCAGATGGTGACTGCAGCCATGAATTTAAAAGATGCTTACTCCTTGGAAGGAAAGTTATGACCAACCTAGATAGCATATTGAAAAACAGAAACATTACTTTGCCAACAAAGGTTCGTCTAGTCAAGGCTATGGTTTTTCCAGTGGTCATGTATGGATGTGAGAGCTGGACTGTGAAGAAGGCTGATTGCCGAAGAATTGATACTTTTGAACTGTGGTGTTGGAGAAGACTCTTGAGAGTCCCTTGGACTGCAAGGAGATCCAACCAGTCCATTCTAAAGGAAATCAGCCCTGGGATTTCTTTGGAAGGAATGATGCTAAAGCTGAAACTCCAGTATTTTGGCCCCCTCATGCGAAGAGTTGACTCATTGGAAAAGACTCTGATGCTGGGAGGGATTGGGGGCAGGAGGAGAAGGGGACGACAGAGGAAGAGATGGCTGGATGGCATCACTGACTCAATGGATGTGAATCTGAGTGACCTCTGAGAGTTGGTGATGGACAGGGAGACCTGGCGTGCTGCGATTCATGGGGTCGCAAAGGGTCAGACACGACTGAGCGACTGATCTGATCTGATATATTTGTCATACGTTATTTATTGTATGTTTAATATGGTGCAGTCTATTGTATGTAAATCATACTTTAAGAAGTTCATTTAAATACCAAAGTATGTAAAAAGATTTTTTTTCCACTTTTCTCTTTTCCCTTCCTTTGTCTAGTGACTGATTTCAAAATGCTATAGGAATTATAAAAATGTAAATTAGTAGTTTTCATTGTCGTTAGTTATATTTCACTGGTATCATCCAGATTTATATAATAATTAATATATCTAACAGTAACAGTTCTAGAATATGAAACTAGGAGAAGTTAAGAAATTTGCTTAAAGCCACAGAAACATAAGTCATGAAGCTAGAATTCTATTAGATCAAACCTATCTGAACCTTTACCTATACTCAGAGATTCTTCTGTCATTGGGAAAAATTTGACTTAAAGGACAGAGTCTTTGGTAACTTTTTGTAGTCTACACCTGCATGTGATTTTGAAAGTGTGTTTTTTCCTTGCAGTAGGGTACATGAGTGGAGCTCTTGGTAACTGAAATGGAAGGTGTCCCATTCATTAGGACAGAGTAGGAGGAGAGGAGGCCTCTCTGGGAAGAATCTCCCATTTGACAATCTTTTCTGGGATTAATTAGCCTCATGGTTTGCTGTGATTCTGGATTAATTGAACTAAATAGCTAATTTAGCAAATCCTTCAGGGTTGGGTGGGAAGAGTGAAGACATTTTTCCTTCAAAGCCTGGGCAAAGAACTTTTCATGAAATCCCTATAAATATCTGTTGCAGGAAGAGGAAATGTTTAATTCACATGCTCTGCCAGGAAATGATTTGGGGTAATGGATCTGGCTATTTAGAGATAGTTTTATCACAGACCCCACTCCAGTACTTTTGCCTGGAAAATCCCACGGACGGAGGAGCCTGGTGGGCTGCAGTCCATGGGGTCGCTACAGTTGGACAGGACTGAACGACTTCACTTTCACTTTTCACTTTCATGCATTGGAGAAGGAAATGGCAACCCACTCCAGTGTTCTTGCTTGGAGAATCCCAGAGACGGGGAAGCCTGGTGGGCTGCCGTCTGTGGGGTTGCACAGAGTCGGACACGACTGAAGCGACTTAGCAGCAGCAGCAGTAGTGATAATATTTCCTATTTATTCTAGAAATTTATAAGAGCAGAGTAAGAAACTTTCTGCTACTATTACAGAACCTTTTGAAGAGAGTCTAACTCAGGCCTTCTAGGAACGGTTGGTATCTATGGAGTATCTTCTCTCCCCATAGGTCCTGGGACAGAAAGCAGAGTGGACCTATTTGGAGTATAATGTACATGTTGCAGATACTTAGCATGATTCATCTTCATAGTAAATCAGAATTGAAGGAGCAAGAGCTCATAGCTCATATATATATTCCCCATAAAGAAAAAAGGTAAGTTTTCAAGCCCAATTGAACAATTTCCTTCTTCTTGCCTCCCATTCAAAATTGGGTTTTAGGTCAGTTGCCTCTGTCCAGTTCTGTCTCCTGAGAAACCTCAAGTTTAAGAAAAACATTTCTCTTGGAGATGAGAGGATTCTAATATTTGGGGGAGCCTCTTCTTTCATTACTTCCCTTGTGGCTCAGACGGTAAAGCGTCTGTCTACAATGAGGGAGACCTGGGTTCAATTGCAAGGTTGGAAAGATTCCTTGGAGAAGGAAATGGCAACCCACTCCAGTACTTTTGCCTAGAAAATCCCATGCATGGAGGAGCCTGGTGCAAGCTACTGTCCATGGGGTCGCAAAGAGTCGGACACGACTGAGCACTTTCACTTTCACTTCGTTCATTCAGTTCAGTCGCTCGGTCATGTCCGACTCTTTGTGACTCCACAAATTGCAGCACGCCAGGCCTCCCTGTCCATCACCAACTCCCACAGTTTACTCATACTCATGTCCATTGAGTCGGGGATGTCATCCAGCCATCTCATCCTCTGTCGTCCCCTTCTCCTCCTGCCTTCAATCTTTCCCAGTTTCAGGGTCTTTTCAAATGAGTCAGCTCTTTGCATCAGGTGGCCAAAGGATTGGAGTTTCAGCTTCAACATCAGTCCTTCCAATGAACACCCAGGACTGATTTCCTTTAGGTTGGATTCGTTGGATCTCCTTGCAGTCCAAAGGACTCTCAAGAGTTTTCTCCAACACCACAATTCAAAAGCATCAATTCTCTGGTGCTCAGCTTTCTTCACAGTCCAACTCTCGGTCTCTGCTTAATGCAACACTGGCTCAAGCCCGATTCTTATCCAAATTGGGGACATATTGAAGGGAGCAGAGGCACAGTCTTCTATACCTACACATTTCTTATTTACAAGGCATAGGGATAGGAAAAGGACACGGGCATGGATTAATGATATGCAGTGGGTACGCACCGATACTGGTGATGTTGTGATACTTATTGTCCTAATTATTACACTAACATTTTCTCTCCAGGACACACCATCACCCCTACTTACAGCCCCCCCAAATGCATTCTCTTTCTGGGACTGGAGTAAGGGATAATACGAAGACTGGAGAAGAGAAAAATCAACTCTCAGGTGAAAACCTGGGATAAACTACTTTTTATCCCTAACATGGGTCTTTGCTCACCCTTGCCTAGTGAGATTTTCCCTGTCTCATCCTCTAATTCTTCTTCTTTTTCTGGCTCTTTCCCACAATCAAAATTTCCCCTTTTGCTCTGATTTCTGCTACCGTTCTCTAATCTCTCTGTCTTTTACTCCTTACTATTATTTTTCAGATATACATCTAAAATGCTGATCTCTTTGTTTGACCATCCGAAAGTTTGCACTCATTTACTAGTCAAGACATGCACCGAACATATCAGAGGTTTACTTCTTTACCTGCTTAGACAGGAAGGGACAAAGAAAGGGACAAGGTGGAGTCTTTTTTTTTTTTTTTTTCCAGTTTAAAGGAAGACCAAAAGAAGAATAAGGCCTGCACTGAAGGATCTTTTTCTGTTAGTCTGTATTTTCCAAACTTCTGCTCAACCATTGTAAGTAGTGCAGCACTGATCCAAATATTAAGGGATGCTGAGGCTTGTACTACTGTTTAAAAAATATGCTAAACTAAGAGTTGCATTTTCTACAGTTTTGTTTCTCTAGTTTTTCTATAATTTCTATTATAATTTTAATAAAAAAGCATCATTAAATTTGTTTATATCATGTGATCAGAGTCTTCCACATAAATATAGACTAGGTGTGAATTTCATTTTCATTCTTGCTGTAAGGAAAATGGACCCAGTAGTATTAATTTCACTCACCAGTTGAAGAAGGCTTAGAGAGGGTGAACTGTTTAGTGCTCAACAAAAATCAAACAGGACATGTGAGCCTGTATCGCTGGATCATGGAAAAAGCAAGAGAGTTCCAGAAAAACATCTATTTCTGCTTTATTGACTATGCCAAAGCCTTTGACTGTGTGGATCACAATAAACTATGGAAAATTCTGAAAGAGATGGGAATACCAGACCACCTGATCTGCCTCTTAAGAAATCTGTATGCAGGTCAGGAAGCAACAGTTAGAACTGGTCATGGAACAACAGACTGGTTCCAAATAGGAAAAGGAGTATGTCAAGGCTGCATATTGTCACCATGTTTATTTAACTTATATGCAGAGTACATCATGAGAAATGCTGGACTGGAAGAAACACAAGTTGGAATCAAGATTGCCGGGAGAAATATCAATAACCTCAGATATGCAGATGACACGACTCTTATGGCAGAAAGTGAAGAGGGGCTAAAAAGCCTCTTGATGAAAGTGAAAGTGGAGAGTGAAAAGGCTGGCTTAAAGCTCAACATTCAGAAAACGAAGATCATGGCATCTGGTCCCATCTCTGCATGGGAAATAGATGGGGAAACAGTGGAAACAGTGTCAGACTTTGTTTTTCTGGGCTCCAAAATCACTGCAGATGGTGACAGCAGCCATGAAATTAAAAGACGCTTGCTCCTTGGAAGGAAAGTTATGACCAACCTAGATAGCATATTCAAAAGCAGAGACATTACTTTACCAACAAAGGTTCGCCTAGTCAAGGCTATGGTCTTTCCTGTGGTCATGTATGGATGTGAGAGCTGGACTGTGAAGAAGGCTGAGCGCCGAAGAATTGATGCTTTTGAACTGTGGTGTTGGAGAAGACTCTTGAGAGTCCCTTGGACTGCAAGGAGATCCAACCAGTCCATTCTGAAGGAGATCAATCCTGGAATTTCTTTGGAAGGAATGATGCTAAAGCTGAAACTCCAGTATTTTGGCCACCTCATGCGAAGAGCTGACTCATTGGAGAAGACTCTGATGCTGGGAGGGATTGAGGGCAGGAGGAGAAGGGGACGACAGAGGATGAGATGGCTGGATGGCATCACTGACTCGATGGATGCGAGTCTGAGTGACCTCTGGGAGCTGGTGATGGACAGGGAGGCCTGGCGTGCTGCGGTTCATGGGGTCGCAAAGAGTCAGACATGACTGAGCGACTGATCTGATCTGATCTGATCTGATCATTAGATGATGGATCTACCTAACATATCACATTGTTTCTCAGTGATGCCATTAAACAACAACTCATTACAATTAACTATTTGATGCAAACCATGCTTTTATTGTGGAGAACATTTGGTTTCGGGTAAAAGTTGATTTTTTCAACATATTCACTCTGTTCTCCTTGGTTTACTACATCAAAAAGGTGCCACTGTTCTAAGTGTTTAGCTAAATAGGTCATTCTTTGTGTTGAGTTCATCCAATGTCAAAAAAAAAAAAAAAAAAAAAAAAAAGCCTACTAGCTCCAAAGAGTATCAGCAGAAACCTCTGAAACATACATTTATATAAATTAATATTAAAGTGAATTTTTATGTAACAATAACCTTTCTTCCTATATTCAGATGGTTCACATTGTATTTAACTTCTCTGTTTCCAGTCTCTCCATGTTCTGAATCTTTATCACACATGACTACAAAGAGAGCCACTGAAAATATTTTCAAACAATGCAGTTATGCTCTGCTATGATTAAAAGCATTATTCAAAACTTTCAAAAAAAATATTTAGTTCTGTTGAATGTATATAATATTCATCTGAAATTGGGACTTTGTATGTGATTTACATGCACATGGAGAAGTGGAAAGATTTTCTTAAATATTTAAATAGCCATTACATAGATGGCTAAAGGCTGGGATGGAGAATGACTTTATATTTTTTACAGAGATGGACAAAAGCTGGAATTTCCGTGGTCAGTGAATGTTGTTGCATAGTTCCCAAGAGCATGAACTCTGGTATCAGAGTCAGGCTCATCTTAGTTTGATTGCAACTTAATATCTTAATGATTTGGTGCAAATTACTGAAACCTGTTGCTTTTATTTTACATATATAAAATGAATATCAGAGTACCACCTCTTGGTTGGGTTGTGTTGTTCCAGAAATAATTATTATTTTATTAAATATTGTTCAAAATATGTTGCTCTTAATATCAAATGATAGATTGCTTATAGTAAATTTTCTATAAGATGACCTACATATTTTCTCAATGTACAATAATCTAAAACTTCAAATATGCAATTAAAGATGTATTATGTTCCGTATTGTTTCAGATGAACTGAATTTCTGTTGTGTCCTCTGAACTCTACTCAACCTCATGGAAAACCAAAACAATGTCACTGAATTTGTTTCATAGGGTTGTGGGGAAATAGGAAAGTAGAGCTACTGTTCTTCTTCTTGTTCCTGCTCTGTTACCTGGCTGTCTTAATGGGGAATTTCACCATCTCACTCACCATCACCCACAGCCATCTAATGCAATGACTGATGCACTACTTCTGTCACCTCTCCCTCACGGATGTCAGCTACACCTCCACAGTGGTCCCCAGGCTAATCAGGGACTTAGCTGCAGCATGAAGAAACATTTCCTATAACAACTGTATGACCCAGCTCTTCACTGACCACCTGCTGGCAGGTGTGGAAATATTCATCTTGGTGTCCCTGGCTTTTGACCACTACGTTGCATTGTCAAGCCCCTGCACTACATGGTCATCATGAACAGACAGAGGTGTGACATGTTGATCGCCCTGGCTTGGGCTGTGGGTTTTTGTCATTCTATTGCTTTACTTGTTATGGTACTCAAGTTAACTTTCTGTGGTCCTAATTAGATAGATCACTACCTATGTGATATGAAGCCTCTTTTGAAACTGGTGGGCAAAGATATTCATGTTGTGAGTATCTTAGTGATTGCAAATTCAAGAATGGCTGCGGTTGTCATATTTCTTGTTCTAGTAGCTTCTTACATAGTCATACTATATAACCTTAGAACACATTCTTCTGCAGGGCAAAAAAAAGCTCTCTCAAAGTGTAGTTCTCACATAACAGTTGTAGTGTTATTCTTTGTGTGCTGTATCTATACTTACGTTCTACCTGCAGGGAGCAAGAACAAGGACAAGGACATCTCTGTGCTTTACACTGTGATTGCCTCCATGCTGAATCCTCTCATCTACACCCTGAGAAACATGGAGATGAAAATTGCCATGAGGGAGGTATGGTGTAAAGTGACACATTCAGGTTTAAAAGTAAATAGGGTGATATTCATTATGGTTTAGAATTCATGTCTTGTCTCCAGGACCTGTGTCCTTTGAAGTATTAGAAGAAAACATATATAGTTTCTTTGAGGAATTGAGATAAATGTTGCCTGGCATTCAGTTCAGTTGCTCAGTCGTGTCCAACTCTTTGTGACTTCATGGACTGTAGCACACCAGGCTTCCCTGTCCATTGCCAACTCCTGGAGGTTACTCATACTCATGTCCATTGAGTCGGGGATGCCATTCAACCATTTTATCCTCTGTCATCCCCTTCTCCTCCTGCCTTCAAACTTTCCCAGCATTAGGGTCTCTTAAAATGAGTCAGTTCTTCACATCAAATGGCCAAAGTATTGGAGTTTCAGCTTCAGCATCAGTCCTTCCAATGAACACCCAGGAATGATTTCTTTTCGGATGGACTGGTGGGTCTCCTTGAAGTCCAAGAGACTCTCAAGAGTCTTCTCAAACACCACAGTTCAAAAGCATCAGTTCTTTGGTGCTCAGCTTTCTTTATAATCTACCTCTCACGCCTGGCATCAGGTTAGCCAAGGAAGCATGCTACTGTGATTCAGACTACAATCTGCACTTTAAAGGACTCAACTAGTTTTGCGTGTGACCACTTGGAGGAGTGCAAGAATTGTCCTTCTAAAGCACATCTCTTATTGTATGACCGACCTGCCCAATAATTGCTGAGGAACCCTATTTTCCTTGGAATAAGATTCAACCTTCTCACTCATGTATTAGAAAATTAGGTATAATTAGGTATAACTATCTAATTTCATAAATCATCACATTGAAAGAAATTATGGGGTTACAATGAGACTGTGTGGTCAAGGAAACCTGGGTGACTCCTCAATTTGTTTGGTTTTATGCCTTTATCTTAGAAATTTGTTCTAATTGTATTGTTTTTGAAAATGAATGTCTATAAAATGAGATAATGTTATGCTTCATAAAATGAAATATTAATTGGGCTACCATCTGTTTTTGCTTGGGGTATGATGACAAGAAACTCATACTAGGTTCTTTCTTGTTTCTTCATTTTCTCCCCCCTCAATTCCTTTTCATTAGATGCTTTTATCCAGCTACATTATCCCCCTCTAATTCTCTAAACTTACCCTAAAATCTGGCAATCTATGACTTTTTTTCTTCTATTTTCTCTGGCTAGGATCCCTCTACTCTTATGTTTTAGGGTCCAGGTCTTAAATGTTATCCACATTTCAGATATTTTCTTTTTCAGGAATATTTTGCAGATCCATAAGTAGAACTGAAGTATTGCCTTTTTGCTTTTCTTTTCCTTTTATTGGTTTTCAGCTGTACATTTACTGTATACCAAATAACACAAACCCCATACTACTGTTGTGTGTGTGTGTGAATTGCATTTTCCCTGTTTGACTAAGGCAAAAAATATATATTTTATCTTTCTATTTCTTTGTACCCCTGAATTTTCTCATAATAAATTTGAGACAAATTAAGCTGTAATTAAACATTTATGAAATTAAACTCAAAGACTCTATATTCTCCTTTTACTATGAATGTATATATTGTTCTCTTGTATATAAAATTCTCCTTATTTATTAATAGTATGTCAGAAAGACTAAAAATTAGCATAAATCCCATGCTATACCAGACAGAGAATGCTGAAGAAACTATATTTTCCCCCATTATATATTCTAGGCTTTGATGTAGAAGACTAATTGACCATAGTGGTCCGTAGGTTTATTTCTAGGCTGTCTGTTATGTTCCACTGATCCATAAGTCTGTTTTTGTATCAATACCATGCATTTTGTTTATTGTTGCTTTGAATATCGTATGAAGAGTGGAATTGTGATGCCTTGAGCTTTTTGTTGTTGTTGTTTTTCATTTGCTTTGTTAATTTGGGATCTTCTGGTTTCATATGAATTTTAGAATTATTTGTTCTTGTTCTGTAAAAATTTCATGGGAATTTTGATAGGAATTGTATTATATTTCTAGATTGTATTGAATAGTGTAGACATTTTAACAATATTATTCTAATCCAAGAGCATAAGATGTGTTTTCATTTACTTGCATTGTCTACAATTTCTTCCATCATTTTCATTTTCCTTTTTAAAATTTTTTTTCAGAGTGTAGGTGTTTTACTTTCTTGGTTAAGTTTATTACTACGTCAGTTCAGTTCAGTTCAATCACTCAGTTGTGTTCGACTCTTTGTGACCCCATGAATTGCAGCACGCCAGGCCACCCTGTCCATCACCAACTCCCGGAGTTCACTCAAACTCAGATCCATCAAGTCAGTGATGCCATCCAGCCATCTCATCCTCTGTCGTCCCCTTTTCCTCTTGCCTCCAATCCCTTCCAGCATCAGAGTCTTTTCCAATGAGTCAACTCTTCGCATGAGGTGGCCAAAGTATTGGAGTTTCAGCTTTAGCATCATTCCTTCCAAAGAATACCCAAGACTGATCTCCTTAAGAATGGATTGGTTGGATCTCCTTGCAGTCCAAGGGACTCTCAAGAGTCTTCTCCAACACCACAGTTCAAAAGCATCAATTCTTCGGCGCTCAGCCTTCTTCACAGTCCAGCTCTCACATCCATACATGACCACAGGAAAGACCATAGCCTTGACTAGGCGAACCTTTGTTGGTAAAGTAATGTCTCTGCTTTTGAATATGCTATCTAGGTTGGTCATAACTTTCCTTCCAAGGAGCAAGCGTCTTTTAATTTCATGGCTGCAGTCACCATCTGCAGTGATTTTGGAGCCCCCCAAAATAAAGTCTGACACTGTTTCCATTGTTTCCCCATCTATTTCCCAGGAAGTGATGGGACCAGATGCCATGATCTTTGTTTTCTGAATGTTGAGCGTTAAGCCAACTTTTTCACTCTGCACTTTCACTTTCTTCAAGAGGCTGTTTAGTTCCTCTTTGCTTTCTGCCATAAGGGTGGTGTCATCTGCATATCTGAGATGATTGATATTTCTCCTGGCAATCTTGATTCCAGCTTGTGCTTCTTCCAGTCCAGCATTTCTCATGATGTACTCTGCATGTAAATTAAATAAACAGGGTGACAATATACAGCCTTGACATACTCCTTTTCCTATTTGTAACCAGTCTGTTGTTCCATGTCTAGTTCTAACTGTTGCTTCCTGACCTGCATATAAGTTTCTCAAGAGGCAGGTCAGGTGATCTGGTATACAACAGTTTATTGTGATCCACACAGTCAAAGGCTTTAGCATAGTCAATAAAGCAGAAGTAGATGTTTTTTCTGGAACTCTCTTGCTTTTTCCATGATCCAGAGGATGTTGGTAATTTGATCTCTGGCTCCTCTGCTTTTTTTAAAACCAACTTGAACGTCTGGAAATTCATGGTTCACGTATTGCTGAAGCCTGGCTTGGAGAATTTTGAGCATTACTTTACTAGCAGGTGAGATGAGTGCAATTGTGAGGTAGTTTGAGCATTCTTTGGCATTGCCTTTCTTTGGGATTGGAATGAAAATGGACCTTTTCCAGTCCTGTGGCCACTGCTGAGTTTTTCAAATTTGCTGGCATATTGAGTGCGGCACTTTCACAGCATTATCTTTCAGGATTTGAAAGAGCTCCACTGGAATTCCATCACCTCCACTAGCTTTGTTCGTAGTGATGCTTTCTAAGGCCCACTTGACTTCACATTCCAGAATGTCTCACTCTACGTGAGTGATCATACCATAGTGATTACCTTGGTCTTGAAGATCTTTTTTGTACAGTTCTTCTGTGTATACTTGCCACCTCTTTTTTATATCTTCTGCTTCTGTTAAGTCCATACCATTTCTGTCCTTTATTGAGCCCATCTTTGCATAAAATGTTCCCTTGGTATCTCTGATTTTCTTGAAGAGATCTCTAGTCTTTCCCATTCTGTTGTTTTCCTCTATTTCTTTGCATTGATCGCTGAAGAAGGCTTTCTTATCTCTCCTTGCTATTCTTTGGAACTCTGAATTCAGATGCTTATATCTTTCTTTTTCTCCTTTGATTTTTGCTTTTCCTCTTTTCACAGCTATTTATAAGGTCTCCCCAGACAGACATTTTGCTTTTTTGCATTTCTTTTCCATGGGGATGGTCTTGATCCCTGTCTCCTGTACAATGTCACGAACCTCATTCCATAGTTCACCAGGCACTCTGTCTATCAGATCTAGGCCCTTAAATCTATTTCTCACTTCCACTGTATAATCATAAGGGATTTGATTTAGGTCATACCCGAATGGTCTAGTGGTTTTCCCTACTTTCTTCAGTTTAAGTCTGAATTTGGTGATAAGGAGTTCATGATCTGAGCCACAGTCAGCTCCTGGTCTTGTTTTTGTTGACTGTATATTGAATATAATCAATCTGATTTTGATGTTGACCATCTGGTGGTATCCATGTATAGAGTCTTCTCTTGTGTTGTTGGAAGAATGTGTTTGCTATGACCAGTGCATTTTCTTGGCAAACTCCATTAGTCTTTGCCCTGCTTCATTCATTATTCCAAGGCCAAATTTTTCTGTTACTCCAGGTGTTTCTTGACTTCCTACTTTTGCATTCCAGTCCCCTATAATGAAAAGGACATCTTTTTTGGGTGTTAGTTCTAAAAGGTCTTGTAGGTCTTCTTAGAACCATTCAACTTCAACTTCTTCAGCATTAGTCATTGGGGCATAGACTTGGATTACTGTGATATGAATGGTTTGCCTTGGAAACGAACAGAGGTCATTCTGTCATTTTTGAGATTGCATCCAAATACTGCAGTTTGGACTCTTTTGTTGACCATGATGGCTACTCCATTTCTTCTAAAGGATTCTTGCCCACATTAGTAGATATAATGGTCATCTAAATAAAACTCACTAATTCCAGTCCATTTTAGTTCTCATATTCCTAGAATGTCGACATTCACTCTTGCCATCTCCTGTTTGACCACTTCCTATTTGCCTCAATTCATGGATCTAACATTCTAGGTTCCTATGCAATATTGTTCTTTACAGCATCAGACCTTGCTTCTGTCTCCAGTCAAATCCACAGCTGTGTATTCTTTTTGCTTTGGCTCCATCCCTTCATTCTTTCTGGAGTTATTTCTCCACTGATCTCCAGTAGCATTTTGGGCCCCTACTGACCTGGGCAGTTCCTCTTTCGGTATCCAATCATTTTGCCTTTCCGTACTGTTCATGGGGTTCTCAAGGCCATGAGAACCCCATGAACCACAATAAACTATTACTAGGTAGTTTATTCTTTTTGATGTGATTTTAACCAGGAATTAAAAAAAAAATATTGCCCCTCTTTGTTAGTTCATTATTAGTGTATAGAAAAGCAACAGGTATATTCTAATCTTAAATCTGGTAACTTTTCTAAGTTCATTTTTCTAATATTTTAAAGGTGGAGACTTTAGAGTTTTCTATATATAGTTATGCCAGCTGCAAAGACTGAGTCTTACTTTTTCCCTTTCAATGTGGATAGCTTTTATTTCTTCTTCTTGTCTGATTGCTGTCTGGGACTTCACAGAGTGGGCAGGCTTGTTTCATTTCTGATTTAGCAAAAAGACTTTCTGCTTACACAATTGAGTATGGTGTTACCTATGGGTTTGTCATAAATGACTTTTATTATGTAATGAGAAGTAATGGATCAATGAATTATAAGCAAATATATTTTAAATTATATTTTTATTAAAAGCATTGCACTTATGCGTCAAATCATGTACTGATACTCATTCTGTGGTACTGGAGAAGTTGCAATCTAAAATTAAAGTAGTATTTACAATTTCTGATAGAACATTCATATATATATCCCCTAGTTATTGAGAAATGAATTGTACAACAGCAGCAACAAAGAATACCAGTATGTAGATTACGTTTTAAAGTAGTTTCTGGGTCAACTGTCCTGACTTCCCTTTGGAAAAAAAATAATAATAATGGTAATTAGTGTAGATAGAGGAAGAAGCAAATATTCAGACTAACATATATTCTACCTACTGACCACATTTTAAAAACATTCCCCATAAAACTTAAGGAACTAAATTAAAATGTGTAAATATTCACCTACTCCTACTTGTCTAAAACTGATAAGTGAATGGAAGCCAAAACTAAAGACCTTATCTTATACACTTAGGAAAAATAAAATCAGCAAAAGACAAATGTGATCTAGAAAAGAACAAACAAACTGACTGAAAAATACATTTGGTTGCACATGGATGTTTATACCAACTTCATTTATAACTGCCAAACCTTGAAACATCTAAGATGCCATTCAGTAAATAAAGTGAAAGAGTTATGTCCAATTCTTTGCAATCCCATGGACTGTAGCCTGCCAGGCTCCTCTGTCCATGGGATTCTCCAGGAAAAAATACTAGAGTGGGTTGCTGTTCCTTTCTCCAGGGAATATTGTGAACCCAGGGATCAAACCCAGGTCTTCCACATTATGGACAGATTCTTTACTGGCTGAGGCACCATGGAAGCCCCAAACTGAGGCACATATTGACAATGTAATACACCTCAGTATTAAAAAGAAATTAGCTACCAAGCCATGAGAAGATATGGTAGACACGTAAATGAATATTATTAGGTAAAAGATAAAAACATGAGTCTCTAGAAGTTATATGACTAGTTCAAACAGCTAGTAAACAGGAGAAAAAGAAGTGAGTGTTTTTCTGTGACTGAATAAAACAGATTCTAATCAGTTTGGTAATTACTTTATATTCTTCTTAACACCATAGAAGTAATGCCATTTATGCCATTATTGTGAGATGTGATTATAAATTTGAAGCATGAATAATCTCTCAGTAAACTATTGTTATTATTACTTTGTACTACTTAAGATATTATAAAAATTGATTTTCTGAAGTCTTACATACTTGAAAAAAACACATGGATTTCAGTATGAAGTAAGGGCTTAAACACCTGAACTTTAGGCTGTACTTTTGGGTGTACTATATGATCTGTGGAAATGAAGTGGCATAAGAGAAAAACAAAATGGTCAGCAGAATAGAAGCTCTGCTGAGATAGGCAATGTCCACAGCTCCAGGGACGTGACCTTGGACAGCAAGGTGGGAGGCTTTTTGTGAAGCTTTGTTTAGAAATGCCTCTGGGAACATGATTTCTTAGAATATTCAAAGGCCAATTAATTGTTACATTGTCATAGAAGTCATATTCTGCTCTTCTCAACCAAATTTCCTTGAGGCATAGGCATAAAATAGATGACTCTATGACTCTCAGGACTGAAAATGTTGGTTTGCTTGTGTGAGAATTGAAGAATACTTGCTTTATTTATTCATTTTAATCTGAAGATCCATTGGTTCCATCACTGACTCACTGACTCACATTCTACTCCTGTGCAAATATATACAGTTTTCTAAGACTCTGCAAAGTGAGTGTTTCAGGAAGAAACTATTCCTGATTCAACCTAAAAATTCATTGCACAGCCACTTAGATGTGATGGTCAGTGAATTAGTGAAATAACCGTTTCATTTTTTAAAAAGAATATTTGAACAAGTGTGCATTATACATAATTTAAATTTATTCTCTTTAGTTTAACTTTTGATTACCATAAAATTATTTGGCTAACTTTCCTGTTAGTTGCACATTATTCACAAGTAGAATTCCAGTTGAGAATAACAGTTGAGTTAGAGTGATAAAATATCTATCCATAGTGAATTTCACTGAGTTCTATTTTGGTTCTTTTATATTTTCCTTCATATTCTTATCAAACAATAGCCCAGTATATGTTTGCATATCTCCACTGACTAATAATTTCTTACCTTCAAAATCCTTGCCATCCTGAAATGGACTAGAGTTATTCAATTCAGTTAAGGTAATTTTATAGCAGACCATATTCTGATACACCTAAGAGAAAATTTGAACTTATGGCAGAAATTTTACCTTAACTATAATAACAACTATTATAATTTAACCAGCAAAATGAAAAAAATGCTGAATTTTTGTGAAATTCTACTAAGGAAAAAATTATTTAACTATATTATTGTAGTGAAGAGAAAATTGTGACTTAGTAATTAGTGTTAAGAAATGCCCTAAGATAACCAATATCTTAGGGTAATTTTGTTTATTTTTATTAACAGATTATCAAAATTAAAACTTTTCCTGATTATGTTCATAAATCTGTGCTGTGATATTTCTTTTATCTTTATTGGATTTTTTAATGAAATGCATAGATGGCAAATTTCAGAAACTACTCACTCAAAAAATACAGTAAGGAAAATTAAACTAGCACGTCACACCCATGTATGACCCTGGGGTATTTCAAATTATTTCTTACCTTATTCATTGTATTCTGATTTTTTGTAGTAGTATATTAAATCTATATATATAGACAATGTGTTTTTAAGTGGTGAGCAGTGTTCACAAATCATAAGGAAGGGGAGAAAAGCAGTTCTATTTACTGAGCTCCATATTAAAAGTATTTGCTATATAGGGAAAAGTATTTAATAAAAGTGATGAGAAAACAATGTTTGGATAGAGTTTACAGGGATTGCAAAAGCTGGCTCCAGAATCTTAAGCATTTTCTCAGATCTCTCTCGCTTGGGAAATTTGATTCTTTCACGTTTATTTTCCCCCTTTTTCCTTCTCATACCCGTCTCAAGAATTCCTTAATTTGACATTGTATTTTAATAGCACAATATAGCACAATGTCAAATTAAGGAATTTCATATATATATATGAAATTTCATATATATGTATGTTTTAATTTTAAATGCTTAATTTTATAGGAAATGGGTAGGTGGTAGGTAGTGGGAAGTGGATGTTTACTAGATTTGAGTAAAATAATTTTGTCAATTCTTAAAATGAAAGTGTTAGTCATTCACTTGTGTCTGACTCTTTGCGACCCTATAGACTGCTGTCCACTACGCTCTTTCTGCCCATGGAATTCTCCAGACCAGAATACTGGAATGGGTAGCCATTCCCTTCTCCAGGGGATCTTCTTGACTCAGAGATTGAAACTAGGTCTCCAGTACTGCAGACAGATTTTTACCATCTGAGCTACCAGGGAAGCCCTCTTAAAACATCAGAGCAATATTAAATAAGCATCCTTTATTACTGAAACATAAATTCTCTAGTATCTTACAGCTAATTCTCTCTTTTGAATTGCCAATCTCATTCTAGTGTGCTCTTCATGACATAAACTAATAGGAAGTCACCTGCTAAAGGAAAAATATTGTGAAATTTTACTCCCAGCATCTCAGAGGAGAGCATTTGAAGGTGGATTATTGAGCTGAGGATAATAAGTAAATGAGTGTGACATTTAACTCCTTTGGCTACTGTTTATAAACACTTTTCTACACTAAATTTGAACCTCCTTACAGAAACCAATAACATCTCTATGCTTTTGCCAAACAAGATGCTTAAGATAGTCTCCCTCTTTCTCTCCCAAAAAGGAAATGCAAAGCCTATACATTCTGGACAATGCTAGTGTCTCTTCTAGTTCAGGTTGCAATCTTTACTGAATAATCTGTAACACTAAGAGTAGATTGTAAAATTAATACTTGAAATTTAAGAAAGAAAAAAAGTATGTAATTAAATGTATGAAAATTATGCAATACTGAATTAGCCCTTGTTTCTGTGATTGGGATCAGGAATTTAGATGTCGTGAAGATGGCTTATCTTTGCTCTGTGATGTCTGGGGTTGCAGCACAGAAAATTCAAAAGTTCATTAACTGGCAGCTGAAGTTGTTAGCACCTTGAATTACATGCCTGGACGTTGATGCTGGCTGTGAGCTAGGACCTCAGCTGAGCTGTTGGCCATAAAAATCTGTATCTGTCTTGTATGTGTGGGTTTTCAATGGACTAGTTTGGGTTTCTGTACAGTATGGAAGTTGAAAAAAAAATTTTGTTTTCTTTCATAGCTTCTATTCTATGCTTTCTAAAGTTAAACATCCAGTGAAACTATTAGCAAACGTCATGAACTGGAATAGACCGACACATCTAGACATCTTGTGGCCTCTACAAACTAGCAATCTAATACATTGGCTGAGGTTTTCACTACTAAGAAGAATGTTTTCACCTCTACCCTTTTGGAAACATTCATTTTGAGGCTGTAATGCTATAACATTCCATGTTCAGTCAATGCCGAATTTTCTTGTAGAACTAGATGCAAACAGATGCAATCATGTGTTTCCTCCTCTGCCACTCCTGCGCCCACCCACGCCCCCACCCCCATAAGATCACAGCTATTGACTGAAGGAAAAGAGACAATTTGGCAACAGTTTCATGAACACTTCTTAAGCCAAAGACATCTAAATGCAGAGTTCCAAAGAATAGCAAGAAGAGATAAGAAAGCCTTCTTCAGTGATCAATGCAAAGAAATAGAGGAAAACAACAGAATGGGAAAGACTAGGGATCTCTTCAAGAAAATCAGAGATACCAAAGGAACATTTCATGCAAAGATGGGCTCGATAAAGGACAGAGATGGTATGGACCTAACAGAAGCAGAAGATATTAAGAAGAGGTGGCAAGAATACACAGAAGAACTGTACAAAAAAGAGCTTCAAGACCCAGATAATCATGATGATGTGATCACTGACCTAGAGCCAGACATCTTGGAATGTGAAGTCAAATGGGCCTTAGAAAGCATCACTAGGAACAAAGCTAGTGGAGGTGATGGAATTCCAGTGGAGCTATTCCAAGTCCTGAAAGATGATGCTGTGAAAGTGCTGCACTCAATATGCCAGCAAGCTTGGAAAACTCAGCAGTGGCCACAAGATTGGAAAAGGTCAGTTTTCATCCCAATCCCAAAGAAAGGCAATGCCAAAGAATGCTCAAACTACTGCACAATTGCACTCATCTCACACGCTAGTAAAGTAATGCTCAAAATTCTCCAAGCCAGGCTTCAGCAATATGTGAACCGTGAACTTCCTGATGTTCAAGCTGGTTTTAGAAAAGGCAGAGGAACCAGAGATCAAATTGCCAACATCCGCTGGATCATGGAAAAAGCAAGAGAGTTCCAGAAAAACATCTATTTCTGCTTTATTGACTATGCCAAAGCCTTTGACTGTGTAGATCACAATAAACTGTGGAAAATTCTGAAAGAGATGGGAATACCAGACCACCTGATCTGCCTTTTAAGAAATCTGTATGCAGGTCAGGAAGCAACAGTTAGAACTGGTCATGGAACAACAGACTGGTTCCAAATAGGAAAAGGAGTACGTCAAGGCTGCATATTGTCACCATGTTTATTTAACTTATATGCAGAGTACATCATGAGAAATGCTGGACTGGAAGAAACACAAGTTGGAATCAAGATTGCTGGGAGAAATATCAATAACCTCAGATATGCAGATGACACCACTCTTATGGCAGAAAGTGAAGAGGGGCTGAAAAGCCTCTTGATGAAAGTGAAAGTGGAGAGTGAAAAGGCTGGCTTAAAGCTCAACATTCAGAAAACGAAGATCATGGCATCTGGTCCCATCACCATATGGGAAATAGATGGGGAAACGGTGTAAACAGTGTCAGACTTTGTTTTTTTGTCTCCAAAATCACTGCAGATGGTGACTGCAGCCATGAAATTAAAAGACACTTACTCCTTGGAAGGAAAGTTATGACCAACCTGGATAGCATATTCAAAAGCAGAGACATTACTTTACCAACAAAGGTTCGCCTAGTCAAGGCTATGGTCTTTCCTGTGGTCATGTATGGATGTGAGAGCTGGACTGTGAAGAAGGCTGAGTGCTGAAGAATTGATGCTTTTGAACTGTGGTGTTGGAGAAGACTCTTGAGAGTCCCTTGGACTGCAAGAAGATCCATCCAGTCCATTCTGAAGGAGATCAATCCTGGAATTTCTTTAGAGGGAATGATGCTGAAGCTGAAACTCCAGTATTTTGGCTACCTCATGCGAAGAGTTGACTCATTGGAGAAGACTCTGATGCTGGGAGGGATTGGGGGCAGGAGGAGAAGGGGACGAGAGAGGATGAGATGGCTGGATGGCATCACTGACTTGATGGGTGTGAGTCTGGGTGACCTCCGGGAGCTGGTGATGGACAGGGAGGCCTGGCGTGCTGCGGTTCATGGGGTCACGAAGAGTCGGACACGACTGAGCGACTGATCTGATCTGAACCTTTGAGAAGGCAATGGCACCTCACCCCAGTACTCTTGCCTGAAAAATCCCATGGACGGAGGAGCCTGGATGGCTGCAGTCCATGGGGTCGCTGAGGGTCGGACATGACTGAGTGACTTCACTTTCCCTTTTCACTTTCATGCATTGGAGAAGGAAATGGCAACCCACTCCAGTGTTCTTGCCTGGAGAATCCCAGGGACGGGGGAGCCAGGTGAGCTGCCATCTTTGGGGTCACACAGAGTCGGACACGACTGAAGCGACAGCAGCAGCAGCAGCAACCTCTTAGATATCATTCTGACTTGATGGTCGGTTGCTGGCAATCCCCGAGTTTCTTCATGGTGGTAAATTTACCACCTTGTTTTTCACTTGGGAGGATATATACTCTTTGCCTCAGAGACCTGAAACCTCAGACATCGACATGAGCTTTTGGTCAAGTTACTACATCTGAAACAGGAAGTACAATTGAAGTCATCATCTAAGTAATTTATGAACATCTGTTGCCAGTGTTCAAGGTATATCTATCCCCAGGCTAAATAAGTAAATTGAGAGGAATGTGTATTAGAAATTAATGCCTTCTATTGTTTTGTTGTTGTTATTGTTATGGTGACCTTAATATATGCATGTCTATCAGAGATACGCTGTTATTTTGGTTACACTGTACTGGTAGGGAAACTATATTCCATGGGCTTACATTTGGGTATAATAAGAATAATAATAAAAAAAAACCAATGAAAGGCTTCTGTCATCAAAAATGTATATTTTAGCTGTGCATTTAGGAACTGTGGAGATAAACATAGTGTGACTCTTTGTTCCCTTGGAGACCAATGTAAGATATATTGGTCTTATAAGACCAATATAAGATGAGGTGTCCTGGGACCACCTTATCTCGAGCAGCGAAGTACTTTCAGTTGAGGTCAATCATGTCAGAATTCCAAGATTCTTATTGAAAAAAAAGAAGTCTATTTTTTAAATTTTATTTTATTTTATTTAACTTTACAATATTGTATTGGTTTTTCCATATATCAAAATGAATCTGTCACAGGTATTCATGTGTTCCCCATCCTGAACCCTCCTCCCTTGTCCGTCCCCATACCATCCCTCTGGGTCGTCCAAATACACCAGCCCCAGGCATCCGGTATCAGGCATCGAACCTGGACTGGCGACTCATTTCATATATGATATTATACATATTTCAATGCCATTCTCCCAAATCATCCCACCCTCTCCCTCGCCCAGAG
The DNA here is from genome assembly GCA_935064755.1 of Tragelaphus eurycerus. Lineage (NCBI taxonomy): Eukaryota > Metazoa > Chordata > Mammalia > Artiodactyla > Bovidae > Tragelaphus > Tragelaphus eurycerus. Next base: position 343,655 of record CAKXYN010000337.1, on the reverse strand, counting down.
TCCAAAAGACTGTTCTATACATCAGTGTCTCTTTTGCTGTCTCATATACAGGGTTATTGTTACCATCTTTCTAAATTCCATATATATGCATTAGTATACTGTATTTGTGTTTTTCTTTCTAGTTTACTTCACTCTGTATAATAGGCTCCAGTTTCATCCACCTCATTAGAACTGATTCAAATACTGCATTGTGTATATGTACCACAGCTTTCTTATCCATTCATCTGCTGATGGACATCTAGGTTGCTTCCATGTCCTGGCTATTATAGACAGTGCTGTGATGAACATTGGGGTACACGTGTCTCTTTCAATTCTGGTTTTCTCAATGTGTATGCCCAGCAGTGGGATTTTTTTGGAACTTACTGATCTATCATAAATTGTTTTTCACAGTAATTGAATCCCTCTTTACTATATTCTATAAACTTCTTGTTACAATATCTGCTACCACCGCAAAGATTTAAACCAGTGGCATCATCAGTGAAGGTTATGCCCCTTAAACTTTATGGACTATGACAGAAACAAACAAACAAAAAACTTCTTTTAAATAGTAAATAGGATTCACATGTGACAAATTTCTGTAGCAATGACATAAATGAAAATTTCCAAAATTTTGGGAGGGCAAAACAAACAAACAAAAATCTTCTTAAAAGACAAGAAAAGAGGACAGATTCAAAATAAAAACATATTCAAAATAGAAAACAGATATAGAACTATTGAAATGAATCCATGAAAATATGTCAGACTGCTTGATTTAAATTATTGAGCGAAAAGATAATAACTATCAGACTAGACTTTTAAATATAGCCATATATTTTAAAAAGATTAACTTAAATAATAAAGATGCCAAGTGGTTAAAAGTAAAGGAAGAATATTGAGTTGGTAAGTACTAATGCAGGTACTAATGCAGAGAAGGCAATGGCACCCCACTCCAGTACTCTTGCCTGGAAAATCCCATGGACAGAGGAGCCCGCAGTCCATGGGGTCGCTGAGTTGGACATGACTGAGCGACTTCCCTTTCACTTTTCACTTTCATACATTGGAGAAGGAAATGGCAACCCACTCCCATGTTCTTGCCTGGAGAATCCCAGGGTCGGGGGAGCCTGGGGGCTGCCGTCTATGGGGTCGCACAGAGTCGGACACAACTGAAGCGACTTAACAGCAGCAGTAGCAGCAGCAAGTACTAATGAAAAGAAAGATAGTATTTGTTTAGTGTCAGAAGAAAAAAATTAACAGAAAAAATATGTCAATAGTGTTAATGACATTTCATTGCACTCAGTTCAGTTCAGTTCAGTCGCTCAGTCATGTCTGACTCTTTATGACCCCATGAATTGCAGCACGCCAGGCCTCTCTGTCCATCACCAGCTCTCGGAGTTCACTTAAACTCACGTCCACCAAGTCGGTGATGCCATCCAGGCATCTCATCCTCTGTCGTCTCCTTCTCCTCTTGCTCCCAATACCTCCCAGCATCAGAGTCTTTTCCAATGAATCAACTCTTCACATGAGATGTACTAGGAAACTCTAAAAATTCTATGGAAATAGAAGTTTATATATCTAATGAGATCTCATGGACAACCACAGCTCACTTGAGCCAGAGACTCTGGAGTATGCATTTAAATTAAGCACACAGTTATTACTTTTTAAAACATCATATGTTGTGCTGTAAATTAATTTTCTTCAAATCCTCATTACTTTGACCACCTCATCTGATGACAATTCTGTTAAGTATCAACTGCAATAAGCACATATTTTAAACAAATTGAAATTTAAAACTATACAATAAAGCAACTAATGAGGTTGGGAGGGTCCTTTAGATTTGAAGCAACGCACAAGATGTTTTTCATTCTCTTTTCAAACCATTTATTCTATAATAAATCAAACTTCAAAACTTGGTTCTGGGGTTTCCCTGACAGTTCAGTAGACTTTGCCTTCCAGTGCAGAAAGTGTGGGTTTGATCCCTGGATTGGGGAGTTAAGATTCCACATGACCAATACCCAAACATAAAGCAGAAGCAATATTGTAACAAATTCAATAAAGACTTTAAAGATGGTCCATGTTAAAAAAAACAAAAAAACCAAAAACTTATTTTTGATTATCTTGGCCTTTGACTTCCTCAAATTTTGTTTCAACATAAAGGCCATGATTTACAGTCTCAGTATTGAACAAAAGTGAGGTTTCAGTTAGTACTCAAATTCCTCAGAGTATAAGGAATTATTAGCTGTGGCGTAACTTTTTAAGGACTTGGCCAGCTCTTCTTTGGGGAGCTGTCTCATCCTTAGAAAAGGTGACAGGGAGGTTGGGGGTTATAATCTCCCAGGTCACCTAATTTAAACATCTTTGGAAATCAAAAGGCTTATGTGTATATTTCCATTCCCAGAACCACAGAGGAAACACAACATTAGTGTAGAAAAATAAAAAAAAAAGCACTATGCAACATAAATGCTAGCGATGACGTCACTTTATTTTAGTTTCAAAAATCAGAAGAGCATTTCCAATTTCTCTGAGGACAGCAGGAAAGTCCTAGAACCAGGATTCATGTGAGATGATTATACAATAAAATTCATGAATCTTTAGCAATGCAGTTAAGATTCTGACTGCATTCAAAGCATTGCCACCATTTACTCAGAGATAAAAGATTTTATCTAATGAGATAATCATCTGGTAAGTAAAATTTCAATCAAACTATAGTAAATAATAATAACTTTCAAATAAGAAAAATATATTTTGCATATATAATTTAAATTAAATTTTATCTATAAACATGCTGATTCCATATGTTCATTCCCCTTGTCATATGCCTCAGAAGATGCCAAAGTTAAATAGACTTTTTTTTTGGTATGATTTTGAGAAATTCATGAAGAAATGATAGCATTTGTGTCACATAGGGACTATATAAGAGAAAAGTGGAAAAAAAAAAAAAAGACTTGTTATGCTTCAGACAGAAGAGAAAAAAATATTAAAGAGAAAAAGGGTTACAGTTAAAGTAAGTTGAGGTAATGTACTAGTATAGAGATTCATCACTTTTCTGCCTCCTTTGCTTCTCTGCACAATACGTATATACTGACTAATTGAAAAAGCGGAAGGCTATAGTATAGAAAACTTAATATCAGAGGATCCAGAATGTCAAGGTAGAGCAAATTCAATAGGAAGAATGAGAACAGTTACACACAGCAAATATAATTAGTTTAGCCAAGAATTGGTACAGGTGTTAAGAGAAAACTTTGAAGCTGTTGGGAAAAATTTAGCTTATTCATGACATTTTGTCATGTGAGACAACTTAGTTATGAAAGAAATAACAGCAAAAGAAAAAGAAACATTTTCCCTAGAATCATAGTTTGTATCTGACAACCAAATTAGCAACATATGAATAGTGAAAAAATTTAAAATAAACCTAAAAACAGTCTTTAATATTCGTCAATATTTATCCAAATTGTTAACTGTTTGGCTTCCTTTTTTTTGCAAAAGAGAGATAACAAAATGATCACTGGTCTTTATTAGGATTAATGGTTTAATAAATGTGAGATGTTTAAACCTGCTTCCAGGAAATATTAGGTGTTATTATCATTATCATTGTTTATCTTTTATGTCTGTGAAAGACCTTCAATAACAATCAATTTGATATGAGCTGTAATAGCTTCATTAGTAGCTGTTACTCTTTCAGCACATTTTTATTTTTTATCATGGTGTGTGGGATACTCAATATATGTGATATGAAGAGAAACAAAGTGAAAGAGAAAATAAGCAGTGCCCATCCCATAGTATGCACCTGCTACTTCTACCTGCACTACCATGAAACGTTTGCATTTATACTAGTCATGCTCATATTAAAAAGGAGAACTTTGTTGTCATATATAATGAATTTGTGTTAGCAGCAATGTTAGTCCTTATAGTTTATGATGGGAAATGTTCTCTTTAAATCACTTAAACATGAAAATGAAGATCTTGTATATATAAAATCAGTAACTCGAACATTAACAAAGGAAACTGGAAATAACATGGGAGTTTTGGAAATGTAAGTTATAATTTAAATAACATGAATATGAAGTCTCTGATACTAAGTTGGAGGCTGTCAAGGAGAAACATTTAAGAGAAGAAAAGGGAACCAGTTAAGTTTTCTAATGATTTTCCCATTTTGTCAGTATAGCATCTATTTAACATGAGAGAGACAAACTTTCAACCTATCCTGCCTAGGAGTTAATGGAATGTTTCTCCTTTTTTTTTTCTGTTAGGATATCCTTTCCTCCAAGAATCTTATGAGCAAAGTATCAAAATGATGTTAAATTCTTGGACTAAAAATATGCTTATAAACTATAGAAGCATAATGGAAAATTAATTGGAAATGAAAGTATCTACAACCTAAACTAAAGCTATTTAAGGAAGTAACTTTTACATATTTTTCTGATTATAGAAATACTAATAATATATGTGATATTTTGAAAAATATTTCTTAGGATATATTATTCATGAAATTTTCATTATTTCTAAAAGAAATCATTGTAACCTAAAAGATAACAAAGCAGGGAGATTATAAGTAGTCAAATTGTAAAATATTCTATTATAGAAATTATTGAAACCTGATCTGTATCAAGCAAGTGCCATCCACTACCTTATTATTGTTATTAGTCTTTTAGGCAACATTTGTTTCTCACTTTTACATATAATTACTATTATCTTTTACTAATTTAAATTAAAAAGAAATGCCACAGTTACTTTTGCTTCACCTGATACAGTATTTTCTTTTTCTCCACAACGTTTGTAAATATATCATACTTTCTCCCAGAATCCAGACTTCTTGTTCAGTCATTAAGTATGTCCAACTCTTTGTGACCCCATGGACTACATGTAGCATGCCAGGCTTCCCTGTCCTTCTTTGTCTCCTGGAGTTTGCTCAGATTCATGTCCATCGAGTCAGTGATGCCATCCAACCATCTCATCTTTTGTAACCCCCATTTCCCTCTGCTCTCCATCTTCCCCAGCATCAGGGTCTTTTTTAGTGAGTCAGGTCTTCACATCAGATGGCCAAAATATTGGAACTTCAGCATCAGCATCAGTCCTTCCAATGAATATTCCGGGTTGATTTCCTTTAGGATTGACTTGTTTGTTCTCCTTGCTGTTTGGACTCTCAAGAGTCTTCTCCAACATCACAGTTTGAAAGCCTCCATTCTTCAGCGCTCAGCCTTCTCTATGCTCCCACTGTCACATCCGTACATGACTACTGGAAAAACCAAAGCTTTGACTATATGGACCTATATTGGCAAAGTGATATCTCTTATGCTGTCTAGGTTTGTTATATAGCTTTTCTTCAGTGAGGTAAATGAGTCACTTTCCCTGTGTGCAAGCAACTCACTGATAAAGATAATAATAATTTAGTGCAATATTAAAAAAAAATCATGTTCCACAAGAAAATTGCAAACATTTTAAATGAAGACAGGGTTCTATCCTGCAATTGCACAACTTACCTACTCCCTTCACTTTAAGTCTGGTTGTTTGAATCTCCTAAGGAAACAAGCTGCTTCAGGAAAAGAAATGTATCTTTCTTAAACTCACTTTTCATCCCATACATATGATGACTGTGCATGTTTGTTTATACTTGAGCAAGTGTACTTATTAATACTATTCTCTTTCACTCTAGAAAATAAACGAATCTGGCATATTATATGGCAAGCTAATCATATATGGTTTAGAATTAACTATTTAAAAGTATAGTGTAGGAAGCTGATTTACTAAATCAACATATTTCTCCAACACTCACTCTGATTGACACCATGCTTAGTCAATATTTCTCATGCTAACCTGTCTTTTTTTTTTTTTTAGGCAAACTCACTGAGTCTTCACTGCATTAGACCATGAAATATATCAATAACATCACTGAATTCATTCTCTTGGGACTTTCCCAGAACATGAAAATCAAACATGTGTGCTTCCTACTATTCTTAATTTGTTACATAGCTATTTGGATGGGAAACTTGCTCATCATGATTTCTATCACATGCAGTCAGCTAAATGATCAACCCATGTATTTCTTCCTTAATTACCTTGCTCTATCAGATCTGTGTTATACCTCGACAGTGACACCCAAGTTAGTCACTGACTTGCTGGAAGAAAGTAGCACAATTTCATACACTGACTGCATGGCACAGCTTTTTGCCATGCACTTCTTTGGGGGGATTGAAATCTGTATCCTCACTGTGATGGCCTATGACCGCTATGTGGCCATCTGCAGGCCCCTGTACTACACCATCATCATGAGCAGGCACAGACGCTATGCCATGGTCAGCACTTGTTGTGCTGGGGCATTTCTGCACTCCTTTGTCCAAGGTCTCCTCACCATTAACTTACCATTCTGTGGCCCCAATGAAATAGATCACTATTTCTGTGACGTGTATCCTTTGCTGAAACTGGCCTGCACAGACACATACAGAGTTGGGATCCTAGTGGTGGCCAATGCAGGCATGATGGGGCTGGTGATCTTTGTGGTTGTGATGCTGTCCTACATTTTGATATTATACACCGTCAAGGCTTACCCTGCGGAAACCCGGTACAAAGCTCTTTCCACTTGTAGTTCCCACATCACAGTTGTGGTCCTGTTCTTTGTGCCTATTCTCTTCATTTACATTAGACCAGCCACAACGTTTCCAGAAGACAAGGTGTTTGCTCTCTTTTACACCGTCATTGCTCCCATGTTCAACCCTCTGATTTACACTCTTAGAAATGCAGAAATGAAGAATGCCTTGAGGAAGGTGTGGTGCCAGAAGCTATCTTTGATTGCAAGGCAAATCATCTGAAGTCACTTTGCTTCCTCATTACACATCTTATTCAAGTGATACTTGCTTACTTTAGCTTAATAAACAATGGGCTTTGCTCTAGGAAAACTAAGCATAAACACTAGCATCAGTTGAAATCCTTTCTTCTATCAATTCATGCTTTTTATTAACATCTTCCCCTAGTAACAGGAGTCATCATTTCCTTGTTGAAGTTACATTTTGCTTTGATTTTTTTTTCTCTTTCCATTAGTCGCTAAATGAAGGTTACCATTCTCATCTCCCCATACTTTAGTTCCATGAAACGAATCTCCAAATGTACATAAGCTACAGTCATGTTGATCACCCCAGACAGGAAGTCCACAGAACCTTGCTATATGCCCTGCATACTCATAAAAAAGGAGTATCAGAAATTTAAAGTCTTATTTTCTACTCAGCTGAATGAATTCCCATATTTATTGCAACTATTTGAAAAGCAAAAATTAGTTTTATAGGAACTGAACAACAAAAATATGATTTATGTGAGAATCACTATATACAAATTGGAAGATGTATCTAAAGTGATTTTAATGAAATCAACTTAAAAATTTCAAAATTAAAAATTATAATAATTATTATAAATTATTATAATTATATAATAATTATAACCTTTTACCATAACAATATTTTCATATATACTGAAAAATTAGTTTGGACATAGAAAGGGTAGCTATGTGATTTATTGTGCAAATTGAGATAATTTGAGTGTAAAAAGAGGAGTTCTGCTAATAATTATGCAGAACTAATGGACATAACATGGGATTGTATCAAGCAAGTAGGATGTCTGCCCACTTTTCAATGTCTGAGATGTACGGATACTCTTCTAGTGAAAAGGTTAGTGGCAAGAACATTGCAGAATCTTCATGTTGTCTTAGTTGAAGTCAATGGAGTTGTAAAAACAGAAGTAAATGATGGTACTGAAACTATTAGAAACTATTCAATTAGAGTATACTTTTGGTTTTCCATTACCATCGCGTTGCTGTGCCCTCCTCCAGGGGATCTTCCCCACCCAGGGATTCAAACCAGGCCTCCTGCATCTCCTACACTGCAGGCACATTGTTTACTAGCGCCATCTGGGAAGCCCAAAACAAAGGGTACATATTTTCAATTTCCGTAGAATTTCTATACACTTTGATACCCATATATGTGTATATATATATATATATATATATATATATATATAAATATTAAGAAGTATCTCTTTTCAAGTAATTGAATTTTATTTTATTTTCTTAATTCTTTAACAAAATAAGATTCATTGGACATCATGAAAATAACTCGAAGGGGAGGAATAAGGTATTATATTGCATGTGTATAGGGGCTTCCTAGGTGGAGCTAGTGGTAAAGAACCCACCTGCGAATGCGGGAAAGGGAATGTGGGCTCAGGCCCAGGGTGGGGAGGATCTAGAGGAGGGCATGGCGTCCCACTCCAGTACTCTTGCCTGGGGAATCCTGTGAACAAAGGAGCCTGGCGGGCTATGGTTCATAGGGTTGCAAAGAGTTGGACACGACTGAAGCAACTTAGCAGCAGCAGCAGCAAGTGTGAAGGTAAAAAAGTTACAAATAGAGTGAATATGTAAATGAATCCATATAGAGAAAGACAAAATAATGTCATAGCACAGTGGATGATGAAAAATTTTGAAGTTCAAATGGGGAAGTAAGGGGAATGTTCATATAGGTAATAAAAATTAAAAAAATATTATTAAAGCAATTGACCTAGCTAATTCTATGAATTATTATGAAGTCTACATCATGATACATGCTAGTTTGTATTAGTTCATTAAAGATATCTTGAAGCAATGAAAATTATTAACAAGTGTTTTATTTTTTTAATACATTATTTTAGGTTAAAAGACTTTGTTTTTCATATATCAACATGAATCCTGAACCCTCTTCTGCCTCCCTCCCCATACCATCCCTCTGGGTCATCCCAGTGCACCAGCCCCAAGCATCCTGTATCCTGCATCAAACCTGGACTGGCGATTCATTTCTTATATGATATTATGCATGTTTCAATGCCATTCTCCCAAATCATCCCCCCTCCCTCTCCCACAGACTCCAAAAGACTGTTCTATACATCTGTGTTTCTTTTGCTGTCTCACATACCGGGTTATTGTTACCATCTTTCTAAATTCCATATATATGCATTAGTATACTGTATTGGTGTTTTTCTTTCTGACTTAATTTACTCTGTAAAATCGGTTCCAGTTTCAACCACCTCATTAGAACTGATTCAACTGTATTCTTTTTAATGGCTGAATAATACTCCATTGTGTTTTCCAATAAAATTATTATGCATTAAAGATAAAAATGTAAGACCAGAAACTATAAAATTCCTAGAGGAGAACATTGGCAAAACACTCTCCAACATACATCACAGCAGGATCCTCAAAGACCCACCTCCCAGAATATTGGAAATAAAAGCAAAAATAAACAAATGGGACCTAATTAAACTTAAAAAGCTTCTGCACCACAAAGGAAACTATAAGCAAGGTGAAAAGACAGTCTTCAGAATGGGAGAAAATAATAGCAAATGAAGCAACTGACAAACAGCTAATCTCAAAAATATACAAGCAACTCCTGCAGCTCAAGTACAGAAAAATAAACAACCCAATCAAAAAATGGGCCAAAGAACTAAACAGACATTTCTCCAAAGAAGACATATAGATGGTTAACAAACACATGAAAAGATGCTCAACATCACTCATTATCAGAGAAACACAAATCAAAACCACAATGAGGTACCATTTCACACCAGACAGAATGGCTGCGATCCAAAAGTCTATAAGCAATAAATGCTGGAGAGGGTGTGGGGAAAAGGGAACCCTCTTACACTGTTGGTGGGAATGCAAAGTAGTACAGCCACTCTGGAGAACAGTGTGGAGATTCCTTAAAAAACTTTAAATAGAATTGCCTTATTACCTGGCAATCCCACTGCTGGGCATACACATTGAGGAAACCAGAATTGAAAGAGACACGTGTATCCCAATGTTCATCACAGCACTGTTTATAATGGCCAAGACATGAAGCAACCTAGATATCCATCAGCAGATGAATGGATAAGAAAGCTGTGGTACATATACACAATGGAGTATTACTCAGCCATTAAAAAGAATACATTTGAATCGGTTCTAATGAGGTGGTTGAAACTGGAGCCTATTATACAGAGTGAAGTAAGCCAGAAAGAAAAACACTAATACAGTATACTAACCCATATATATGGAATTTAGAAAGATGGCAATGATAACCCTGTATGTGAGACAGCAAAAGAGACACAGATGTATAAAACAATCTTTTGGACTCTGGGAGAGGGAGGTGGGAGGATTTGGGAGAACGGCATTGAAACATGTATAATATCATATATGCAACGAGTTGCCAGTCCAGGTTCGATGCATGATGCTTGGATACTGGATGCTTGGGGCTGGTGCACTGGGATGACCTAGAGGGATGGAATGGGGTGGGAGGGAGGTTCAGGATGGGGAACACATGTATACCTGTGGTGGATTCATGTCAATGTATGGCAAAACCGATACAATATTATAAGTAAAATAAATAAATAAATAAAAACATATTTAACAAAAAAATAAATAAAAACAGGAAAAAAAGGTTGAGTTACTCTAAAATTGTGCTAATAGTAAAGATGGCAATTATGATTTAAGTGATTTATTAAAATATGAATTTAGCAACAAATGAACAGAAAGCATACAGATAAATAATATCTTAATAAGTAAGGGGCCCTGAAAAGACCTTGTTCTCTTTTTTCTTTTCCTCTGTAGTTTAGTCAAGTGAGCCTCGGGAAGCGTCACTATGAACAAAGCTAGTGGAGGTGATGGAATTCCAGTTGAGTATTTCAAATCCTGAAAGATGACCTTGTGAAAGTGTTGCACTCAATATGCCAGCAAATTTGGAAAACAAAGCAGTGGCCACAGGATTGGAAAAGGTCAGTTTTCATGCCAATCCCAAAGAAAGGCAATGCCAAAGAATGCTCAAACTACTGCACAATTGCACTCATCTCACACACTAATAAAGTAATGCTTAAAATGCTCCAAGCCAGGCTTCAGCAATACATGAACCGTGAACTTCCTGATGTTCAAGCTGGTTTTAGAAAAGGCAGAGGAACCAGAGATCAAACTACCAACATCCACTGGATCATTGAAAAAGCAATAGAGTTCCAGAAAAACATCTATTTCAGCTTTATTAACTATGCCAAAGCCTTTGACTATGTGGATCACAATAAACTGTGGAAAATTCTGAAGGAGATGGGAATACCAGACCACCTGACCTGCCTCTTGAGAAACCTGTATGCAGGTTAGGAAGCAACAGTTAGAACTGGGCATGGAACAATAGACTGGTTCCAAATAGGAAAAGGAGTACATCAAGGCTGTATATCGTCACCCTTCTTATTTAACTTATATGCAGAGTACATCATGACAAACGCTGGGCTGGAGGAAGCACAAGCTGGAATCAAGATTGTCAGGAGAAATATCAATAACCTCAGATATGCGGATGATATCACCCTTATGGCAGAAAGTGATGAATAACTAAATAGCCTCTTGATGAAAGTGAAAGAGTGAAAAAGTTGGCTTAAATCTCAACATTTAGAAAACTAAGATCATGGCATCTGATCCCATAACTTCACAGCAAATAGATGGGAAATAGATGGGGGACAGTGGAAACAGTGACTGACTTTATTTTTGGAGGCTCCAAAATCACTGCAGATGGTGATTGAAGCCATAAAATTAAAAGACGCTTACTCTTTGAAAGGAAAATTATGACCAACCTAGACAGCATATTGAAAAGCAGAGACATTACTTTGCCAACAAAGGTCTGTCTAGTCAAGGCTATAGTTTCCAATGGTCATGTATTGATATGAGAGTTGGACTGTGAAGAAGGCTGAGCACGGAAGAATTGATGCTTTTGAACTGTGGTGTTGGAGAAGACTTTTGAGAGTCCCTTGGACTGCAAGGAGATCCAACGAGTCCGTTCTGAAGGAGATCAGTCCTGGGTGTTCATTGGAAGTATTGATGTTGAAGGTCAAACTTCAAACTTTGGTCACCTGATGTGAAGAGTTGATTCATTTGAAAAGACCCTGATGCTGGGAAAGTTTGAGTGCAGGAGGAGAAGGGGATGACAGAGGATGAGATGGCTGGATGGCATCACCGACTCAATGGACATGGGTTTGGGTGAACTCTGGGAATCGGTGATGGATAGGGAGGCCTGGCGTGCTGTGCCTCATGGGTTCAGAAAGAGTCAGCCATGAATGAGTGACTGAACTGACTGAACTGTTGTTTAGAGATATTGGTAATACAATACAAATAATTTCTCTAAATTAATTTCTGTGAAACAAGAATTTTATAATAAATATTTTATTTTTACATTTTTCATTATATTAGAAACATAAGCAGAAGATTTCTGTGGCCTATGTTCATTCTTGTTTAAGTAGTATTATAATACAATATGATTTCAATCTTTACAAGATATGAGATAATTTTTTCTTATAAAGCCTTATAAATTCTAGTTCTGAAACGTTATTCTAATTATCTATGTTATGTTACAGAGGTGTAAATTGAAACTCAGCAGATAAAATTCTTTCTACGCATCAAATGGCAAAGTATAGTTAAGACAGTTAAGTAGTCAGGTTTGTGTGTGTGTGCTAAGTTGTTTCAGTAGTGTATTTTTGTGACCCTATGAACTATAACCTGCCAGGCTCCTCTGTCCATGAGATTATCCAGGTAAGACGAGTGGAAGGGGTTGTTCTAACCTCCTCCAAGCTATCTCCCAGACTCAGGGATTGAACCCATGCCTCTTATGTCTCCTGCATTGGCAGGTGGGTTAGTTACCACTAGCACCACCTGGGAAGCTCCCTAAATAGTCAGGTAAGGTAAACCACAAACCATAGAATTGATGGCAACACTCAAAGTTTTATTTAAAGCTTTTCAACAAGGAGGAAGTCATCATAAAGGCGGAGATCAAATACTTCATCCTCAATAATGTCATGTATAGCAGCTGAGTTCAGTTCAATTGCTCAGTCGTGTCTGACTCTTTGTGACCCCATGGACTGCAGCATGCATTTATAATAGAAAAAGCAGAAAATAGAGTGGAATGGGATTATCAGACTAGATAAAGCTGAGGAACACCTGGTTTAGTTTTTCAGCAAACTAGATAGTTGTGTAAATGAATCTTACTTCTTCAAAGATAGTTTTAACTCCATTAAATTCCATCAGATAATTGTTCAAAAATTCCATTTTTCTCTCTCTACACTATATATATATACATACACACACACACACACACACACACACACACACATATATATGCTGCTGCTGCTGCCAAGTCGCTTCAGTCGTGTCCGACTCTGTGCGACCCAATACATGGAAGCTCACCAGGCTCCCCTGTCCCTGGGATTCTCCAGGCAAGATATGGTGTATATATATATATGGTTCAGACTTCCCTGGTAGCTCAGGTGTTAAAGAATCCACTTGCAAGGCAGGAGACCCCTACTTGATTCCTGGGTCAGGAAGATCCCCTGGAGAAGGGATAGGCTACCCACTCCAGTATTCTTGGGCTTCCCTGATGGCTGAGTCAGTAAAGAATCTGACTGCAATGTGGGTTCAGTCCCTGGGTTGGTAAGGTCCCCTGGAGGAGAACATGGCAACCCACCCCAATATTTGCGCCTGGAGAATCCCCATGAACAGAGAAGCCTGGTGGGCTACAGTCCATGTGGTCACAGAGTCAGATACATCTAAGCACATTTTCTTCTTTTTTGTAGCAAAGTCAGTTGTGGTTTATTTATTCCTTGATCATCTATACTTAATGTCAAACTCAGTTAAAATAGCATGAGTTTGTAAACACATATGTTTTCCTCAATACTTACAATGTCGCTTCACAAACAGATCACACAGTGACTTGCTTTTCAGACTATAAGACTTACCATGTAGACTATAAGATTGGACTTTACACTATGTTCTACTTAGATCTGTATATTCTCTTCACTTAAGTAAAATAATAATGGTTCACAAATACACAAAAAATCTCTAGGTATTTGATTAAAAGAAATCTAAAGTTGTAGGATATGAGGCTAGGTATATAGTTCTGAAAGGAGTTTGCAGTATGTGACTGCTCCTGTTTTCCTATAACTGCCTTTTTGATTTTGTTTAGTCGGTGAGTCATGTCCAGCTGTTTTGCATCCCCACGGGCTGTAGCCCACCAAGTTCCTCTCTCCATGGGATTTCCCAGGTAAAAACACTGGAGTGGGTAGCCATTTCCTTCTCCAGGGGATCTTCCTGGCTCAAGGATGGAACGGTGTCTCCTGCATTAGCAGGTGGACTCTTTAAATGTCTCTTACCTTTTAACATATTATTACCTTTTATACCTTGAGGCCAAGTATTTTGAGAGCTAAGTCTCCCTCAGGTTTAGCCTTCAATACAGGCAGGATCACTCTCCCTCCAGATTTTTCAGTGTATTTTTACTCTGTAAAAAGTTTTCTTTATTCTTTCTTTCTTTTTTTTTTTTTTTTAACAAAGGGGATTACTAGTGAAAAGTGAAATCAAGGAAGAGGAAAATAAAGAAGGAACCACTGAAAGCAAGCTGTTGTTGAAGGCTTGGCTTTTACACATTCTGACTGATTTTCCCATTAGCAGGAGAGAATCAGCAACAGAGGGTGTGATGAGAAGACTGGCGTCAAAGACGCTGCTGCTGCTGCTAAGTCGTGTCGGACTCTGTGCGACCCCATAGATGGCAGCCCATCAGGCTCTCCCTTCCCTGGGATTCTCCAGGCAAGAACACTGGAGTGAGTTGCCATTTCCTTCTCCAATGCGTGAAAGTGAAAATTGAAAGTGATGTCGCTCAGTCGTGTCCGACTTGTTCCGACCCCATGGACTGCAGCCCACCAGGCTCCTCCGCCCATGGGATTTTCCAGGCAAGAGTACTGGAGTGGGGTGCCATTGCCTTCTCCGGCGTAAAAGATGAATGACCTTCAAATCATTAGCCTCCCTTCCCAGAACCTTTTATTGCACCAAACTCTTCTTATGGAATTTTTCATCTCCATGTTTCTGAGTGTGTAGATAAGCGGGTTGAGCATGGGAACAATAATTGTGTAGAAGAGCGTAAACACCTTATCTTCCGGTAGTGTTGCGGCAGGTCTAATGTAAACAAAGATGACAGGTGCGAAAAAAAGGATCACGACTGTGATGTGGGAGCTACAGGTGGAAAGTGCTTTATGGCGGCTTTCTGCAGAATATGTGCGCACGTTATACAGAATCAAAATGTAGGAGGCCATCAGAACCACAAAGAGCACCAGTCCCATCAAGCCAGAATTGGCAATGACAAAAAAGCCAATTTTGTGTGTATCAGTGCAGGCTAGTTTCAACAAAGGATATACATCACAGAAATAGTGATCTATTTCATTGGGGCCACAGAAAGGTAAAACAATCGCAAGGAGAAAGAGACCAAGAGAATGAAGAAGTCCCCCCGCACCCGATGCCATGAGAATTGAGTGACGTCTTTGCCTGTTCATGATGATGGCGTAGTGGAGAGGTTTGCAGATGGCCACATAGCGGTCATAGGCCATCCCTGTGAGGATGAAGACCTCAATCCCCCCAAAGAAGTGTGTTGTGAAAAGCTGTGTCATGCAGTTTTTGTAGGAAATGACTTTTTTCTCCATCAGTAAGTCAGTCATGAGTTTGGGTGTCACAGTGGAGGTGTAGAAGAGATCTGAGAGTGCAAGGCAGTTAAGGAAGAAGTACATGGGCTGGGTGATTAGCTGACTGCATGTAATAGAAATCACGATGACCAAATTCCCCAACAAAATAGCCAGGTAACAAAATAAGAAAAATAAAAAGCAGATGATCTGGACTTTCTTGTCCGTAGAAAGTCCCAAGAGAATAAATTCAGTAACATTATTTCTATCTTTCATGATCTGATGTTCAAAAAAGTTTTCTGAAATGAAAAGCAATGAAACTAATCATTGATGAGAAAAAGGAAACCTGATATTTACTTAAAATGGCACCAATGCCTTTTAAAGACAAGGTATTTTGAGACCCACTAAAATCATTTTCATTTAATACATACAACTCTTTTTGAATATTCTTCTAAGAGCTAAGAATACAGTGATAAATTAGACAAAGTTTTAGTTTTTATATAAATTAAATTATTTTGTGAGGAAACAAGATATTATATTTATCAAGAATGAAAAAAAAGAGTTAATAGTGTTAAGTAGGGTGACATACAATGTGCCAATTTAAGATGTAAAATAGAGGTAACTACAGAATTTTCTTGATTAATTGGTTTCTAATGAAATCACAAAATTGGCATGGGGTGTGTGGGTGGGTTTTGCAGTGCTTGGTGCAGAGTCAATGTTAAATAAAAAAACTGGAAAGTGAACAATGTGCTATAATTTTGAAGGAATAATACATCATCCTTTAGTCAGGTAATTCATGATAAAACTGAAGAACAAATCATTTTTATGAGTGGACTCATAAAATCCTTTTTGACTTTTAAGAGGAAATAATTCCTTCATGTGAAATACTACATGGAACTTTCATACTTCTTAAACTTTATTTGTAACATCTCTAGGTTAATGTATCTACAACTCTGCTTTTTCTATTTGTCTACATTTCTCTTGCAAGACTATCTCCCCTTTAAAAATAAATTAACATTCAGAAGTTATTTGAGTTATGTCTTATCAGATTGTAATTATAGTTGTCTAGTTTGGAAATAATATACTGAGAAGTGGGCTCCTCTAACTCCAAAATAGTTCCCCCAAACACAATACAATAAACAAGATGTAGGACTTCTTCCCTTAATTTCTTAGAGAATTCACCCACACAATCTGCATGACTATATAAAAGAATCTCTTCAGTTCTCTAAAATAGAAGCAGTTATACCTGTACTCAGGTAATCATCTGATAAATACACTATATAAGTAGGCAAAATACCTAGTTTTTTCCTCCCACTTTGTTGCTTAATTGTTCATTCCCTAGGATCCCAGGCTCCCATTCATAAAATAAAAGCAATTAGATAATCTCTGAAGATCTCCCCAGATTGCAATAATGTGTGACTTCTGATTCTCCATTAATTTGGGGAAGACATCTGTTTACCTCTCTCCTGCCTTCCCTTCTCTGCTTGATGCATTGAGACTATAGAAAGTAACAAATAAAGTGGCAATTTCATTACAATTCCTGTGCCTCAGTTTACTTCTCTGTAAAATCAAGGTAAAGATAGTATCTCTTTATATGGTGATTTTTTGAATAATTAGTTTCTAAATATGAAATTACTTAAAGCAATATCTGGAAAGTACTATATATTTAATAGTTATTGGCCATCCTCAACAATTACTAGGGGCTTCCCTGGTGGCTCCAGTGGTAAAAATCTGCTTGCCATGAAGGAGACCAGGGTTCAATCCCTGGGTTGGGAAGATCTCCTGGAGAAGGGAATGGCTACATATTTTGATACATATTTTTGCCTGGTGCATTCCATGGACAGAGGAGCCTGGTAGGCTACAGTACATGGGGTCACAAAGAATCAGATACAACTGAGCAAATAACACACACATGATTACTAACTATAACATCAAAGCCCCAGAGAAAATGTAAGTACACCATCTCAGGAATTGTATCTTGTACTATCCTTCCCTGAACAAGATAGGAAATATTATTAATATTAATATCAGAAACTTCAGAGATAGAGTCATGTTCAGCACACAGCTCTGATACTCAAAATGCAAGAGTCTTCACCTCCTTAAATACTTTTTCCTTCTTCCTTAAAATAATCATGCTGTGCCTAATTTATAGGATTACTGTGGAATGTAAATAAGCTTACATATACAGAACTTGATGCTCAAAAACATGTAACTTTCCCCTCCTTCCTCTTGGAACCCTCATAGTGTTATAAATTTAGGAGGTCCTCACACTGTTCAAGTGGTAGTAGATTCTAGTAATTAAGGTTATGAGTTCTGGACCTACATAGAATGAGATACTGGCTCCAAAATTCACTTGGAGCATAATCACAGATAAAATATATAGCCTCAGCTTCTTCATCTATAAAATGAATAATGCTGTAATTAACTCTGAGATCTGCTGTAAAGATGTGATGAGTTCACTTATGTAACAGCTTAGGACAGAAACTGGTATATATTAAGATAAAACATTTAGTAAATATTCATTGCCATTGTCATTATATTTGTCATATCAATGGGTATATTGTATTATTCTTACTATACATTTTGAATAGCTTGTTTAAAATACATAATATTGTAACATGGGATAAAATATGGATAAGACATAGCAGAGTTTCCCTGCCCTAAACAATCTGCTCTTTCTTAACTGAAGGCTGGGGTTGCTCACTTTGGGGAAACATTCTATCATTAAGCAAAATCTTTCTCTTTGGTCTCCGTTCAGCTCACTTCCTCACATTTCTGAAGATAAATGGACTGCTTATTTCAGCCAGTTTTTTTTTCTTTCTTTTGAATTAATTAACCTTATCCAAATTAGACAGATGTTTATGTTCTCCTTTGGTAATTTTTCTTCATCTCAACTAAACTTAGGAAAAAGAAACCTACCACTTAAATACTATCCATTCAAATAGCTTGTCTGAAAATTTCATCATACATTTTTGCTTCTGCATAATCTTAGAAGCATACTGGTGTTTTGATTTTATTTTATTTTTTTTAATATATCTTCAGTTCCTTCACTGCATTACTGTCCACTTATCTGCTGGGCCAGTGCATTCTTCTTCATATTAAACTTTTTTCCATAATGGAATCCAAAGGACTAATAATATGATTAAATTTGTGAAATATGAAAGGACAAGTAAATCTAGTAATATTTTGATAGCTGCTGAGAGACATGGCACTGATAACTTTAAGAGGCTCATGTTCAAATTACAATTCATAATAGTTGAAACCAGGTTTTCCCAAATAGTAAAAATAGCATTTTAAAGTTTCTGAAATTTTTCAAAGGTTAGTTAGAAGACTTAGATCATAAATACAATCAGAATGATTCAAATATTCATTTTAAGGAAAGTCACTATTATAATTAGGAATTGGATTTAACTTACCAGCTGCTTAACTCATCAGACAGATTTCTTTTAAGATGAGGCTTCACACCTGAGATAAGGTCAGAATTTTAAAAATTATCATTTCCATGCAGTAATCCTTCTCTCTGAGAAGGCAATGGCACCCCACTCCAGTACTCTTGCCTGGAAAATCCCATGGATGGAGGAGCCTGGTGGGCTGCAGTCCATGGGGTCGCTAAGAGTCGGACACGACTGAGCGACTTCACTTTCACTTTTCGCTTTCATGCATTGGAGAAGGAAATGGCAACCCACTCCAGTTTTCTTGCCTGGAGAATCCCAGGGGCAGGAGAGCCTGGTGGGCTGACGTCTATGGGGTCACACAGAGTCAGACATGACTGAAGTGACTTAGCAGCAATCCTTCTCTAATTGCATAAAATCTTACAAGAGAACTCATGAGTTCCACTGTTACAGATATGCTTGGTAAATTGAACTAATTTTGAGATTATTTTTTAGCATGCAGTTTTTCCATTTCTAAAAAATAAATGTGTCTCTGATATTTTACATTTGTCTCTATAAAAAACATTATACATATATTTAACATATATACATGATATATTCTGCTTGATGTTAAATTGGCATTTAAGGAGAATTTTGACAAAATGTGTAATATAGAAAAGGTCTCAATCTCTGAAGATACAGAAATTTCCCATCAGTATACTTCACCAAAGATGTAAATCATAGCTTCAATTTCTCAATTTCTACCTAATAAATATGCCAAAGTTCTTAATTGATTTCCCTATTGAATCAACATCCAAACGACTGAGATCAGACATGGGCCATGGAGACTATGAGGCAACGAGTATATAATGACTATGGACATGGAGTATATAATGCTCATTTGTCAAGACAGGGCAGAATCAGTTAGCTGAGGGAGACTGAAGTGAGCTGCCGTGGGAAATATTGAGAACCCTACAGCTAGAATTAGAAGTTCAGAGAGTAGACCCAGGATTTAAGACTTAATTTTTCCTGGGGAGAAAACAAAAAAAAAGCATGTTAGGGCATTATAATTTCTGGCTGATGCTTGGAAAAGACTCCTATGCTTTACCCCTATGCTTTATTTTTTTTTTGGAGGGGGAAGCTCACCTGCCCCATGGGCTCTCTTGCAGATGTACAGATAATTTCCCAATTTATCTTTGTAAGGGAAACTCTTTTCTAAAAAGATATACTTTTTCTGATTGAATTTTCCATATGTATATTGCAGAAAATATATTTTAAAAAGAACTATAACAAAAATAAAATGGTCTCATAAATTTATTCATGTAAAAATATTTACTATCTCTTAATTCTAAAAGATCTGACTTGGACAAAACTTACTATGGAGAATGCATTTGTTGCTCTTTAGTCACTAAGTTATGTCCCACTCTTTTGCAAATCCACAGAATGTAGCCTGCCAGACTCCTCTGTCCATGAAATTTTCCAGCAAGAATATTGGAGTGGGTTTCCATTTCCTTCTCCAGGGGAACTTCTTGACCCCGGGATCAAACTCACATCTCCTGCGTTGGCAGGTGGGTTCTTTACCACAGAGCCACCAGGGAAGCCCCAGAGAATGTATTTAGTGATGAATAAAACAGCCTTTGTCCTCAGTGAGGCTGGAGACTAAGGAAAGAGACAGACAATGAAATAAACAAGAAAATAAGCAAATGTAAAATTACAAATAGTATATTTTAAATAAACGAATAGGAAGTTGTGGGTCATTTCTTTTTAATCTTTAGAAGTTTTAGTCAGGTGTAAATCTTGGACATTTTTATGTTATACAGATATTTATTCCTTCGGAGAGGGCAATGGCACCCCACTCCAGTACTCTTGCCTGGAAAACCCCATGGATGGAGGAGCCTGGTGGGCTGCAGTCCATGGAATTGCCTCTTAAATTTTACTTTATGTAATTTCATAAGACAATTGTATTTTCTCATCCATTTTTTTTTACCTGAAAATGTAGTATGTATATTTGTTGAAAAGTTGAAATCATATGGCTGAATTCATCTTTTAAAAAATTTACTTAATCTTTATTGTTTGTCTGAAAGCTTCTAAGATCTTTTCATGTACCATTGAATTTTTTTAAATAGTCAGTGGGTATCTGTGAATGGATCTATTTCTATAGTTTCTTTAAAGTTTACCATTTGTCAAAGAATACATTTTAAAAGAAAATATAATTGAATATTTATGCAAATAATGGACACATCAAAGATTCTATTGAATTTATTATTAATATTTAATGTAGAAACCAGTAAGATGTTACCATCAGTTCAGGCAATAATTCGCCACATATTTATCGTCAGTAAGGCGTGGTAAAATGAATTTATAAGTTGATGCAAAACTAGTCAAGTATCCAAAGGGCTATCATTACTTGCATTTCACCTGACACAGTTTGAATTTTTATGGCCAGACATTGTTGACATTGATATTATTTTGTGTGAGTCAACTTCTCTATTTTGAGTTGTAAAACATCTTAGCCAAAAATAATGAAAGGTAGATAATAACCTGAATGCAAGAACTAGTAAGGTCACTCACTAAATTACAGAGAATCTCACTGTGCTTTCTTGATACTATATGTGCTATTAATGATCCAACTGAAGAGAGAAATATGGCTGATGCTCTTGAAAAGCTGAGAAGGGAGGAGATCACAGTGCAAAGGTGAAGGAGTTAAATCATAATTCCCTGGTTAATGACTGATATTGACAATGAAGTGTTTGCTTGCTTATCTTATTAAACTATAGTTTATTTACAATGTTTTGTTGGTTTTGGGTATATAGTCATGTGATTCAGCTCATATATATGTGTGTTCATATGTATGTATATTTTCCATCTTAGATTACTTTTCATTATAGGTTATTACAAGATATTGAGTATAGTTTCCTGTGCTATACAATAGATCATTGTTTTTCTATTTTATATTTGGTAGCCTGTATCTGTTAATCCCAAACTCCCAATTTATCCCTCCCCTCCCCTTTTCCTTTTGGTAACCATAAGTTTGTTTTCTGTGTCTGTGAGTCTTTTACTGTTTTGTAAATAAGTCCATCTGTGTAAGTTTTTTTTTTTTTTTTTAGAATCCACATAAAGTGATTTTACTTAGTAAGATAATTTCTTGGTCCATCCATGTTGCTGCAGACTCCAAGTATTTTAATAATCCATATTCACAAGTTTTATTCCAAGAATAAAAATAAAACAGAAACATTTGTGTTAATTTTTGAAGTTTTATTTTTCAATAATACAAGTTTGGTTGGTTGGAGGATAGGGCTTCTGAAGCAGAGGGAAACTTTGAGGGCTGGCTGGTCTTCTTATTAAAGACCCTGTTTATTTCACACCAGAAAGTGATCTTTCACTTTCCTGCTCTATGTTCTCTGACATGTATACTGTGCATGCCCTATCCAGGAGGTTTCAGATAGCTGTCAAGAACTAGGTTTAAAACAACAACAAGCAAATTGTTAGGATCTTTCTATAAGAATTTCTAGCACATAATATTTTTAGGTTTATTTGTTGGGTATTTTAAACTGAGTCATAGAACTATACTATTTTTCTTTTTTATATTATGAACCCATTTTAAGACTCCTCAACATTGACAACTCATTTTTATCTAACTTGGCTCTCTCTACAACTTGAAAACAAATTCTCATGCAAGTACATCATATCCACGAAATTTTTAAAAGACTTTTGAGATTCTACCCATTCCTAAGGTGAGGTTATTCCCATACCCTCATCCAGTGGCCTGATTTTGCTCCCAGTCATTTCTGACATTGGACAAAGTGCTCCAGGATGACTTTCAATTCCTACTGGAAAAAGTGCCATTAACTTAAACAGTGCCAAGGATGTGACCATTAACTTTAAGTGATATTCTCCACTTGCCCACTCTAAGATAAAAATAATTTCACCACTAATATGTGCCCATTGCACACTGTGCTGTGCTTAGTCACTCAGTCATGTCCTATTCTGTGTGACCCCCTGGACTGTAGCCTACTCTGTGACCCCCTGGACTGTAGCCTGCCGGGTACCTCTCTCCATGGTGATTCTCCAGGCAAGAATACTGGAACAGATTGTCACGCGCTCCTCCAAGGGATCTTCCCAACCCAGGGATTGAACCCAGATCCCCCACATTGCAGGTGGATTCTTTACTGTCTGAGCCACCAGGGAAGCCTAGTAATAGGAGCATGACATTAATATGAGCCCCATTCTCACACCCTCACTGCTCCAAAGGAAAGTTAGTATCAGAATGGTTATATTTCTGATGCATAACAGGAGACTGGGCAATAAAGTAGCTCATATGTATTGAGCATTTACTGTGTGACCAAGCAGTGTTTCAGTCCTGCACATATCCTCACAGGACTGTGTTCTGGGTTATTATTATCATTTGATGGATGAGTTGTTGAGCATATGTCCCAATCCTTATAGTTAGTAAGCAATTCTGGGTCCAGAACACATGCCCATAACAAATATACACTATCAGGCGCTAAAATTAGCCAGAGTTGCAGTTCACATTTACACTGACAGAGTTGGGTGAGACAGTTCCTTTGAACAAAAGAAAATAAATTGATATAGGGCTTAGGTAAGAGTACTGGTGTTGGACATATGAGAAGCTCCAGATCGCCTCTGGCTACAAAATTATCAGAGTAGAAAGCTATATTTTTTAAGAAATATAGTTGCAGGTCCAAAATTTGGTCTTTTAGAATATTCTTTAAATGATGCAAGTAAAATGTTGGAATTATCTTCTAAATCATTGCTACCCGGGAATTGGCTTTATTGAATAAAGTCACATACAAGAATGGGCTTTATGGGTTCTCAGTGTTGATTTGTATTACATGATGCTTTTGATAGTCTACTGCTAAATATCTAAATTTATTACACAGCCAAAAGATCAGAGGGGAAGAGGAGATATAAATAAGAAAACAATAAAACTAGAAAAGAGCACAGCAGAGTCTGGATAAATCCAGGGACTTGTAAGCTTTTGCTCATACTTAAATCTATATATTGCTAAAACAAAATGAAACAAAAAAGCATATAAGGCAAGCATTATACATTTTAAAGCCTTCAGTGTATAAAATTCATATATTCAACAAGTTCGGGGGTGAAAATCAGAGGTATCTTTTAGTTCATTTCCTTTCTTACTGCAATATGGCACCAGAGTTTCTTTATGGCACTCTTCATCTCCACGTTTCTCAGTGTGTAGATTAGAGGATTAAGCATGGGAGCAATGATGGTATAAAAAAGAGCGAACACTTTGTCTTCTGGTAAAGTAGTTGCTGGTCGAATGTAAATGAAGAATAAAGGAGCAAAAAAGAGGACCACCACAGTGATGTGGGAACTGCAGGTGGAGAGAGCTTTGCGGCGATTCTCTACAGAGTAGGACCTGACAGTGTACAAGATCACAGCATAGGATATCAACAAGACCACAAAAGTCACCAGGCCCATGAAGCCCGAATTGGCGATGACAAGGAGACCGATTCTGGTGGTGTCAGTGCAGGCCAGCTTCAGCAAAGGATACACATCGCAGAAGTAATGATCTATTTTGTTGGGGCCACAGTAGGGTAAAAAGATGGCCAGGAGGAACTGACCAAACGAATGAAGGAAACCCCCAGCGCAGGAAGCAGCAATCATGGCCCCACACTTCTGTCTGGTCATGATCAGAGTGTAGTGCAGAGGCTTGCAGATGGCCACATAGCGGTCATAGGCCATCCCTGTGAGGATGAAGACCTCGATGCCCCCAAACAAGTGCATGCTGAAGAGCTGTGTCATGCAGCCGTTGTAGGATATGGTCTTCTTCGCTGCCAGCAAGTCAGTGATCAACTTGGGGGTCACAGTGGAGGTGTAACAAAGATCTGCAAGGGAGAGGTAACTCAGAAAGAAATACATGGGCTGCTTCAGAAGTTGACTGGAGGCGATGGAAATCGTGACAAGTAGGTTTCCAATCAGAATTGCAATGTAACAAAGTAAGAACAGCAAAAAGCAGAGAATTTCAATTTCCTTTTTCTGAGAAAGTCCTAGGAGAATAAATTCTGTGATGTTATTCCTATTTTCCATGACTCAGAGCAGTTTGTAGTCACCTGAAATTAGTTATCAATCTTTATAAATATGTAAATATGATGAGGTATATTATTCCTTGTCATTGGCATTTTAAAATGGAAAGCATTCAAAACTTGAAGAAAAAGATTTGATTTTTATTTTGAAAGGCTTTCCTTTAATTATTTTTGTCCCTTTCTGAAAAAGATTAATTCCTGATAAACAACTTTGATACCTGATTTAAATATGCTGTAGAATGCAGCATATTTATGCAACCATTCTATTAGCATGTATTATCAAACATAACTGGATATTATGCCGTAGTAGAATTCAAGACATGGTGCTGTAGAAAAAAATCAGTGAGAATAACAAATATTCTCACTATTTGTTATTGAGAAAATAGACACAAAAATGAAACCTTAAGAGAAAATAAAAACGCACTTATATGTGGATAATGTTATATGTGAGAAATTTCCTTCCATCTATCCTAGGTGGAAATGTGATAAATAGAAAAAAAATCAACCAGTTTGGAATCATGATATATATACATGGCCAAAATCAGCTATTGTTGTACCTAATTTACCAATATGATTAATTTACAAATGTGCTTAATTTACAGCTAGAATATTATATTTTATAGTCAAACAAAAGGATAACAAGCAAAGTATAATTACCTCTATTTTTTCAAATAGTATCATCTCAAACTTTAAAAATATTTGTTTTTTACATTCAGTAAGGCATTTGAGGTTAATAGTAGGTTTCACTTGAATTTTAGTCTCACACAGTGTCTTGAAAGTGAAAGTGAAGTCGCTCAGTCGTGTCCAACTCTTTGTGACCCCATAGACTGTAGCTTACCAGGCTCCTCTGTCCATGAGATTAACCAGGCAATAATACTGGAGTGGGTTGCCATTTTCTTCTCCAGGGGATCTTCCCAACCCAGAGCTAGAACCCGGGTCTCCCACATTGTAGACAGACGCTTTACCATCTGAGCCACCAGGGAAGTAGGCAGTGTCTTACTCACTTGCACAAATTGGCTTCTTTCTAATCAATGTACTCAAGCTGTTCAACTCTTCCTAATAATCAGTCATCCTAAAAGTGTTTTCTTCTTTCTGTTCCTACATCACATGTCTTAGTATCTCAGGGTGGCTTTTCTCTCTTCCATTTCTGTTATTTTTACCTCCTCCTCCTCCTAGTCACTGTGGTAAAGTAATGTAAGGCCAGCTCTAATAATATGCTTATAACTCTTACACCTTTGAACAAACCAATACTTTTCTATTGGCAGAAGTTCAAGAAGCATAGACTAGGAAGAAATACTGAGAATTAATCATTTCACTAAATCACAACAAAATTCTCTACTTCGACTATATAAAACACAAGACCTTAGTATTTAAAATATTTTATTTCATTTATTCCAAACTTCAGAACCAATATATTCACAATTTATTTTCAAATCTGTAATGCTCCTCTCTTTATTTTTCACTTTCAGTGAAATTGCCATTTGAATCTGGCACATAAAGTAGGGTTTGGAAGAGAAAAACTGCAAATCTATCTAGTGTATTAGAGTCTTCATCAATGGCCACAAAATGACATTTAAATAGGTAACAACTGAATAGTGAAGAGAGGATATTTGTAGTGGTCAAATAAGCCACCTCATTCAACTAACAATTACATTTTAGGCTTTTAAAATAATTCCCAATAATTTA
This sequence comes from Tragelaphus eurycerus, assembly GCA_935064755.1. Lineage (NCBI taxonomy): Eukaryota > Metazoa > Chordata > Mammalia > Artiodactyla > Bovidae > Tragelaphus > Tragelaphus eurycerus. Next base: position 317,095 of record CAKXYN010000337.1, on the reverse strand, counting down.
AAAGAATTCAGGGCTCTATTTTAACTTCTCCCCTAAATTATATTCTTCTGATTAGGTGGGAAACACTGTAAGTTATATATTCAATCACAGATTATTCTTTATTTAACACTTGACTCACTGAGTTAATTGATCAATTAACTTATATCTTCTCAGTGTTTTTTCCCTTACGATTTGTCTAAAATCCTACCTCTGAGATTCTTTATCAGATAGCAGGTCAAATTATATTTGAAAAATACAATGTAAATGCCATTTTGGTAAGTGTGTTTGCAGACTGAAAGTGGAAAATCAATGAAATGATTATGAATTACCAAGAAAATAAACAAAAGCTTTTAAAATGCAGATTATTCTGTCTTACCAATACTTGAATATTTCAGGCAAATTGAAAATTATTTTAAAAAATTTAATCTTGAAAATGCACTCAATCTAGGCCATTAGAACGAGAGGGAGTATGTGAAAAATACCTATAAATTAATTTGCATTTTAAAATATAAAAACTGTATAATGCATGGCTCAAAACTATAATCTATATTCCTGAACAACTTGAAAGCATTTTCTCTATTTTCAGTTATTTCTATGGAAAATAAGAAAGTGTGACTCATATGTCTACAAGCGTCATATTCATATTTTTTTAAAAAATTAATAATTATATCAACAGAAGATATTCTTTAAAATATTGGACTATTAGGAAAATGAAGCAAAATATTGTCTCCTTGTTGTACTATTTTCTAACTTGTTGGCATGAGTATGCCACATCCTTTTTTTGTATTTCAGTTTAAGCATCAATAAGCAATGGGAGTGAAACTATATATTTAAGGATCTCTGCTGGACCCTAACTCCTTGTCCATGGTTCCAATGTAAATTTTGAGGAGTCAATGGCAGGATGTTGCTGACTATTATTTTCCAAACAAATCAGAATAAACTTTCAACTCCCCTCCAGGTTATTGTCTCTCATTTCCTTTAAGATTAACTGATCCAGTCTCAGAAAGAAACACAACTCCTCCAGCTCTCCTTTTCCCTGGATCCTTTATAGCCTGATATTTTAAATTCCCTTTATCCAGTCCAGGTATATAGAAGGCTCCATCATCTATAGTTCAAACTCCAGTATTCTTCTCTGGAATCCCTAATGGTTCCCTGAAGTAGTGAACCTGGACTAGCAGTTTAAAACCAATCTTTGCTCGGTACTATCACAGTGTATTAAACTCCTACTACTTCGAGGTAGATTTCACTATCTACAGCCCACCATGCTATGGTTGCTCAAATATTCTAAGTCTTGTGGTTCTTAGAACTATCTACCTTGCCTCATATATATATTTTTTCTAATTATTACCAGATACTATTAAGTGCTTTAGCTTATCTCTCTAAAAAAATCTTTCTTGGTGAGAGTTAGGGCCAGTGCCTCATTTTCTCCCTAACCTGGACATAATGAAAAACAAAACCAAAATTTATGCCATTCAAATCTATTTTGAATGGTGAATGCTTGACTTTGGAACAGATTATATAAACTTTCTGAGCCATCTTACTTGTTTAATCACTAAAGAAAAGTAAATAAAACTCATCTCTTTTTGGTGTGGGAAAAGTTATTAACCAGTTATCAATTACTATGTGTCAGGAATTGTGGTGGAAAAAAAGACTAAAATCATCTAGGAGGCTTTATTGAAATTCCCATTTAGTAAGTTAGTTACCTAGTTCTCCCATAATAAGATTGTGACTGGATAATGATGAATTATGAAGGATTTGATGAATTAGATTATACAATACATTCCTCATTTAATCAATTATATGGCACTGTGTCTCATCATGAATTAAATTATGAATTCTGTTAGTTTTCCCATTATATCATCACTCTATACTTTGATTATTTTAAGTATACAGTATGTATTTGTCAAATAAATAAATTTTATTTCAATATCTGATAGAATGAAATGAAAATTCATTTTAATTACATGTCATTATCATTATAATTATTTTGTCATGTATTTAAGAGACATAAAAACACAGAATGCTTATAATAAAATTTACTTCAGCATGATAGAGACTCAGAAAGATCACCTTTGGATTGCTCTCTAATTTTTGCTAGTATTCTATTAGAAAAAATCATTTGAAGGTCACATACATCCATCCCTGTAATCTCCCCCCACTTCTCACTCCCTTGTCTTACTGTGGAGACTAGATGCTTAAGAGTCATCTTATATATTAAAACTCAGTCACTTGCCCTAAAACCTTGATTGTCTCCAACCTGGGTGTTCTCCAAAATGTAGAGAACTAAATCTGACCATGCTCTATTAGCCACTCTTTCATTTATTCTGAATATTTATTCAGATTGTCTTCATTAACCTCCTATTTTAATAGCCCTGTCTTGGCCAAATTGTAATAGAATAGGTGGTGTTTTTAAATACAGGAATGAAAAACTCAAGCTACAAATATGGTACATTCAGGTAATTAATAGAAAGTAAGAGCAGAGTGATTTAACATACTCTGTACTTCTTGAGTTTTTCCTTAACAGATTTTCTGTATCCTTTACTGAAATATAAGTCACTGAGTTTCTGCTTCACTAGCTTCCCTTTAACATTCCCCTAGTTAGGAAAAAATGTTTATCACTGTCATTTTTATTTCTTAATGCAATTGACATGGAAGGGTAAGTTATCACACATGAATTGTACAAAAAATATGTAGCCATGAAAGAGATGCTCTGTATTACCAGGTAGATAGAGCAATAGTTTCAAATGTTGACTGTATGAACATGTGGTTAAAGTTTTCTAACAAACATTAGCCAAGGGGAAAATGATCATTGTATTTAAATAATAAATTCTATAAACATATTGATCTAGCAACAGTGATTAATTGTGGGTTGATTAAAGAAAAGTTAACTCATGTCCAACTCACCAGATACTTGCTTTAAATCTCACATACATGTAATATTTCACAGTACCATAATGGAAATTAGCCAGTAAATTCTGTGACTATGTAGTAATATGTCTCATTATACAAATAATTCTGTAGAAATCTGAAAATAGAACTTACCTGCTCTCTAAGGTAAGGTGTCCAGCTTTTTTCTTAAGCAAATTCAAAAGGCTTTTCCCAGTTTTATTTTAATATTTAAGAGAACAAAATGGTGCCATCATTTACGTTGGCAACTATTCTTTATTTACCTTTAAATGACACTTTTATTATATTCTATGGTGAACATTAAAATAAAGACAACACAAGGTTCCTATCTGATTTCTAAGCAACTTTAACTGGGAGATATTCAACCTGTAGACATTTATTGTAGTACCTCTGTGAGTTTGGAAATTCCCTTTGGGATAATGTGACCAAAGTGAAGCTGAACTTTTCTGAACATTATTCAAAGACCTAAAAATAATTGTATCGACCAAGTCATATTTTCCCTCTGTGTATATGGAAACTAAGTACAAATCAGCTTCTATTTTATTATGGGGACAATTGTGAGAAAACTCTAATGATCTGAAAAGAAATCTCATAATACCCACCCCTAAGAAAGAAGAGGTGAAGAAAGACAAAGAGACTCTGAGTTGCAGGTAAAAGGAAAACACTGATGCTGCCTCAATTCAGTTTGCGGAGGGTGCTGGCTATTCCAGCATGCATCTCCTATCGTCTATCAATAATAAAAGCACTTTGAAAAGTTACCACAATCTGTTGTCCCTTCCTCCTCTATGTCTTTCACTGTTGATTTTTCTGTCCACAGTTCACCCAAATAGCTCCCTTATATACCTGATCCCTGTAATGGAAGGTAATACCAAGTCCTTTTGTGGTTACTTCCGTCTTTCTTATTTCTCAGTAACATTTGAGACAGTATTTTCTCTTCTCTTACAGCATTTTATTCAAGCTCCAGAGACCATATTCCTCAAATGTTTACATTAAAAAAATGGCACTTTAACAACTTTAAGTGCACAACTCAGTGGCATTGCTTATATTTACAATATTGTGTAATCGCTATATATATTTCCAAACCATTTTCATCACTCTAAACAGAAACTTCGCACCCATTAAGTAATACCTTCATCCTCCTTTCCCTCTGCCACTGATATCCTTTAATATACTCTGCCTCTGTGAATCTTCTTATATTTCATGTAAGTGAAATCATGCAATGTTTGTTTCTCCTATCCTTATTATTATTAGTATTATTTAAATTACTTAGTTACTTTGGCCGTATCAGGTCTCAGCTGTGACACAGGGGTCTTTCATTGTGCTGCCTGGGTTCTTCACTGCAGTGAGGGGTGTCAGTTGCTCCTCCACAGGTGGGATCTTAGTTCCCAACGAGGGATTGAACCCATGTTCCCTGTGTTGCAAGGTGGATTCTTAACCACTGAACCACCAAGGAAGTCCCCTATCCCTTTTTGTGGACGTTGCAATTTAATCTTGATTTCTCACAAAATTCTTTTATTTTTTTTAAATCTCTTTCTTGAGTCTAACTGTTAGGTAAGTAGAATAGGTAAAAGAAGTGCAAAATGGCGGTGGCTAAAAGTCAAGGAAGGTCAAAGGAAGGTCCGAGGACCAGAGTGAAGACTTCAGGCAGAACAAACAGCACTCCCGGCTAAACCCAATTAGCATAGGGCAGGCCCAGGTGGAGGGAAAAAACATAAAAGGAGGAGACAAAGCACTTTCTCACGGACTCTCTCTCTCCCACGTGCGTGCACTCTCTCTCTCTCTCCTTTCACTCTCTCTCTCCCACGTGCATGCTCTCTCTCTCTCTCTCTCTCTCTCTCTCTCTCACTCTCACTCTCTCTCTCCTGCTGTCTTCTAAATAAAATAAAGCTGTAACACTGATTTGCTTAAGAGCTATAACAGGTTTTGTCCAAGACCCAAGAGCTGTGACGCGCCAAGGGCTTTAATGTCTATCGCTCCAAATCTTTGTTGTGACAAGACAAAGAACTGAGGAACATACACTCGCATGATATCTATGGTGCTGTGACTCGGGTTTAACCTGGCTGAAACAACCTCCGCACAGAAGTGGCCAAGCACAGCAGGAGCCCAACTCAGCGAAGCTCCCGGGCTAGAAGCAGAACGGGAGGAAACCCAGCGCAGAGGAAGGCCCATCGTGCTGGAAACTGGGACAGCAAAAAATGAACTCTGCAGAAAGCTCACGTGACCCAGTCTCGGATTCCAGAAGACCTCCGGTTAAGGTAAGAGGTCCTCGCTCCTATGGCTGGAGGGACCTTTATAATCTCTCATTTGTGGGTTCCTTGAAACTCCCTCGAACAGGAGGGTGGCAGGGGGCACAACTGAGGGACTCTGGAGAGGCTACTCCTCAGCGTGTCCCAAAGGCACTATCTGCTGAGCCCCGGTAGCTGTTACCCAAGTTGGTGGGAGTTCTTCTGTCCTTTCTCTTCTCTGTGCCAAGGATCAGACCAATGAAACTGTGAGCACCAGTCATATATTTAGCAAATTTTCTGGCCGGCTATGAAGGGGATTCCTGGGCACGTTTTTCCCACTGCTTTTTCCTCCTGTCCTTCAGCTCTCTCCCGGGACTCAAGCCCAGCCAAAACTAATGAAACTGCGGCACTGATGTCTCACTACAAAAATTCATTGAGAGACAAAGCAGTAAGAGGTGGGTTTGTTAGGATCCAGAGAGAAGCCATCTTTGCATGAAATGTTCCCTTGGTATCTCTAATTTTCTTGAGGAGATCTCTAATATTTCCCATTCTGTTGTTTTCCTCTATTTCTTTGCACTGATCGCTGAAGAAGGCTTTCTTTTCTCTCCTTGCTATTATTTGGAACTCTGCATTCTGATGTTTATATCTTTCATTTGTCCTTTGCTTTTCATTTCTCTTCTTTTCACAGCTATTTGTAAGGCCTCCCCAGACAGCCATTTTGCTTTTTTGCATTTCTTTTCCATGGGGATGGTCTTGATCCCTGTCTCCTGTACAATGTCATGAACCTCATTCCATAGTTCATCAGGCACTCTATCTATCAGATCTAGGCCCTTAAATCTATTTCCCACTTCCACTGTATAATCATAAGGGATTTGATTTAGGTCATACCTGAATGGTCTAGTGGTTTTCCCTACTTTCTTCAATTTCAGTCTGAATTTGGCAATAAGGAGTTGATAATCTGAGCCACAGTCAGCTCCTGGTCTTGTTTTTGCTGACTGTATAGAGCTGCCATCTTTGGCTGCAAAGAATATAATCAATCTGATTTTGGTGTTGACCATCCAGTGATGTCCATTTTTAGAGTCTTACACTTGTGTTGCTGGAAGAGGGTGTTTGCTATGACCAGTGAATTTTCTTGGCAAAACTCTGTTTTTGCCTTGCTTCATTCATTATTCCAAGGCCAAATTTGCCTTTTACTCCAGGTGTTTCATGACTTTTTACTTTTGCATTCCAGTCCCCTATAATGAAAAGGACATCTTTTTTGGGTGTCAGTTGTAAAAGGTCTTGTAGGTCTTCATAGAACCGTTCAACTTCAGCTTCTTCAGTGTTACTGGTATGGACCTAACAGAAGCAGAAGCTATTATAAAGACGTGGCAAGAATACACAGAAGAACTATACAAAAAAGATCTTCATGACCCAGATAATCACGATAGTGTGATCACTCACCTAGAGCCAGACATCCTGGAATGTGAAGCCAAGTGGGCCTTAGAAAGCATCACTACTAACAAAACTAGTGGAGGTGATGGAATTCCAGTTGAGCTATTTCAAATCCTGAAAGATGATGCTGTGAAAGTGCTGCACTCAATATGCCAGCAAATTTGGAAAACTCAGCATTGGCCACAGGACTGGAAAAGGTCAGTTTTCATGCCAATCCCAAAGAAAGCCAATGCCAAAGACTGCTCATACTATCGCACAATTGCACTCATCTCACACGCTAGTAAAGTAATGCTCAAAATTCTCCAAGCCAGTCTTCAGAAGTACATGAACCGTGAACTTCCTGATGTTCAAGCTGGTTTTAGAAAAGGTAGAGGAACCAGAGATCAAATCCCCAACATCCGATGGATCATGGAAAAAAAACAAGAGAGTCCCAGAAAAACATCTATTTCTGCATTATTGACTATGTCAAAGACTTTGACTATGTGGATCACAATAAACTGTGGAAAATTCTGAAAGAGATGGGAATACTAGACCACCTGACCTGCCTCTTGAGAAATCTATATGCAGGTCAGGAAGCAACAGTTAGAACTGGACATGGAACAACAGACTGGTTCCAAATAGGAAAAGGAGTACATCAAGGCTGTATATTGTCACCCTGCTTATTTAACTTATATGCAGAGTACATCATGAGAAATGCTGGGCTGGAAGAAACACAAGGTAGAATCAAGATTGCTGGGAGAAATGTCCATAACCTCAGATATGCAGATGACACCACCCTTATGGCAGAAAGTGAAGAGGAACTAAAAAGCCTCTTGATGAAAGTGAAAGAGGAGAGTGAAAAAGTTGGCTTAAAGCTCAGCATTCAGAAAACGAAGATCATGGCATCCCGTCCCATCACTTCATGGGAAATAGATGGGGAAACAGTGTCAGACTTTGTTTTTCTGGGCTCCAAAATCACTGCAGATGGTGACTGCAGCAATGAAATTAAAAGACGCTTACTCCTTGGAAGGAAAGTTATGACCAACCTAGATAGCGTATTCAAAAGCAGAGACATTACTTTGCCAACAAAGGTTCGTCTGGTCAAGGCTATGGTTTTTCCTGTGGTCATGTATGGATGTGAGAGTTGGACTGTGAAGAAGGCTGAGCGCCAAAGAATTGATGCTTTTGAACTGTGATGTTGGAGAAGACACTTGAGAGTCCCTTGGACTGCAAGGAGATCCAACCAGTCCATTCTGAAGGAGATCAGCCCTGGGATTTCTTTGGAAGGAATGATGCTAAAACTGAAACTCCAGTACTTGGCCACCTCATGCGGAGAGTTGACTCATTGGAAAAGACTCTGATGCTGGGCGGGATTGAGGGGCAGGAGGAGAAGGGGATGACAGAGGATGAGATGGCTGCATGGCATCACTGACTCGATGGATGTGAGTCTCAGTGACCTCCGGGAGTTGGTGATGGACAGGGAGGCCTGGAGTGCTGCGATTTCATGGGGTCACAATGAGTCGGACAGGACTGAGCGACTGAACTGAACTGAACTGAACTGAGGTTTTGTGAGGGGGTGGAATTCATATGCTAATGAGTGAGAGGATCATCCCAGCCACTGGGGAACCACCCACTCCTCCCTCTTTTGACTGTGCCTTGGAGCTGTCCTGCCACCTCTGGGTATGTCTGTTGGCTTATAGATTGAGGATTAAGGTTTACTTGAATTTGACTTGTCATCTTGGACCCAAGTGATTTTAATTGGTTTACATTATACCCTTGTGCTATGCCATTCTTTCAAAGGTTGTGCTCTGCCTTCTTCCCTCCTGTTTCATGCTATTTTCCTGAGCCGCTTCCAGACCCACAAGGTTGCCTCTACAAACTTCTGGAGAGACAACCAGAAAATAGCTGGCCTTGGGAGGGAAATACTCTGTAATATCCAACCCCCTAATCCTACCAAGTACTGGTCACGCTGGAGACCTTGGGGACGCCCAAACTCCAGTCTAGGGGTCCCAGGAGGTCATCATGCCTTGATCTGCCTAGGGATCTGGTCCTTGAAAGGTTGTCATGCCTCAACCTTTTTGGGGATCCGCCAGTCCCAAGGGACCCAGGAGGTCGTCATGCCTCGACCTGCCCAGGGACCCAATTCCCAGGAGGCGATCACACATTGACCTGCCGGGGATTCGATCTCTAAGAGGCTGTCACGCCTCAGCCTGCCTGGGGATCTGCAACCTGACTCGGAGACGCCTGGCTCCCTGGCTCTTGAGTTGCAACAGTTCTGGGTAGGATAAGCTTCAGAAAGACTCACCACTAAGGAAGTCCACCCATAAAAATCGAAAGAGGTCTTTTTCTTTTCTCCCTGTCATGACTGTCTTTCAGATGGGAAATAACCAATCCACTTCCCAGCAGACGCCCTTGAGATGCATCCTTGATAACTGGAAGCTGTTCAACACTCTAGCTCTAAGGAGAAGTCATTTGAAATTCTTTTGTGCCACTGCGTGGCCACGGTATCCACTGGGGGATGAGGAACACCGGCCTGAGGATGGAACTTTAAATTACAATCAGATCAGATCAGATCAGTCGCTCAGTCGTGTCCGACTCTTTGCAAGCCCATGAATCGCAGCACGCCAGGCCTCCCTGTCAATCACCAACTCCCGGAGGTCACTCAGACTCACATCCATCGAGTCAGTGATGCCATCCAGCCATCTCATCCTCTGTCGTCCCCTTCTCTTCCTGTCCCCAATTCCTCCCAGCATCAGTGTCTTCTCCAATGAGTCAATTCTCGGCATGAGGTGGCCAAAATACTGGAGTTTCAGCTTCAGCATCATTCCTTCCAAAGAAATCCCAGGGCCGATCTCCTTCAGAATGGACTGGTTGGATCTCCTTGCAGTCCAAGGGACTCTCAAGAGTCTTCTCCAACACCACAGTTCAAAAGCATCAATTCTCCGGCGCTCAGCCTTCTTCACAGTCCAGTTCTCACATTCATACATGACCACAGGAAAGACCATAGCCTTGACTAGACGAACCTTTGTTGGCAAAGTAATGTCTCTGCTTTTGAATACGCTATCTAGGTTGGTCATAACTTTCCTTCCAAGGAGTAAGCGTCTTTTAATTTCATTGCTGCAGTCACCATCTGCAGTGATTTTGGAGCCCAGAAAAATTAAGTCTGACACTGTTTCCACTGTTTCTCCATCTATTTCCCATGAAGTGATGGGACCAGATGCCATGATCTTCATTTTCTGAATGTTGAGCTTTACAATACCATCCTGCAATTAGAACTATTCTGCAAAGGACAAGGGAAATGGACAGAGATCCCCTATGTACAAATTTTCTTCCAACTAAGAGATATGAAGGATGGGATTGTAGTACACTCTAAAGTGTCTTCAGTATGGGATTGTAGTACACCCTAAAAGTGAGCCCACTAGGCAAATGGTGTTAGGCACAGGCAACCAAGGAAAGGAACCCCTTCGTGAAGGCTCATCTTCCACAGCTCCCGAGTTTCCTGGTGCTCCTTCCTCGTACCCAAATGTACCCCCATATCCGGGAGCACCTCCTCCACAAAAGCCAGCTCGAGTATGTCCCTTAGTTGAATCTGGAGGAGAATTCAGACCAACCCGGGTCCATAAGCCCTTCTCCCTCTTAGAATTAAGGCAGATCAAACAAGACCTTGGAAGCTATACAGATGACCCAGACAAATATATAGATACATTCCAGCATATTACCTTGGCCTTTGACTTGACATGGAAAGACATCATGGTCATTTTTAGTCAAATTTTATCTGATCCTGAACATACCATGGTCTTAAAGGAAGCCAGGAGGTGTGCAACAGGTCTCCACATGTCTAGTGATAGATACCCAGTAGGGGAAACTGCAGTCCCCTCCTCCGATCCTAATTGGAATTATAATGACCCTGAGCACATTTGGGAAAGAGATCATTTTCTAATCTGTGTGAAGGCAGGCCTGAAAGCAGCCCAGCAAAAAGTAATTAGCTATGCCCAGGTCTCAGCAATAACTCAGGAGCCCAATGAGAACCCCACTGCCTTTCTGGAGAGGCTAAAAGAGGCACTCCAAAAGTTAACCAACCTGAACTTAGACTCTTAGGAAGGACGGGTGATTTTAAAGGACAAATTCCTGTCCCAATGTGCATCAGATATCAGAATTAAGTTACAACAGCTACAATAGCAGAACCCTGCTGCCCCTTTAGATGAGATGGGCCAGATAGCCACCAATACCTTTTATAACAGAGAACAGGAGAAGGAGGCCAAGGCCCAGGAGAAGGAGAGAAAGAAAGAGACAAGGCATGCCCAGATGCTGGCCGCCCTCCAGAGAAGCCCTATGGCAAACCCCGAGTCCTTGAAGGACAAGGCATGAGACAAATGCCTGATCTGTAGACAGGTGGGGCATTGGGCCAAAGAGTGTCCAAACCATAACAAGTCTCCTAGAATGGCTTGCCACAAATGCCATCAACTGGGACATTGGGTGGCACTCTGCCCTCGGGACCCAAGAGCCTCAAGGTCAAGCGCCAAGCCTACCCTCATGATGGTTCAAGAGGACTGAAGCGGCCGGCTCCAGCCAGTCCGTCTGTCACGGATAATCATCACGGGGCTGGAGCCAAGGGTGCAGCTGGATGTGGCAGGTAGGTCCGAGAATTTCTTAGTTGACACAGGGGCTACTGAAAGGTTGTTGTGTCACGTGAAGACACTGGGATTCTTGGCCCCCGGAGGAGAAGAATTCAATCCGGGGCCAGAGACGAGGCTTGATCGCTCAGAGCTTTTGTGTAATAAAGTTTTATTAAAGTATAAAGGAGATAGAGAAAGCTTCTGACATAGGCATCAGAAGGGGGCAGAAAGAGTACCCCCTTGATAGTGTTAGCAATGAAGTTATATACTCTAAAGAATGTCTGGAGGTTGTAAAGACCTAATTTACATTTTAAGATAACACTGTCCTCAGGCCGGATACATCCTTGAAAAGACCAGATCTACCCCCCTAATTTACATTTTAAGTTAACACTGTCGGGCAGGATACATTATTGTGGTATAATCCTAAGGAATGTGGAGAAAGAAAAAAAAGTTTGTCCTTTCTTCCTCCTTGAGAATTCCAGACCCCTCTCTCCTTGGGGACCCCTAGACTCCTTATCAATGTGCCTAGGAAATGACTCTCTCACTACCTACTCTGTCTTGATCTCCTACTCTGGAGCCTTCTCCTCCCAAACCTGTACCATTTTGGGTGCTACAGGAAAAGCAACTACTTAAAGATTCACCCGAGCACTTCTTGGTTGCTGGGATGGACAAATATTTCCCCCCAGTTTCTGGTGGTCCCTGAGTGTCCTACCCCCTTATTGGGAAGAGATATACTCATTAAACTGGGACCACCCTTGTGATGGGAAGTTTTTCAGCCCCTAGAGCTCTACAGCTCCTGGTTACTACTGAAGAACCCATCACACCTTCAATAGAGAGGGACCAAAAATTAACCCCCAGGTGTGGGACCAGGAGATTCCTGGACGAGCCCACCAAACTGAACCAGTCATCATTGTCCTGCGAGATCCCACTCGGTTTCCTAACCGGAAACAATATCGTCTCAAAAGAGGCTCGGGAGGGACTACAGCCTTTAATAAATAAATTCTCTGCTTGTGGGCTATTGGTCCCCACCAGTTCGCCATGTAACACCCCAGTCCTCTCAGTAAAGAAAAAAGATGGAACCTGGCAAATGGTTCAAGATCTCCAGATCATAAATGAAGCTGTAGTCCCCCTCCATTCCACAGTACCCAATCCCTATGTAGTCTTGGGAGACATCCCACCCAGTGCCAAGTGGTTTACAGTCTTGGATCTCAAAGATGCATTTTTTTTTGCATACCACTGGCTAAAGAATCCCAATATCTTTTTGCCTTTGAGTGGGAGGCCCCAGGAGAAAAACAGCAACAGATGACTTGGACAGAATTACTTCAGGGGTTCAGAGATAGCCCCCACCTGTTTGGACAGGCCCTTATCCAGGATCTCTTAGATCTGGACCTGGGACCTAATGGGAAAATAATACAATATGTAGATGACCTACTAATCTGCTCTCCAGATGAGAAAAGTGCCCAACAACATGCAATTCAGGTACTAAACCTCTTGGCAGAAAGGGGATATAAAGTCTCCTGTGCTAAGGCCGGGAGACAGAGGTCACTTACCTGGGAGTTCAGATTACACACGGGTCCAGGAGGCTGTCCTGTGATAGGGTACAAGGAATTATCCAGTTGCCCTCCCCAACGACTTGAAAACAATTGCGAGCTTTCCTGGGCTAAGTGGTTATTGTAGAATCTGGATAACCAACTATGGTCTACTTGCCCAGCCCTTATCAGTCAGTTAAGTCACTTAGTCGTGTCCAACTCTCTGTGACCCCATGAATAACAGCACCCCAGGCCTCCCTGTCCATCACCAACTCCCAGAATTCACCCAGACTCACGTCCATCGAGTCAGTGATGCCATCCAGCCATCTTATCCTCTATCGTCCACTTCTCCTCCTGCCCTCAATCCTTCCCAGCATCAGAGTCTTTTCCAGTGAGTCAACTCTTCACATGAGGTGGCCAAAGTACTGCAGTTTCAGCTTTAGCATCATTCCTTCCAAAGAAATCCCAGGGGTGATCTCCTTCAGAATGGACTGGTTGGAACTCCTTGCAGTCCAAGGGACTCTCAAGAGTCTTCTCCAACACCACAGTTCAAAAGCATCAATTCTTCAGTGCTCAGCCTTCTTCACAGTCCAACTCTCACATTCATACATGACTACTGCAAAAACCATAGCCTTGACTAGACGAACCTTTGTTGGAAAAGTAATGTCTCTGCTTTTGAATATGTTATCTAGGTTGGTCATAACTTTCCTTCCAAGGAGTAAGCGTCTTTTAATTTCATGGCTGCAGTCACCATCTGGAGTGATTTTGAAGACCAAAAAAATAAAGTCTGACACTGTTTACACTGTTTCCCCATCTATCTCCCATGAAGTGATGGAAACAGATGCCATGATCTTCGTTTTCTGAATGTTGAGCTTTAAGCCAACCTTTTCACTCTCCACTTTCACTTTCATCAAGAGGCTTTTTAGTTCCTCTTCACTTTCTTCCATAAGGGTGGTGTCATCTGCATATCTGAGGTTATTGATATTTCTCCCAGCAATCTTGATTGCAGCTTGTGTTTCTTCCAGTCCAACGTTTCTCATGATGTACTCTGCATATAAGTTAAATAAGCAGGATGACAATATACAGCCTTGACATACTCCTTTTCCTATTTGGAACCAGTCTGTTGTTCCATGTCCAGTTCTAACTGTTGCTTCCTGACCTGCATACAAATTTCTCAAGAGGCAGATCAGGTGGTCTGGTATTCCCATCTCTTTCAGAATTTTCCACAGTTTATTGTGATCCACACAGTCAAAGTCTTTAGCATAGTCAATAATGTAGAAATAGATGTTTTTCTGGAACTCTCTTGTTTTTTTCCATGATCCATCGGATGTTGGCAATTTGATCTCTGGTTTCTCTGCCTTTTCTAAAACCAGCTTTAACATCAGGAAGTTCACGGTTCATGTATTTCTGAAGCCTGGCTTGGAGAATTTTGAGCATTACTTTACTAGCGTGTGAGATGAGTACAATTGTGCAGTAGTATGAGCAGTCTTTGGCATTGCCTTTCTTTGGGATTGGAATGAAAACTGACCTTTTCCAGTCCTGTGGCCAATGCTGAGTTTTCCATATTTGCTGGCATATTGAGTGCAGCACTTTCACAGCATCATCTTTCAGGATTTGAAATAGCTCAACTGGAATTCCATCACCTCCACTAGCTTTGTTGGTAGTGATGCTTTCTAAGACCCACTTGACTTCACATTCCAGGATGTCTGACTCTAGGTGAGTGATCACACCATCGTGATTATCTGGGCGTGAAGATCTTTTTGTATAGTTCTTCTGTGTATTCTTGCCATCTCTTCTTAATATCTTCTGCTTCTGTTAGGTCCATACCATTTCTGTCCAATAAAAAGCCTATCTTTGCACAAAATTTTGCTTTGGTATCTCTAATTTTTTGAAGAGATCTTTAGTATTTCCCATCTGTTGTTTTCCTCTGTTTCTTTGCATTGATCGCTGAAGAAGGCTTTCTTTTCTCTACTTGCTATTCTTTGGAACTCTGCATTCAGATGTTTATATCTTTCCTTTCCTCCTTTGCTTTTCACTGCTCTTGTTTTCACAGCTATTTGTAAGGCCTCCCCAGACAGCCATTTTGCTTTTTTGCATTTCTTTTCCATGGGAATGGTCTTGATCCCTGTCTCCTGTACAGTGTCATGAACCTCATTCCATAGTTCATCAGGCACTCTATCTATCAGATTTAGGCCCTTAAATCTATTTCCCACTTTCACTATATAATCATAAGGGATTTGATTTAGGTCATACCTGAATGGTCTAGTGGTTTTCCCTACTTTCTTCAATATAAGTCTGAATTTGGCAATAAGGAGTTCATGATCTGAGCCACAGTCACTCCTGGTCTTGTTTTTGCTGACTGTATAGAGCTTCTCCATCTTTGGCTGCAAAGAATATAATCAATCTGATTTTGGTGTTGCCCATCTGGTGATGTCCATGTATAGAGTCTTCCCTTGTGTTGTTGGAAGAGGGTGTTTGTTATGACCAGTGCATTTTCTTGGCAAAACTCTATTAGTCTTTGCCCTGCTTCATTCTGTATTCCAAGGACAAATTTGCCTGTTATTCCAGGAGTTTCTTGACTTCCTACTTTTGCATTTCAGTCCCTTATAATTTTCATTTCATTTCAGTCCCTTTGCATTTCAGTCCAAAAAAGGACATCTTTTTTGGGTGTTAGTTCTAAAAGGTCTTATAGGTCTTCATAGAACTGTTCAACTTCAGCTTCTTCAGTGTTAGTGGTTGGGCCATAGACTTGGATTACTATGATATTGAATGGTTTGCCTTGGAAACGAACAGAGATCATTCTATCATTTTTGAGATTGCATCCAAGTACTGCATTTCGGACTCTTTGTTGACCATGATGGCTACTCCATTTCTTCTGAGGGATTCCTGCCCACAGTAGTAGATATAATGTTCATTCGAATTAAATTCACTCATTCCAGTCCATTTTAGTTCGCTGATTCCTAGAATGTCAACATTCATTCTTGCCATCTCTTTTTTGACCATTTGTAATTTGCCTTGATTCATGGACCTGACATTCCAGGTTCCTATGCAATATTGCTCTTTGCATACAGCATCCGACCTTGCTTCTATCACCAGTCACATCCACATCTGGGTATTCTTTTTGCTTTGGTTCCATCCCTTCATTCTTTCTGGAGTTATTTCTCCACTGATCTCCAGTAGCATATTGAGCACTGACTGACCTGGGGAGTTCCTCTTTCAGTATCCTATCATTTTGCCCTTCCGTACTGTTCATGGGGTTCTCAAGGCAAGAATACTGGTTTGCCATTCCCTTCATAACCCTTATTTGAAAACTTAAAGGGATGAGATGATTCTATTCCACTGATGTGGGGAAATCCTCAAAAGAAGGCAGAGGCCACACTAAAACAGGCCTTAACTCAGGCACTTGCCTTGAGGTTGCCAGACCCAGAAAAAGCATTCCAACTTCATGTCCATGAAAGAGAGGGACTAGCCTTGGGAGTGTTAACTCAGAGGTTGGGATCTGAGCTTACTGTAGCTTACTTATCCAAGAGGCTTGATCCAACTACCCAAGGCTGGCCCCTCTGCCTTCGAAATCTTGCAGCTATTGCAATCATGATCAGATCAGATCAGTCGTTCAGTCGTGTCCAACTCTTTGCGACCCCATGAATCGCAGCACGCCAGGCCTCCCTGTCCATCACCAATTCCCGGAGGTCACTGAGATTCACATCCATCGAGTCAGCGATGCCATCCAGCCATCTCATCCTCTGTCGTCCCCTTCTCCTCTTGCCCTCAATCCCTCCCAGCATCAGAGTCTTCTCCAATGAGTCAGCTCTTCGCATGAGGTGGCCAAAGTACTGGAGTTTCAGCTTTAGCATCATTCCTTCCAAAGAAATCATGATAGAAGATGCTTTAAAACTCTCCTTTAGGGGCAAACTAACTATTTTTACCAGCCACCATGTAAAACAACTGCTAAATGAGAGATGCCATTTATGGATGTCTGATCAAAGAATGCTCAGATATTAAGTAATGCTGATGGAAAATCCAGGCCTCACTATATCCCCTTGTGAGGTTCTTAACCCAGCCACCCTCCTACCTACCCCTGAGGGCTCTCTCCCCTTTCACTCTCGTCTAGAAACCTTGGACCACTGGTCAAAACCCCAAGAGGGATTGTCAGAAGATCCTCTGACCAATCCTGAGGAAATCTGGTACACTGATGGAAGCAGCTTTGTCTTGGATGGAAAAAGAATAGCCAGGTATGCAATAGTCTCCAATTTTGAGCCCATAGAGGCTAAACCTCTGCCACCAGGCACTTCAGCCCAATTAGCTGAGCTCAGAGCCCTGACTTGAGCTTTAGAGCTGGGCAAAGGAAAAAGAATAGCCATTTACACTGACTCCAAGTATGCCTTTCTGGTGCTACATGCACATGCGGCTATTTGGAAAGAAAGGGGCCACTTGACCACCCAAGGTTCCCAAATCAAATATGGTGATCATATTCTTCAGCTCTTGGAGGCAGGTCCTTCTGCCCACTGAGGTTTCAGTCTCCCACTGTAAAGGACACCAAAAAGGGAACATGGAAGTGGCACGAGGGAACCAGGCAGCTGATCAGGCAGCTAGGAGAGCAGCATTACAGAACCATGACCTAATAGGGATTGCCACCTTAGTTCCACAGACTAATTTGCCAGACTCTTAAAGCTAAGAGCGAGGGCTTTCAAGAAGACCATATGGGGTGGTTCCAAAAGGAGGGACTCCTTTTTATGCCTGGGAACCTCCAATGGAAGTTGGTTAACTCCTTACATGCCCCTACTCATTTAGGAGAAAAGGCCCTCCAAAGATTACTAGAAAGGTCCTTCAGAGGAACAGGCTTCCAAACAACTATAAGACAGGTGGTCTCCTCTTGTCCCACTTGCCAATTAAACAACTCCCAAGGAGTTCAAAGACCCCAGGGGGCTCAGCCTGTCCAATGACATGGGGACTACGCAGGAGAAGACTGGCAGATGGACTTCACCCAGATGCCAGTTTCTCAAGGGTATAAATACCTGTTAATTATGATAGATACATTCACAGGATGGATTGCAGGCTTTCCCACCCGGACTGAGAAGGCTGATTAGGCAGTAAAAAAACTGCTCCATGAAATTATTCCAAGATTTGATATGCCCAGGTCATTACAAAGTGACAATGGGACATCATTTTCTTCTAAGGTCACCCAAGGGGTCTCGAAAGCATTGGGCATTACTTATTATCTCCATTGTGCCTGGAGGCCTCAATCTTCAGGAAAAGTAGAAAGAGCCAATCAATTCTTAAAACCAGCGATAAAAAAGATAACCCAGAGACCTCCCTGGGATGGAAGGAGGCTTTATCAATAGCTCTCCTCCACACCCGCATTGTCCCTAAGGAACAGGTTGGTCTTAGTCCTTATGAGATGCTAAATGGGAGACGTTTTGCTTATGTCAATGACCTCTTCCTAGATCCTGAGGTTCAGACCCTCCAGTCTTATACCATGGCCATTGAGCAATTCCAACAGGATATACGCTTGTGGGGTATGAACCAGGACCCCAAAGATTCTAAAGAGTCACCACTATATGCTCCAGGAACTCAAGTCCTAATTAAAGTCTGGAAAGATGGGTCCCCAAAGGCTCAACTCCAGCCCACATGGAAGGGCCCCTACCCTGTAATACTTTCTACCCCCACAGCAGTCAAGGTACCAGGACATGACTCCTGGATTCACTACTCACGAGTCAAGCCATGGAAGAAAACAGAAGAAGACACTCGATACACCTGTAAGCCCCTGGGAGATCTCAGGTACCTATTGAGGACTATCAATGAGTGCCATTCTAATGTGCACCCCCAAAACCTGGTTTCTGGGGATAAAATTTCTCAGGATAACTCTAAAGAGCCAACACAGCTTGACAGAGACTGTACTCCAAAACAGACAGGTGATAGATTTTCTGATTCCTGAACAAGGAGGAACTTGAGCCATCCTGGTCATGTGAATTTAAAATTGACCAATGTCCCTACTAGTCCTTGTTATGCTATATTGATGATGCTTATGCTTATTCCATGTACTGTCAATGTCTAACCTGTTTTGTCTCTGCCCAGGTCAACCAGCTACAACATTCAGTGCCAATTCAACAAAGATATAAAACTACAGCTGACCACGGAAAATATCACACATCCTTGGACATTGCTATAAGGACTCTGGGGATTGAGACTAGCAAGAAAGGGAGGCCCAATACCCCTTGCCATCCCAGTTCAGCAGGAAGTAGCCAGAAAGACCTCAACACCCCTATTCCCAAAGAATTGGGCCTCCCATCTCTTCAGGGGGTAATGTTAGGTAGGTAGAATAGGGAAAAGAAGTCCAAAATGGCGGTGGCCAAAAGACAAGGAAGGTCAAAGGTCCAAGGACCATAGTGAAGACTTCAGGCAGAACAAACAGCACTCCTGGCTAAGCCCAATTAGCATGGGGCAGGCCCAGGTGGAGGAAAAAAACATTTAAAAGGAGGAGCCAAAGTGCTTTTTCTCCCGCGTGTGTGCTCTCTCTCTCTCTCCCTCTCATTCTCTCTCTCTCTTGCTATCTTCTAAATAAAATAGAGCTGTAACACTGATTTGCTTAAGAGCTATAACAGGGTTTGTCCAAGACCCGAGAGCTATGACGTGCCAAGGGCTTTAATGTCCCTCGCTCCAAATCTTTGTTGTGACGAGACAAAGAACAGAGGAACATACACTCGCGTGACACAACCAACTCTTTTTTGGCATAATGCCTTTTTTCTATTCATGCTTTATTTTATATTTATGAAATATTTTTAATATTTCCAAATAATTATTTAAGGAGATTTAGTTCAATTCAGAGTGTTACGGTTTTTGTCCGTTCTCTCTGACTGTGTCTTTGTGTACATGTGATGTTATTACAGGGACATATTCATTGTTTGGAATGTTTTGCCACATTTTATGCTTTTCCCCCCTCCCTTTATAGTAGCATTGTATGGATACAGATTTTTTTCTTTTCTTTTTTTGATAACTTAGTAGAGTAAGTTTTTGGTTTTCTGTGGCTTACAAGAATTCTAGTTTAGTGCTGTTTTCTTCTGTAGTGTAGTGAAATAAAGTATATGTGAATACACATACACACATACATATGCTCACACTTATACACAGATATGTATGAGTGTATCTATTTTGTTGTTGGTCAGTTGCTAAGTCGTGTCTGGCTCTTAGAGACCCCGTGGACTGCAGCATGCCAGGCTTCTCTGTTCTTCACTATCCCTCAGAATTTGCTCAAATTCATGTCTGGTGAGTCAGTGATGTTATCCAACCATCTCCTCCTCAGCCACTCTCTTCTTCTTTTGCCTTCAGTCTTTCCCAGCATCAGGGTCTTTTCCAACGCGTTGGCTCTTCACAGCACGTAGCTAGAGTACTAGAGTTTCAGCTTCATCATCAGCATATACCTAAATCTATATATAAATCTCTCTCTATGTAAAATGCATGGTTGTTGAGAGATTTTGGTTATCAGTTTTTTTGTGTGCATGTTTCTTTTATCTTGTTTCTGGAAGATCCTTAACACAATTTACTCATTTTGCTTCTTTTAACATTTATAACTCTATGGTCATTTTTTTCCTGTCCTCCTTTGTCTTAGGAAGAAATTTCTCTGAAGTTTGCACCTCAAATCCTATACAACCGCTAGCCTTTTTCTTGCAGCCAGTGCTGCTTCCTATCAGACTTTTGGCCTGCTTTCAATTACTGCTTATGTGAGTAGAACTTTATTATTTATTTTACCTGTTTTGTCCCTTTTGTACTAATAAGATCTCTATTTTCCTTTTCTCTTTTCTAAACTGTGTCTTCAGATTTCTTCACTTAGAATTATGGTAATTTGAGGCCCAGAGGTCTTTGTACTTCTCATGAGTATTTATTTACTTACAGGTAAATTTCACTTCATGCAGTTATCTTTCTCACAGTGATGCAAAAAGTATGGTTTATTCATTTGATTCCCCTGGTCTGAAAAGTTTTTGGGAGAATGGGTGGGAAGATTAAATTTTAGGTCTTAACAGTATCTTAAGGTTTTTTAATGGGATTTGGATTTGGCTCAGAGGTTAAAGCATCTGCCTGGAATGCAGGAGACCTGGGTTCGATCCTTGGGTCGATCCTTGGGTCAGAAAGATCCCCTGGAGAGGAAATGGCACCCCACTCCAGTACTCTTGCCTGGAGAATCCCATGGAGGGAGGAGCCTGGTGGGCTACAGTCCATGGGGTCGCAAAAGAGTCGGACACGACTGAGCGACTTCACTTTCACTTTCAAGGCCTTTTAATAGCTCTTGCCAGAAGACTGCTTTATCTATTTTAATTTTGTTGATATCAGTATGCTATATCATGTAATTTATATTGATTATCACCTACATTATATCTCATATAGTAATTTTTGCTATGGTAGTCTATATTATTTCGTTTGTAATTTTTTAAAGGCATGATTTTACAGTTTTAATTGGACTGCTTATTTACTCTTGTATTTCCTAGTAACCAAAAGCCTCTTGATGAAAGCGAAAGTGGAGAGTGAAAAGGTTGGCTTAAAGCTCAACATTCAGAAAACGAAGATCATGGCATCTGGTCCCATCACTACATGGGAAATAGATGGGGAAACAGTGGAAACAGTGTCAGACTTTGTTTTTCTGGGCTCCAAAATCACTGCAGATGGTGACTGCAGCCATGAAATTAAAAGACGCTTACTCCTTGGAAGGAAAGTTATGATCAACCTAGATAGCATATTCAAAAGCAGAGACATTACTTTACCAACAAAGGTTCGCCTAGTCAAGGCTATGGTCTTTCCTGTGGTCATGTATGGATGTGAGAGCTGGACTGTGAAGAAGGCTGAGTGCCGAAGAATTGATGCTTTTGAACTGTGGTGTTGGAGAAGACTCTTGAGAGTCCCTTGGACTGCAAGGAGATCCAACCAGTCCATTCTGAAGGAGATCAATCCTGGGATTTCTTTGGCAGGAATGATGCTAAAGCTGAAACTCCAGTATTTTGGCCACCTCATGCGAAGAGTTGACTCATTGGAGAAGACTCTGATGCTGGGAGGGATTGAGGGCAGGAGGAGAAGGGGAAGACAGAGGATGAGATGGCTGGATGGCATCACTGACTTGATGGGTGTGAGTCTGGGTGACCTCCGGGAGCTGGTGATGGACAGGGAGGCCTGGCGTGCTGCGGTTCATGGGGTCGCAAAGAGTCGGACACGACTGAGCGACTGATCTGATCTGATCTGATCTGAAGAAATGATAATTTTATTATTAAAATTGTTGTGTTTTACTTATGGGCTAAGACATTGTCAATTTTTAAAATTGATTAAGAAAGATTGGAACAAATTCTATTTCTTATTAGTAGATTTCTGTGATATATATGTAATTGTGTTATTTGGGATTATAGCAGAAACACAATATCACTCACACACACACACATATATATATGTATATATCATATATTGTTTTTAGTTTGTATTTAAAGTCTGTTTCTCCTCTCATCTCCTATAGTTTTGGCTTATGGATATTTTAGCTTTGTCGTTGAATTATATATATGTTAATAACATAATAATTTTGTTATGCATTCTTGTTTTTGTCATATATTAATAGTATTTTCCGGGGAAGGCAATGGAACCCCACCTCAGTACTCTTGCCTGGAAAATCCCATGGATGGAGGACCCTGGTGGGCCACAGGCCATGGGGTCGCTAAGAGTCGGACACGACTGAGCAACTTCACTTTCACTTTTCACTTTTATTCATTGGAGAAGGAAATGGCAACCCACTCCAGTGTTCTTTCCTGGAGAGTCCTAGGGACGGGGGAGCCTGGTGGGCTGCCGTCTATGGGGTCGCACAGAGTTGGACACGACTGAAGTGACTTAGCAGCAGCAGCAGCAATAGTATTTTCTTTTGTAAGTATGTTAATATTTATACTAATATCTGCACACATTATTAACCATGTTTTTGTGTATTTATGTCTTATAAAATTAATTGAGATGAAGTGTTAACACTCTTCCTTATGAAAGGTTGTTGTTGAATCACGCGAAGACACCGGGATTCCTGGCCCCCAGAGGAGAAGAATTCAATCCGTGGCCAGAGACGAGGCTTGATCGCTTGGAGCTTTTGTGTAATAAAGTTTTATTAAAGTATAAAGCAGATAGAGAAATCTTCTGACATAGACATCAGAAGGGGGCAGAAAGAGTACCCGCTTGCTAGTGTTAGCAATGAAGTTATATACTCTCCAATGAATTCAAAGAATGTCTGGAGGTTGTAATGACCTCACCAGACCTACTCTCATAATTTACATTTTAAGATAACAGAATTAGCCAGAAATTGGGGAAGGCAATGGCACCCCACCCCAATACTTTTGCCTGGAGAATCCCATGGACGGAGGATCCTGGTGGGCTCCAGTCCATGGGGTCGCTAAGAGTCGGACACGACTGAGCGACTTCACTTTCACTTTCACTTTCTTTAATCCAGAGACTGTCCTCAGGCAGGATACATTATTGTTATATAATCCTAAGGAATGTAGAGAAGGAAAAAAGTTTGTCCTTTCTTCCTCCTTGAGAATTACAGATCCCTCTCTCCTTGGGGACCCCTAGACTCTTTATCAACCTGCCTAGGAAATGACTCTCTCACTTACCTAAACTATGTGATTATGTAAGTGACCAAGAGATTATGTAAGTGACCAAGAGCCAACATATCGCTCCTAATTCAGAAATGAACATTGGAAAAACAAAAGATAATCAAAGGTGAGTTGATGCTTGAATGTGATCTTTGTGATCTTTTAGTAAATTGCCATCTTTGAACACTGGTTTCCTTTTTCCTGAAAGATACATGAAATTACCAACTGACAAAAAAAAAAAAAAAAAACAAACACAAAAAACAGAATTATTTTTTATTCTGTGGACTTAATCCTAGAAAATAAGGGGCTTCCCTGGTGCTCAGATAATAATAATTCACCTGTAATGTAGGAGAACCAGGTTCAATGTCTAGGTCAGGAAGATCCCCTGGAGGAGGAAATGGCTACCCACTCCAATACTCTTGCCTGGAGAGTCCCATGGACGGAGGATCCTGGTGGGCTACAGTCCACGGGGTCACAAAAGAGTCGGACACGACTGAGCGGCTATGCACACACAAACCTGGAAGACAACGTCTCAGTTAGTTCAGAGAAACTGCTCTGAAAAGGGAAGGGAGGAGTCAGAATGTAAATGCACTGTGCAACAAAACCCAGGTAGTTAGACCATCAGAAGATTACCGGAAATTAAAGAAAACCAGATAGCTCACGCTAGTAAATTTAGGGCTTTTCTGCGCCTGAGAAGAGGGAACAGTCTGGGCCCCTTAATATCATCCCTTTGAGCTGCACCTTAACTACTTAGGGCCAGTACCCTGTTCTTTTCTATCCTGTGTTCCCTCGGGGTGCAGCTCTGCTTCAATCCAGAGTTCCTCAGGGCTCAGCAGCCTGAGCGGGAGGTGGGGGTGCAGGAGCCGTGCTGATGACTTGGTGGCTTCAGCATCCTCTGTTGGTCGACACGACAGGTCACAATTTTCCTTCACAGAATGAAATGTTCTCAAAGTTATATTTAAACCACGAACGTCTTGCTTTCTATCAGTTTCTGCTATTTTCCCTAAAGCAATCAATGCACATTTTTGTGCTGCTGCTGCTACTAAGTCGCTTTAGTCGTATCCGACTCTGTGTGACCCTATAGACGGCAGCCCACTGGGCTCCCCCATCCCTGGGATTCTCCAGGCAAGACCACTGGACTACGTTGCCATTTCCTTCTCCAATGCATGAAAGTGAAAAGGGAAAGTGAAGTCGCTCAGTCGTGTCCGACTCTCAGCGACCCCATGGACTGCAGCCTACCAGGCTCCTCTGTCCATGGGATTATCCAGGCAAGAGTACTGGAGTGGGGTGCCATTGTCTTCTCCGCACATTATTTGTGCCTTGATTTAAATTACATTGTCAGTCTGCCATCTAGTGGATATGTTATTTGCATCACTTGTTAGGGAAAGACAAATTCATACTCTTTGCTACTAATTTGCAGAGGGATTTTATGCTACCTGTGGCTCAGAAAGTAAAGGATCCGTCTAGAATGTGAGAGATTCTGAGTTCGATTCCTGGATCAGGAAGATACCCTGGAGAAAAGAATGACAACCCACCCCAGTATTCTTGCCGGGAGAATTCCAGGCGCAGAGGAGCCTAGCGGGCTACAGTCCACAGGGTTGCAAACAGTCAACCATGACTGAGCGATTAGCACTTTATACTCTTCAGTCCTATGAAAAAATTCTACCAATTACTATGTAATTTTGCTAAGAATGAGACCAAAAATAGATAATGTAGGGTCAAACTGGGAATGTCGGGGGTAAATAAAACCAACATTTCCTCCCCATTATGTTGAACTAGTATTTAAACTGTATATGAACTTAAGGGGAAAAAATAATCTCTTGTGTAATAAGAAATAATACTGGACTGAGGTTATCAGATTTACTTTAATTCTTTAATCTTTTCTGAATATGTGCCAGACTGGAGGCCCAGACAGCTCAAAGAGAGATAAATAGAACTGCCTGTGCACACACTGAGTGACCCTAGACACCAGGGTGCCCGTGATGGTCTGCACTTCACACTTGCCATTCTCAGAGGTATCTACACATAAATATATGTGGGGAAAAAGTGCAAGTGTTAATTGCTCTGTCCTGTCTGACTCTTCATGACCCCATGGACAACAGCCCACCAGGCTGCTCCATTCGTGGAATTCTTCAGGCAAGAACACTGGAGTGAGTAGCCATTCCCTTCTCCAGGGGATCTTCCCAATCTAGGGATAGAAGCCAGATCTCCTGCTTTGCAGGTCAAATCTTACCATCTGAGCCACCAGAGATCTATCTAAAACTACGTATTTACATGTAATCCTGAATTTAGGAGGCTACTTTGAATTAAGTTTCTTACTTTTTTAAAGTATGTTTTACCTACATACACTTATAGGAATGATCTCCTCAATTACGTGCTGTGCTTAGTCACTCAGTGGTGTCCAACTCTTTGTGACCCCATGGACTAGAGCCCACCAAGCTCCTCTGTCCATGGGGATTCTCCAGGCAAAAATACTGGAGTGAGTTGCCATTCCCTCCTCCAGGGAATCTTCCCAACCCAGGGATCAAACCTGGGTCTCCTGCATTGCAGGAGGGTTCCTAACCATCTGAGTCACCAGGGAAGCCCCTCCTCAGTTATAGACAAAGATTAATAAAGTTTGTATTGAACTCAATCCTTATGTGTTAAGGTGGTTAGAATGTACTACTTAATTATAGTAATAGATATTATCAGATGGAGTAGTTATATCAACCTGTTACAGATGTGTAAATTATGGATTTTGACAATTACACAGATAATTTTAAAACAGTATTTTGAGGACACCAAGCAAAAAGTGATCTTAGTGAAAGCTCTAGGCCAATGTGAGGACCAGTCACAGAATATGGGAAATGTAGAGAGACATTGTGGAGTTCAATATATTGTCTGCATTCTTCCTGAAGAGTCTCCCCCTTCCTTTTGTTTACATTAAAGTTTGTGTCTCTAGGGACCCATTCTTATATACTTTTAGTGAAACTGTGCAACCTAGAGACTCTGAGTCATTCACACTATTCTTTTTTTTTTTTTTAACTTTACAATACTGTATTGGTTTTGCCATACATCAAAATGAATCCCCCACAGGAATACATGTGCTCCCCACCCCGAACCCTCTTCCCTCTTCCCTCCCTGTTTATTGACACTGGAGAAAAAAAGAAAGTTCTTTTATTGTTGTTGTTCTGAAATTAGCTTCCTGTGGCTTTTAAAAGTTAATTCATTTAACATTAAATTTCTCTCCTCAGGACACAGAAAAAAGGGCCAGTGTTTCTTTCATATTTTAGCCTTGAAATATTTTAAGACAGTGTTAGAGTCTCCTTTTGTTTTCCTTCTGTGTTCCAGATGTCTTCAGGCCCTGGATTGGTTTATCAGATGCTCTAGCTCCCATATTACACCTCACTGTTTATTACTTCACACTGCAGGTGCCTATATAATTATTGCTAGTTTCTGGGAATCACTGACTCGTCTGGAGTGAGATGTTGTCAAGAACATAATGTTTGTTTCTGAATCAAAATGAAATGGGAGTTACTTCTTTCTGTTTACATTAACTACTAACACAACCACACTGAATGCCATGATTGTAATATTCAAACTGAATCAATTTCATTCCCATTGTCGATGCCGTTTTACAACCACAACCTCTTCATTGCTACATACTTGTCCTGTGGGCATGGAACTCTATTTCAACTCTATTCAGCAGTCGGTACTAATCCTAATTGCATTCTTTACCCAATTTAGATTCTCTGGTCCTCTGATCGTATCTCATACTTTTTGTGTTTGTTCAGTCTTGCAGTCATGTAAGACTCTTTGCAAACACATGTCCTACAGCATGCCAGGCTTCTCTGTCCCTCACCATCTCCCAAAGTTTGCCCTGCATAAACTCTACTTCTAATTGAAAAAAAAAATTGAACATTCAAACTCCTACCTTAGTTAAGACTGTCTTCTCTGCTTAAAATGTCTTTTGTTTTTCTTTCTTATCCCTTCAATCTATCTTAACACTATAGTTTGACTCAAAGTTCAAAGTTCTATTGTGATTTTATTGATCAGGAAATATCTTGGTCATTATTCAAGTATCTCAACATGTGAAGAGCACTCAATATGCTTGACAAAAGCTTAATGAAAAATAAATAAGCAAAACACAAAAATATTATACACAGTGGCAATGCAGAAAAGTGTAGTATTTTTTTAAAGCAAATTATTATTTCTCTCACTACATTACAAATATACCATAACAATCCCATTGTTGAACTTCTCAGGTGGTGCTAGTTGTAAACAGCCCAACTGCCAATCCGACTGGAGGGGAGCACTGCAACCCACTCCAGAATTCTGCCTGGAGAATCCCATGGACAGAGGAGCCTGGCGGGCTTCAATCCATACCCTCACACAGAGTCAGACACCACTAAAGGGACCTAACACACGTGTGCACCCAGTCACATTGTCATAAGCCATAATTGAGAACAAGCTTAAGTCTCTGCACTTACCATTCAGAGGACATCTGCCTACTGATCTGGAAATAATTTTGGACTTGAACAATCAAGAAATGCATTCTATTGCATAGGTCGACAAGGTGTGATCTGCAAACCAAATCTATCCCACTGTCTTTTATAAATAAAATTTTATTGGAATAGAGGCATGCCTATTGATTTATGTATTGTCTACAGGTGAATCCATGCTGCAAGATGCAGAAGTGCATAGCTGAAATTGAGACTCTGTGGCCCACAAAGGCTAAAGTATTTACTGTACAGCTTTTTCCAGAAAAAAGTGCTGCTCCCTGTTCTATTAAATTAAGTCACTGGAGTTGAGATGTTTATATGTTAAGATGTGGCAGCTTCTTAAATAATAAATATACTATATGTCCCATAAACCTAGACTATAAATTGAAAAATAGAGTACCAGCTTTTTGTAATTTCAATAATAAATGTAAGAATAAAAAAGAATTGTGCTCATATTTGTGATAGTAATGCAAGTTGTATTATCTTAAGAAAACCAATGATTTTTTTTATAGAAAATGAAACACAACACAATGTTAAAGAAAGGATAAAAAACACTATAATATGATTCATATTGTATAAGTTTTACATCCAAACACATCAATATGTTCCTCAGATAGAGAGAAAGTGAAAGTTGCTCAGTTGGGTCAGACTCTTTGTGACCCCATGGACTATACAGTCCATAGGATTCTCCAGGCCAGAATACTAGAGTGAGTAGCCTTTCCTTTCTCCAGGGGATCTTCCCAACCCAGAGATCGAACCCAGGTCTCCCGCATTGCAGATGGATTCTTTACCAGCTGAGCCACAAAGGAAGCCCAAGAATACTGAAGTGGATAGCCTACCCCTTCTCCAGGGGATCTGCCCGACCAGGAATCGAACCAGAGTCTCCTGAATCGCAGGAGGATTCTTTACCAATTGAGCTATGAGGGAAGCCCACAGATACAGATACAGAGGGAAACCAGAAATTCCACAAAAATTAAGAATCTTTGCATTGTTAACCATAGCTGATTTTTGCTTTGGTATATTTCTGCATTTTGCATGTATTTAAAGACAAAAATTTAAAGACAAAACTATGCCAAAGCCTTTGACTGTGTAGATCACAATAAACTATGGAAAATTCTGAAAGAGATGGGAATACCAGACCACCTGATCTGCCTCTTAAGAAATCTGTATGCAGGTCAGGAAGCAACAGTTAGAACTGGTCATGGAACAACAGACTGGTTCCAAATAGGAAAAGGAGTACGTCAAGGCTGCATATTGTCACCATGTTTATTTAACTTATATGCAGAGTACATCATGAGAAATGCTGGACTGGAAGAAACACAAGTTGGAATCAAGATTGCTGGGAGAAATATCAATAACCTCAGATATGCAGATGACACGACTCTTATGGCAGAAAGTGAAGAGGGGCTAAAAAGCCTCTTGATGAAGGTGAAAGTGGAGAGTGAAAAGGTTGGCTTAAAGCTCAACATTCAGAAAACGAAGATCATGGCATCTGGTCCCATCACTACATGGGAAATAGATGGGGAAACGGTGGAAACAGTGTCAGACTTTCTTTTTCTGGGCTCCAAAATCACTGCAGATGGTGACTGCAGCCATGAAATTAAAAGAGGCTTACTCCTTGGAAGGAAAGTTATGACCAACCTAGATAGCATATTCAAAAGCAGAGACATTACTTTACCAACAAAGGTTCGCCTAGTCAAGGCTATGGTCTTTCCTGTGGTCATGTATGGATGTGAGAGCTGGACTGTGAAGAAGGCTGAGCACTGAAGAATTGATGCTTTTGAACTGTGGTGTTGGAGAAGACTCTTGAGAGTCCCTTGGACTGCAAGAAGATCCAACCAGTCCATTCTGAAGGAGATCAATCCTGGAATTTCTTTGGAAGGAATGATGCTAAAGCTGAAACTCCAGTATTTTGGCCACCTCATTCGAAGAGCTGACTCATTGGAGAAGACTCTGATGCTGGGAGGGATTGAGGGAAGGAGGAGAAGGGGACGAGAGAGGATGAGATGGCTGGATGGCATCACTGACTTGATGGGTGTGAGTCTGGGTGAACTCCGGGAGCTGGTGATGGACAGGGAGGCCTGGCGTGCTGCGGTTCATGGGGTCGCAAACAGTCGGACACGACTGAGCGACTGATCTGATCTGATCTGAAAGACAAAAATATAGTGTCTCATTCAACATTTTTAAAAGATCAGTGGACTAGCGTGCATGATGAAATTGTTCCCCAAACTTTGGGAAAAAATGCATATGCAGCCAAAGTGTCACAAGGGCATTATTTCATCTAATTGCCCATTTGTGGTCTCAAGGCAATAGTTAAATCATATTCTCTAAGGTAAACCTCCTTAGGGTTTTGGTGGCATATATATGTGACAGTTTGATGTTATGGTTCAGCTTTTTTGGTCTCCTTTTCTCTTTGTCATGTCTGAATATATTTTTAATACATTATAAGAGAAATTCATTTTTTTCTGAAATATTCATTGCAATATACTCTAAATTCCTGTTACTATTTTTCAGGCTAATTACTATATTTAAAACATTGACTTCTTAGCAGAAATTTTCCTGGAATCCATTAAACTTAGAAGCTTTATTAAATGAGCCGTCAAATTATTCTACACTCAGGTGAGTAGAGTTTTGTTTCACTTTAAAAGGAAAATAATATGTTTCTAATATGTTTCATTAATCTTGGCAGGAGGCAAACAAACATGTGTTAAATCTAACTGCCAGGTTACCTGTTTAGCTGACTAGAAGTCTTTGATTATTTATCTTTCACAACATTTTTTATTGTTCACCAGGCTACATCACTAGGAAATATTTTTGGTTTTTCTGAATCACAATATTTTCGTTCCATTTATAAATATAAACTTTAATAATAAACAAGAATTATAAGTTGTTATTTGTGCTTATATGGATTATATCCTGGAATAATGCTCTAAGGCACAAATTGAGGCTGAGGTTTTATAATTTTATAGTTTTTAAAAAGCCTGTTACAGGATTGAGTACATAATGGGTCTGCAATGGGAAAATTATTCCAGGGAAATTGCACAGAAAATAAGAGAAATACTATGCACAGCACCTGTGCTCACAGCTGAGCATGGCTGACACTTCCTGGGCTACATGGATGATTGGGAACATTGGCCTCAAGCCTGTTGACAAGTACAAGTGTGGGAGGTGGAGTGAAAAGTTACATGTGTGGAGGAGTGTGGGGAAGAAGGCACAAGTGTGCATCAGAAATTCTATTCATCTTTGATGAAGATTTCCCTTTCAACCCTGGACTATTCAAACTTTGTTACCATAGACATAGGGAACACATCCTGACTTTTGGAAAAAGTGTTTTCAGTTAGAGAATATGCACTCTATGATTTGTATGTTAAGTTGAAACATACTCTCAGGGAATCAGGAATTAATCACATGTTTAGGAATGTAAAGGAACACCTGAAGAAAAAGAGTTGGGGAATATGTGAATGACCTAGTTATATATGTACAGGAAATATTGAAGTGTTATATGTGTTCTTGGAGTATAAAGTTATAAAATCTGAGTGAAAATAACAGAGTGTTTAATTTCAACTCCTAATAAGATATAGAATTTTTAGAGAATTCTATGTGGCATGAACTTCCCTTTATACTGAGTGCCATTTCAGGTTTCGGTAAGAATTTAGGAAGTAGCTTTGAAAAGAATGAATTTGAATGTCAGAAAAAGACAGTAGAGCCATTTTGGAAGAAAAGGGGCTAATTAAAAAAAAAAAAAAAAAAAAGAATTCAATGCACTCTTTTTCCCCATAAGTACTCTCATTCTATACCTGGGTCAGGAAGATCCCCTGGAGGAGGGCATGACAACCCATCCAGTGTTCCTGCCCAGAGAATCTCATGGACAGAGGAACCTGGCAGGCTAGAGTCCATGGAGTCACAAAAATGCCCAACAAGACTGAGCGAATAACACTACATTTCATTCAAATGTTGCTTCAGATTTCTCTGAATCAACTTTTATATTTTGTCCACAGGAACCAAGAAAACCAGAGTACTGAAGTCACTTTCATTCTCTTGGGCTTCTCAGAATATCCCGAACTCCACATACCCTTCTTCCAGTTACTCTTAACCATCTACTTCATCACTGTGCTGAGGAACCTGGGCATGATCCTAATTATCAAGATAAATCCAAAACTCCACACCCCTATGTACTACTTCCTCAGACATTTGCTCTTTGTTGATCTCTGTTACTCAACAGTAGTTACACCCAAACTACTAGAAAACTTGATTGTGGAAGACAGGCCATCTCCTTCACAGGATGCATCATGAAATTCTTCTTTGCCTGCATACTTGTGGTGACAGAGACGTTCCTGTTGGCAGTGATGGCATATGACCGATTTGTGGCCGTTTGTAGCCCTCTTCTCTACACTGTTGTGATGTCTCTGAAGCCTTGTTCCTTATTGGTGGGTGCATAATACACTTGGGGTGCAGTCTGTTCCCTGACTTGTACTGACTTTTTATCCGAATTGTCCTTTAGAGGAAATAATATAGTAAATAACTTTGTGAGCACGCAGCCATAGTTGCTGTTTCCTGCTCTGACCCCTACATTAGCCAGGAGATCATTTTCGTCTCTGCCACGTTTGATGAAACAAGCAGCCTGATGCTTATTCTCACCTCCTGTGTTTGCATTTTTATCACTGTCCTGAAGATGCCTTCAACTGGGGGGCGCCACAAAGCCTTCTCCACCTGTGCCTCCCACCTGACCGCCATTACCATCTTCCACGGGACCATCCTTTTCCTTCACTGTGTTCCTAACTCCAGTAGTTCGTGCCTCATGATCAAGGTGGCCTCTGTCTTTTACACAGTGGTCATCCCCATTCTGAACCCAGTGATCTACGGCCTCAGGAACAAAGATGTGAAAGAGTCGGTGAAGAAATTAATGAATATTAAATTGTTCTGTGATAAAATGCAAAGCTAGAAAGATTTTTTGAGAGTAAGAGTTTCTCAATAGCAAATCAAATCATGAACCTATTTTAACTTTGCAATTGACAGGCCAATTTCTGTTCACTCTTTTATTTTATTAAAGTAACTTTAAAATTACAAATAAAATAGCATTAAAAGACTACTTAAACTAAAATTTTTATACAAATATTTAATTGATATTGTTTCTGTGTATAATATATGACTTTGTATTTATCCTGGTTAAATTTTGGTTTAATTCAAGTCATGTGAATTTTAGGACTTTTAAAAGGATCTGAAGAGTTATAGCCTACAATAAGGAAGTTTACGTCTTAATATAAAAGTACTACATTAAGAGCTGCTCAGCATAAAACTCTAAGTATCTTAAAACTTTATTAATTCCATAAGAAACACTTTGGCTTTGAAAGATTCCCAGGCAAATAAAGACAAATTTGAAATATATCTAACTTAAATAGTTCATAATATGGTATAGTTTAAATATAATTGATAATATAACCAGATATAAAATATTTTCTATGTGCTAGTGCAAGAAAATAATACAAATGTTGGAGATATAATATATACCTATCACTTGAGTTTTTCCACTTGCATCATTGTGGCTGTGCATTTTAAAATTTATTTATCTATTTTACTGGAAATTTTACTTAGGTAATTTTTGATTCATTTTAAGTTACAGTATATTTAAACCAGTTCTCCCATGATAGTATAATATAACAACCAACAAACTGATTAAGATTTAGTGTACAGATTTCAGTAAAGTATTAGCTATTTATTGATGAAAAACAAACATTTATGAACTCCAGTAGGTTGCAACAACAGCTATCTTTGAAATACTGAGTTTACTGAAGCAGCTCTGCTGATACAAGGCAGGTCACTCGAGCTACAAGGCTGAGCTAATGGGACCAATTAACCTCCAGTCTACAGACCTGTATGTATGTCATGCTCCCTGGACCATTCTTATGTTGAAAGCAATCAAGTCCCTGTATAGGTCTCATCTATTAACTTTTTTACAGATCAGAGTAAAAAAAAAAAAAAAAAATGGCTAAACTCAAAGGCAAGGTTTGAAAATTTTTGCTTCTTGTAGAGCTGTTATGTTTTAGGATAGGGGTATAGGGTGGCATGAAGAAGTTGGCTCAATATTTGGGCATGTGTGATGCGTGCCTTCTCAGTCAGGTCTGACATTGTGTTGCCGTGGACTGTAACCCTCTGGGCTCCTCTGTGCATGGAATTTTCCAGGCAAGAATACCAGAGTGGGTCGCCATTTCCTCCTCCAGGGGAACTTCCCAGTGCAGGAATCAAATCCAGGCCT
Source organism: Tragelaphus eurycerus (assembly GCA_935064755.1). Classification (NCBI taxonomy): domain Eukaryota; kingdom Metazoa; phylum Chordata; class Mammalia; order Artiodactyla; family Bovidae; genus Tragelaphus; species Tragelaphus eurycerus. The sequence goes on along the minus strand of CAKXYN010000337.1, from coordinate 283,091 downwards.
CTCAGGGATTGAACCAGAGTCTCTGGCATCTCCTTCATTGGCAGGCAGATTCTTTACCACTAGCGTCACCTGGAAAGCCCTGGCTCAATATTCACCAAAGATTAATTAAAACATTTGCCTCATCAAAGATATTCAACCTTGATAATTCCAGGTAATTCTATATCAAGTAACAGATAATCCATGACTATGACTGGTTTTAACAAAGGTTTTATAATTGATAGGTCATTAGATTGCTTTAAGCAAATGACTGATTGAGACTAAGTATAAGAACTTGCCTTTCCTATTTGTGTCTTACTAATCATTATTAAGGTTTATAAGCAGAGAGCAGGGAGGGCCATGTGTTGTAGTTATAATTCAACATATTAAATATTGTTTGTTTTCTCCCATGATTTAGAGTTTTCCATGAAAATTAAATATTTACCATAATGCTTTACACTAAATCACATATCTTTTATTGCTTAGGGATATACAACAAAATTCCCAACCCTCTTTATGTATGGCAATAGTGATAAGAATTTAGCTTTTGCTTGTCATCCAAGGGTCATAACCATATGTTCCTATCCAGTATAGGGAGCCCCGTCTGGTGTTCTGTGATGACCTGAAGAATGCAAGGAGGAGAGGGGAGGGAGCCTAGGATGGGAGTGGGTAACCCTTCTCTTCTCCAGGTGATCTTTTCCCATCCAGGAATCAAACCCGCATCTCTGGAATTGTAGGTAGATTCTTTACCATCTGAGCCACCAGGGGAGCCCTAACATGAGGGAAATTCAGAATCAAAAATTGTAAAAAGTTTAAAATATAAAATCTATTAGATTTAGTAGGAAATTAGTAAAAGAGCTCTTGATTCAAGTTTATAAAAAACAGTTTCTTGATCTGTGATACCTATCTCCATTCTTCCATATTCTACTAACCATAGCATCCTCCACTCCTAAAGACGGTACATTTCCAGTGTGATTATTATTGTGCAATATCATGATTAACTTTTTCAATACATAAAAAAAAAAAACTAATTTCCTAGTGTAACCTTCTAGTGAGGTTTATGTTTTCCCAAAGAAATTCAAGTGGTAATTTTGGGGAAGACTTTCAAAGATGAGTATTTGGACAATATCTTTAGCTTTAAACACAGAATAAGCATCATGTGAATAAAAAAAAATGTATTCCAATAATCAATGGTCTGTAGTAATATTATGGTTTAGAAATTACCCTTTGTGGATACTGTAATGTAATGTTCACTGAACCAAATATCTTGAAAAATTGGGTGTCTGGTGAAGAATACTGTCATGAAAGTTGTGACCACAGGGAATGGGAGAAAATGAGGTATGGGTTCTTTTGATTGTCCTGGGGAACTTAGAGTAGGAAACCACAAAATTCTGGGCATCAACACTTTGGCAAAATTTACTTTGAAATGAGTTGAAATATCTTATGGTCAGCAATACGTGAACCCTAAACTTCCAGATGTTCAAGCTGGTTTTAGAAAAGGCAGAGGAACCAGAGATCAAATTGCCAACATCTGCTGGATCATTGAAAAAGCAAGAGAGTTCCAGAAAAATATCTATTTCTGCTTTATTGACTAAAAACCTTTGACTGTGTGGATCACAATAAACTGTGGAAAATTCTGAAAGAGATGGGAATACCAGACCACCTGACTTGCCTCTTGAGAAACCTATATACAGGTCAGGAAGCAACAGTTAGAACTGGCCAAGAAACAACAGACTGGTTCTAAATAGGAAAAGGACTACGTCAAGGCTGGTATTGTCACCTTGCTTATTTAACTTCTATGCAGAGTACATCATGAGAAACGCTGGGCTGGAAGAAGCACAAGCTGGAATCAAGATTGCCAGATGCTGCTGCTAAGTCGCTTCAGTCATGTCTGACTCTGTGCTACCCCATGGACTGCAGCCTACCAGGGTCCTCCGTCCATGGGATTTGCCAGGCAAGAGTATTGGAGTGGGTTGACATTGCCTTCTCTGATAAGATTGCCAGGAGAAATATCAATAACCTCAGATATGCAGATGACACCACCCTTATGGCAGAAAGTGAAGAAGAACTAAAGAGGCTTTCGATGAAAATGAAAGAGGAGAGTGAAAAATTTGGCTTAAAGCTGAACATTCAGAAAACTAATATCATGGCATCTGGTCCCATCGCTTCATGGGAAATAGATGGGGAAACAGTGGAAACTGTGTTAGACTTTTCGGGGTGGGGGTGGGGCTCCAAAATCACTGCAGATGGTGATTGCAGCCATGAAATTAAAAGACGCTTATTCCTTGGAAGGAAAGTTATGACCAACCTAGATAGTATATTCAAAAGCAGACATTACTTTGCCAACAAAGATCTGTCTAGTCAAGGCTATCGTTTTTCCAGTGGTCATGTATGGATGTGCATTTGATTGTGAAGAAGGCTGAGTGCTGAAGAATTGATGCTTTTGAACTGTGGTGTTGGAGAAGACTCTTGAGAGTCCCTTGGACTGCAAGGAGATCCAACCAGTCCATTCTGAAGGAGATCAGTCCTGGGTGTTCTTTGGAAGGAATGATGCTAAAGCTGAAACTCCAGTACTTTGGCCACCTCATGCGAAGAGTTGACTCATCGGAAAAGACTCTGATGCTGGGAGGGATTGGGGGCAGGAGGAGAAGGGGACGAGAGAGGATGAGATGGCTGGGTGGCATCACTGACTTGATGGACGTGAGTTTGAGTGAATTCTGGGAGCTGGTGATGGACAGGGAGGCCTGGCGTGCAGCGGTTCATGTGGTCGCAAAGAGTTGGACATGATTGAGCAACTGAACTGAACCCTAAAAGAAAGTTCTTTTTTATTAAACCACTAGAAAAGTTTCCTAAAGTTCTAAGTGGGAAAACTCTGTGTTACAGACTGTATAGTCCTTCACATTATAAAATAATTTTCTCTCTCACATCATCTGTGACATTTTGCAATATTGATGGCATTCCAGTATACTATGATATTTTCCCCCAATTGCCTGTTTGTGTCTGTTAGGATACAGTCTGATTTTGTATTAGGCAGAAAAAAAAAAAAAAATGCTTCTCCCTTTGAAAAATTTTCTTCAAAAATCTGTCTGGTTTCATTCACAATTTACTTTAATATCTCTCTAGCTTAGACTCTTGGAGAAGGCAATGACAACCCACTCCAGTACTCTTGACTGGAAAATCCCATGGACAGAGGAGCCTGGTAGGCTGCAGTCCATGCGGTCGCAGAGAGTCAGACTTGACTAAGCGACTTCACTTTCACTTTTCACTTTCATGCTTTGGAGAAGGAAATGACAACCCAGTCCAGTGTTCTTGCCTGGAGAATTCCAGGGATGGGGGAAGCCCAGTGGGCTGCTGTCTATGGGGTCATACAGAGTTGGACATGACTGAAGCGTCTTAGCAGCAGCAGCAGCAGCCTAGACGCTAGAATCTCAATATTTCTCCTGACAAATATTTTTCCTGTAGATTAACTTGCTTTTCTTTTAATTTTTCTTTTTTCTCCCTCACTGTACTTGTTGTAGTTGTTTAAAAAATAACAAGTTCTGTAAATAAAACCATTTAGTCTTTTATTATTTAAATGAGCATTTGGCACTTCAGTCCAGTTCAGTTCAATTACTCAGTCATGTCCGACTCTTTGCAATCCCATGAATTGCAGCATGCCAGGGTGCTGGGGTCCAGCCCCTGTGGATCCAGGGAATTCGAAGCGGGGACGGCGTTGGTGATGATCAGGAAACAATTGCTTAATTAAGTATTAATTAAAGATATAAAGAATAATAGAAATGAGGATAGCTCAGTGAGGAGGAAATTCAGTGAAAAGTGGATGAAATAACGATAGTTCAGTGAGAACATTTTGTGGAGAGAGGAGGCTGAATAATTCAGCCAGAAGGTAAGAGAAAGAACGACATGGGGAGACCAAGCTTCCGTGAACAAGGCCCCACACTTTATTTTTCAAAGTAGTTTTTATACCTTAAGTTATGCATAGAGGATAATGGGGGAAGGGGTGGAGTCATGCAGGGACAGCAGTCGCTGAGCCAGGCTTTCAAACCTATCATATGCAAAAGTTTAGGTGAGGTTACATCATCTTCTGGTCTGGAGGCCTATTAACATCTCAAGAAACTTACTTTTCTCTAAAGGTGATTATTCTAAAGTCAGGCGCCACCTTCCAAAAGCATTGGAGTTGCATTTCTATAGGGCAAAGGTGTGGTGGGTTGTAACAAGAAAAATAATTAACTCAAGGGTCCAAGGTTACAAACATTAAAGCTACTACTTACATTTCTATACACCAATTATATCAATCAATACACTGCCAAGGACACAATAGGTAAGGGATATGGAGACTTAGCAGCAAACATTGGCCCAACAGGTGAAAAACCCTTCACCAACAATTTCTAATCAATCTTTTAACTGCTCATAGGAATCTGTATTTAGACAGTTTAGAATATCTCATGCCTCTCACAGTTGGGAGGCTCCAAACAATCACATGTGGCTGGAAAAGCCTATTCAGGCAGGCTAGAGGATTTCCAAAAGGAGTTTGTAGGCTGAAACACTGTCACACCCAGGAATTATTAACTGGAGCTGTAAGTTAGCTCTATTTTCAGAGAAAGGTGGTGGGGGACAGCCCCCTGTAAAGTCAGAGGTGAGAACACAAAGCAGAAAATAGGCAGACTCGGGGCTCCTGAGGCTCGATCTTGCCCTTGCGTTATTGCCGAGCCTCCTCCTCATGACCTTTGTCACGGGTGGAGCGCTAATCCAAACCGGCTCCCAACATCTTTCCCAGCATCAGGGTCTTTCAAATGAGTCAGCTCTTTGCATTAGGTGGCCGAAGTATTGGAACACTTCAACATCAGTCCTTCCAATGAACACCCAGGACTGATCTCCTTTAGGATGGGCAGGTTGGATCTCCTTGCAGTCCAAGGGACTCTCAAGAGTCTTCTCCAACACCACAGTTCAAAAATACACTGATGTATAGAACAGTCTTTTGGACTCTGTGGGAGAGGGAGAGGGTGGGATGATTTGGGAGAATGGCATTGAAACATGTATAATATCATATATGAAACGAGTCACCAGTCCAGGTTAGATGCACAGTACTGGATGCTTGGGGCTGGTGCACTGGGACGACCCAGAGGGATGGTATGGGGAGGGAGGAAGGAGGAGGGTTCAGGATGGGGAACACATGTATACCTATGGCGGATTCATTTTGTTATATGGCAAAACCAATACAATATTGTAAAGTTAAAAAATAAAATTAAAAAAAAAGAAAAAAACCACATCAATTCTTCTGCACTCAGCTTTATTTATAGGCCAATTCTCACATCCATACTTGACCAATGGAAAAACCATAGCCTTGACTAGACAGACCTTTGTTGGCAAAGGAATGTCTCTGCTTTTTAATATGCTATCTAGGTTGGTCATAACTTTTCTTCCAAGGAGTAAATGTCTTTTAATTTCATGGCTGCAATCACCATCTGAAGTGATTTTGGAGCCCCCAAAATAAAGTGAGCCACTATTTCCACTGTTTCCACATCTATCTGCCATGAAGTGATGCGACCAGATGCCATGATCTTAGTTTTCTGAATGTTGAGCTTTAAGCCAACTTTTTCACTTTCCTCTTTCATTTTCATCAAAAGGCTCTTTAGTTCTTCTTCACTTTCTTCCATAAGGGTGGTGTCATCTACATATCTGAGGTTATTGACATTTCTCCTAGCAATTTTAATTCCAGCTTGTGCTTCTTCGAGCGTTTCTCATGATGTACTCTGCATATAAGTTAAATAAGCAGGCTGACAATGTACAGCCTTGACGTACTCCTTTTCCTATTTGGAACCAGTCTGTTCCACATTCAGTTCTAAGTGTCGCTTTACCTCTTCTACAAATCTTTTTATCTCAATTTGAAATAATTCTGTTTTTTAACACAAAAGATCCATATCACAAATAATTAAGATATTCATTTTTAGAAACATATTAATAATGCAATCCCCAACCTCTCTGTGGGAACATTCACAATTTGGGTCACTCTATTTAGAAGCACAGTCGAAGTTTATGGAATTAAGGCCTTAAAGCTTTAATTAAACCCCACATTGGAGGATAAAAACACTGTTTCGATCCTTGGTCTGGGAAGATTTCAAATGCCATGGGCAACTAAGCCTGTGCACCGTGACTACCGAGCCTGTGTTCTGGAGCCCATGAACCAAAAATAAATAAATATATATTTTTTAAAGAAACAAGTTAGTGTCATATACACAGTGCTTGCTTTAACTACAACTAGCATTCAATTCTTGGAGAAGGCAGTGGCACCCCACTCCAGTACTCTTGCCTGGAAAATCCCATGGATGGAGGACCCTGGTAGGCTGCAGTCCATGGGGTCACTAAGAGTTCGACATAATTGAGCGACTTCACTTTCACTTTTCACTTTCCTGCATTGGAGAAGGAAATGGCAACCCACTCCAGTGTTCTTGCCTGGAGAATCCCAGGGACGGGGGAGCCTGGTGGGCTGCTGTCTATGGTGTCACACAGAGTCGGACACGACTGAAATGACTTAGCAGCAGCAGCAGCAGCATTCAATTCTGAACAAAATTTGGAAGAAAGGAATTTAGAATCAGAGTAATACTTTATAGAGTTAATAAAATTAAAACTAGAAGTTGTTGCACTAATTATCTTTGGTCTACATGAACTTCAGCTATTTTTATCATTTATATTTGACTTACTAATACAAAACATACTAAGAAATCTATAAAATAGCAAAAAAGTAAAAAATACAAAAACCTTCTATTTCAAGAGATTCTCTTTTAATAGGCTCCTTTGGTTGGAATTACAAGTATATTTGGTGATTCAATCCCTGCCCTGACAATCCTTCAGTTGAAATATCAGGCCAACTGCTTTGATGTGGCTGATAATAGATGCTCAAACAAGTAAGCAGACATTTTCTTTATTTCTTAGCCATCACATATTAAAAATAGCTTACACTTGTAAGTGTGTACTTCAATTAGCTACTGAATTGTAGGTTACCTGCTTGGCTAAATCTTCCAAAGTTAGCTGCACTAGAATTGTCAATCAATTTGAATAACTTGTGTAATCTTTTTTTTCCAATGCCCCTACATATGTGTATATCAAAATTTCCTACACAGGAAACTGAGTGTGTATGTACGTGTGAAAGCGTGTGTATGTTTGGTTTTGTCTGACATTTTGAGACCCTCTGGACTGTATAGCCCACCAGCCTCAGCTGTCCATGGAATTTTCCAGGCAAGAATAACGGAGTGGTTGCAATTTCCTCTTCCAATGAAACTATGTAGTAACATCTTGGGTCAATATTTTACGTGGCCTTCTTTCTTCTTGGTATGTGACATAAAGGAGTAGGTGCAGGGATCACATGGATGAGTTTAAAATATTAGTGCTCTGACTTCTATGACTGTAGTACAAAAATATTGCTGGATCTATCACCAGGATCATCAGTCAGTCAGTCAGTCAGTTCAGTCGCTCAGTTGTGTCCAGCTCTCTGCGACCCCATGGACTGCAGCACGCCAGGCCTGTCTGTCCATCACCAAGTCCCGGAGTTTACTCAAACTCATGACCATTGAGTCAGTGATACCGCCCAACCATCTCACCCTCTGCGGTCCCCTTCTCCTCCCGCCTTCAGTCTTTTCCAGCACCAGGGCCTTTTCCAATGAGTCAGGTCTTTGCATCAAGGTGGCCAAAGTATTGGAGTTTCAGCTTCAACATCAGTCCCTCCAATGAAAATTCAGGACTGATTTCCTTTAGGATTGACTGGTTGGGCTTCCTTGCAGTCTAAGCCAGTATCATGACACCTAATAAATCTCCACTCTACCAACCCTTACCTGACAGCACCCATATTCAGGGCATGACAAATAATAAGCCTCACTGGCTAAATGCAAAAATATGTATAGTATAATGTTGTATACTGTATTGTTAACTGTGTTTTCATATCAATATATGTAGAGAGATATAAGACTAAAAAGCATATCTTATCAGCCATAATTTGGGTTAGGGTCAGTGGAAAATCAGAGAAGGCAATGGCACCCCACTCCAGTACTCTTGCCTGGAAAATCCCATGAATGGAGGACCCTGGTGGGCTGCAGTCCATGGGGTCGCTAAGAGTCGGACACAACTGAATGACTTCACTTTCACTTTTCACTTTCATGCATTGGAGAAGGAAATGGCAACCCACTCCAGTGTTCTTGCCTGGAGAATCCCAGGGATGGGGGAGCCTGGTGGGCTGCTGTCTATGGGGTCTCACAGAGTCGGACACGACTGAAGCGACTTAGCAGCAGCAGCAGCAGCAGTGGAAAATATGTTAATATAATTTTTCATGATTTTAAGAAGTATAGGCTCTGTATGATCTTCCCAAGTGGCGCTAGTGGCAAAGAACTCTCCTGTCAATGCAGGAGACATGAGACACAGGTGAAGTGAAGTGAAAATCATTCAGTTGTGTCTGACTCTTTGTGACCCCATGAATTATATAGTCCATGGAATTCTCCAGGCCAGAATACTGGAGTGGGTAGCCTTGAAGAGGGGTTTAATTCCTGGATCAGGAAGATCCCCTGGAAGAGGGCATGGCAACCCGCTCCAGTATTCTTGCCTGGAGAATCCCATGGCCAGAGGAGCCTGGCAGGCTACAGTCCATGGGGTCGCAAAGAGTCCAACACAACTGAAGGGACTTAGCATGCATGAACACAGCCTCTGTATAGAGGTGAATCATTTTAAGAGCATCAGCAATAGGTCAATGACAAAAGCAATCATACTGTAAATTACAGAAGAGGAAGTTTCCTTTAGTTATTCTGTTTGTAGCTCATGATAATAAACTCTGTAAGAATTCTTCAGGGTTTGAGTCCCCAGGGTTATGTGGTTAGATATAAAACAAATTAAAATACCATCATGAAGTATAATTTCTAGGTCTATCTATTACTCAAGGCTGTGTTCATTCTCCTTCTGCAATTTCATGACTGGTGCAAAAAGGCCAGATGATATTTCTTGCTATCTTTATTAACTATATTTTGCAGGAATCATCAGGTTTTTGATGAAAGGACTGGAAACATTTAAACCAAAATTTCAATTTTGATACTCAACATGTATGCAGCATATTAGTGTTAGCAAGGAATTCATCATAAAAATACACCAAGGATATCTGGCGTTGGTGAGTTGATTCAACCTAGGATCATTCTTTCACCCTGATCTGAGGGATATGGAATCCAGAAGGTTTATGTCAGAGTAAACCTATGTGAGCTGGAAACAGCAATATACAGGCTAAATTCTACTTTCATTAGTCCCAGGACCATCGTGCATGTGCAGAAATATACTATTATATATTTCTTTATGTATTAAAAGTGTTTAATCTTTCCCAGGTTAATTCTGCTGTTATCAGGTGACTGCCATTATCCAACCAATTGTTTAGTTCTTTTTTTTTTTTTTTCCTTTTTTTCTGATTTCCTTCTATGTAGCCTGTGTTTTCATAGAATTATATTTTATCTTGGGGATACTTAATGCTCTAAGGATCACATTCATTTAGGAATCATTTATGTATAATACTACTATTGCTAAATACTATTCTTTCTTATTTTCCAGGTAAACAAACTGAAGTTCTAAAGGATAAAGCTAATTTCCCTTAATCAAATTCACTTAAGTTGTAAAGACTTCAACCTGACATTTCAGAACATTCCTGGGTACACACTGATCACACTGCTCTCACTAGCTTAGGTTGAGCTATCTTCATTTTCTTTCACTCCACCTTCTCATGTTCCACTGCTCAATTTTAATTCTTCTTTATTTTTATTTTTTAAATCAAGAGCCATGGTACTGAATGAAGGAAATCAGAGTTCTGTGAGCATGTTCATCCTCTTGGGCTTCTCAGAATACCCACGCCTTCAGGCACCCCTTTTCTTGGTGTTCTTGACCATTTACACAGTCACTCTGGTGGGGAACCTTGGCATAATTGTGGTCATAAGGGCCAGTCCCAAACTCCACACACCCATGTATTTTTTTCTCAGCCATCTATCTGTTTTGGATATTTGCTCTTCCAGTGTATTTACACCCAAACTCCTAGGTATCTTGGTTGTGGAAGACAGAGTTATCTCTTTCGAAGGGTGCATGGCACAGTTTTTCTTTGGCTGTGCATTTGTGATTACGGAGATGTCTATGCTTGCAGTGATGGCCTATGACCGGTTTGTGGCTGTTTGTAACCCCCTGCTCTACACAGTTGCCGTGTCTCCTAAGCTCTGCGGCCTCCTGGTCGCTGGGACTTACACATGGGGTGGAATGTGTTCCTTGACAATCACATGTTCTCTTTTGGAGCTGTCCTTCTGCAGTTCTAATGTCATACATCACTTTGGCTGTGAGTATTCTGCCATCATCTCTGCTTCCTGTTCTGAAACCCATTTCAGTCAACTGACATGTTTCATCATTTCTACACTCAATGAGGTGTGTAGCCTCCTGATTATCCTCACCTCCTATGCTTTCATAGTTGTCACAATCATCAAGATGCCTTCAGCTGGTGGACTCCGAAAAGCCTTCTCCACCTGTGCCTCCCACCTGACCGCCATCACCATTTTCCATGGGACTGTCCTGTTCCTTTACTGTGTACCCAACTCCAAAAGCTCGTGGCTCCTCGTCAAATTAGCCACTGTGTTTTTTACCATCATGATTCCTATGCTGAACCCTCTTATCTATAGCCTTAGGAATAAAGATGTGAAAGAGACAGTCAGGAGATTGATAACTATGAAACTGCTTTGTCCCTCAATATAATTCAGAAGTTCAATGGGAGTGAAAAACCACTTGAATTAAAGACAAGCTGTGTATTAGCCAAATAAATATGCTAGTGTTCATATTATGCCTAATAATTTTCATATATATTTCTGATGCTAGTTTATCTTTATTATAAGTAAATATATGATTATGTTTCAAATACATTGTATGTTGTATTTTACATTTTTTTTTTGATGGTCAGATGAGCTACAATTACTTCTCAGTTAATAGAGAAATAATACGTTATGGAAGTCAGAGTGATGAAAAGGGATATCTAGTTAGAGACTCATTCCTTATGCTACAGTTTATGTTGTGATTTGTAACAATGCTGCAAACACAGATGATAACTGTGTAGTGTCAGGGTTAAGGTTAGGGTTAGTGTTAGGGTTAGGGTTAAATTTGCACTTAGGTTCTCATAAGTAATTCTTCTGATTCAGTTTTATAAAATGCAACTTTTAGCTCTTCTCAAAACTTTATTTTACACCAAGTAAAATAAGGAGTTTTGAGTTAGCCTTATAAAAGTATTACCTGATTTTAAGCAAGAATATCCTGAAAATAATAGCTAGTGTCTGTAGTGTCAGACTTTATTTTTCTGGGCTCCAAAATCACTGCAGATGGTGACTGCAGCCATGAAATTAAAAGACACTTACTCCTTGGAAGGAAAGTTATGACCAACCTAGATAGCTTATTCAAAAGCAGAGACATCACTTTGCCAACAAAGGTCCGTCTAGTCAAGGCTATGGTCTTTCCTGTGGTCATGTATGGATGTGAGAGTTGGACTGTGAAGAAGGCTGAGTGCCAAAGAATTGATGCTTTTGAACTGTGGTGTTGGAGAAGACTCTTGAGAGTCCCTTGGACTGCAAGAAGATCCAACCAGTCCATTCTGAAGGAGATCAGCCCTGGGATTTCTTTGGAAGGAATGATGCTAAAGCTGAAACTCCAGTATTTTGACCACTTCATGCGAAGAGTTGACTCATTGGAGAAGACTCTGATGCTGGGAGGGATTGGGGGCAGGAGGAGAAGGGGACGACAGAGGATGAGATGGCTGGATGGCATCACTGACTCGATGAATATGAGTCTGGGTGACCTCCGGGAGTTGGTGATGGACAGGGAGGCCTGGTGTGCTGCGGTTCATGGGGTTGCAAAGAGTTGGACACGACTGAGTGACTGATCTGATCTGATCTGATCTGTAGGCATCACTCATTTTTTGGATACCAGTGTAATATGGTTCAATCAAAGGTGTTTAATTGAACACTGAGAAAAAGTTAAATGTATTTCTAGGAAGATATGATGATTACTCAGTGATAAAGCCCAAGTTAATAACTGCTCTATTTTCTCTTCTTCTGACAGATACTTGTTCATGTCTCAGGTTTGCACTCATAATCCAAAGGAAGAGAAATGCTCTTCATCAATAATGAAGTATGAAAAAATTATAATGAGATTAACAGAGATGCTTCTGAATAACTGGACCTAATCATGAATCTACCTCATTCAGTTCAATAAGTCATTCTTATATTCCTCTGATGTACCTGCCATTACCACATATTCTTAATTATGGTAACTTTGAAGTAAATCTTACTATCCATTAGAGCAACTTCTGACATCTTTTCTTCCCTGTAAATGGATCCTGTTTATCCTTGACCATTTCATTTTCATACAAACCTCAGTATTTATTGTGTCCATTCTTTTAAGGGCTGAGACTCTTAGGGGCTCTAAAATTTACATCACTCATTCTTTAGCTCTGCACGTTCAAACACTCTTGGCTGTAGCCATGCCCTCTCTGCTTCATTCGTCTATGCTCCTTCATAATCATTACACATTTCTGAAATTACGATGAGATCATATTAGCTGGTTTTTATTTTATCATTGTTTTAATTTATTCAGTTTTATTTTTGGCTGTGCTGCACAGCATGTGAGATTCTAATTTCTCAACCAGGGATCAAGTCCGTGTTCTCTGCACTGGAAGCAAAGAATCTTAAACCCTGGACCCCAGGGAAATCCCACCATTGTTTTTACTAATCTGGCTTTGCTATTTTATTTATTTCTCATTATCATTACTATGATTGATTTGGTTTCTGAGGGAAGAGAGAGACAACAAAGGCATTTTATATATTGTTTGACATATTGAGTTAAAAATAATTCAAATTCTATCTCTTTCTTTTCTGATTAGTGGGAAAATTGGCATTGATAAAATTCTACAGGCATGGCAATAATAAGATATTGTGAGGAATCTATATTAAGAAATTACAAATCTTAGTGAAATAAACACATTCCTTGAAAAAACAGCATTAAATCTTATACAATAAAAATAGAAAATATAAGTAAAGTCTTATCTATTAGTGTAATGGATGTCTGTGTGTGCTCAGTCGTGTCTGACTCTCTGTGACCCCATGGACCTTAGCCTGCCAGGCTTCTCTGTCCATGGAGTTTTCCTGGCAAGAGTACTGGAGTGGGTGGCTATGCCCTTCTTTGGGAAATCTCCCCAACCCGTGATCAAACTCCTGTGTCCTGCCTCTTCTGTATTGCAGGTGGATTCTTTACCACTGAGTCACTGGGGAAACCCAAAGTAATGGAATTTGTTTTCAAAAACTTCCTCACAAAGAAATCCTATGCCCTGTTTATTATGTTGGTGAATTTCTCCAAACATTTAAGAATATTGTCAATCATGCACACATCTTTCTAATGAATAGATTAAGAGATTAGATTTTTTTTTTTTTTAATGTGGTGGTAGTGTTAGTCACTCAGTTATTTCTAACTCTTTGTGACCCTATTGACTGTAGCCCGGATTTAATGTCTGTTGTGTGACAGTTCATTTCAGTCATGGTACTGTAAATAAAACATTTTTTTTTGATTGATTGATGCTTTTGACTGTGGTGTTGATTGATTGTGGTTTTTTTTTTTTATAGAAGTTTAATGTGTACGGAACAATGATTTCACTTACATGTATCATGAAATGTTATATATTCACTATTAATTCATTATATTTAGTCAATATTCATTGTCAGTTATACATACTACCAATTTAAAACATATCTCATCCTAGTTCATATACAATTGACATAAATACTTTGTACATTTCCAATTGAGTGGCTTTCTTGATCTATGTTTTCTGTTTGTTTGTTTATAACATCTTTGTCTAGTGTTGGTGTTGATGGTTGTTGATTAGTTACTAAGTCGTATCTGACACTTTTGTAACCCCATGGACAGTAGCCTGCCAAGCTCCCCTATCCATGGGATTCTCCAGGCAAGAATACTGGAGTGGGTTGCCATTTCTTTCACCAGGGGATCTTCCTGATACAGGGATAGATCACATGTCTTCTGCCTGCAGATAGATTCTTTACCTCTGAACCACCAGGGAAACCCATGAAACACCAAAGATGTCCAAAAATTCAGAAAATGACCCAAAATATTGGTGGTGGCCCCTCCTCACTGTCAGAGATACCCACACCCTTTCTTTCCTGGCGTGTCTCTCTGCCTTGCTTTGATCTTAACTAAACAGTATCTCTGTGTGCTCTCCCACTTGTTTTGCGATGTCTCTAAAAATAAACTTTGTACCTTCATTTACAATTTTTTCCTCCTTGAGAAATGCATTTTTTACTGGGGGACATATTGTATATATATATACATACATACATATATATGTATGTATGTATACTTATGGCTACCAGTAACCCACATCTCAGCTATCAGTTTTTAAACTATGGAGTTCACACATTCTAAACCAATTAATCATTTTCAGGTTTTACACTTTGCTGATTGAGTTGTCTTTGCCTCTTCAACGAAATCCTGAGCTCCTGAAGGTCAGGAAGCAGGCCAGAGAATTCTATCATTGTGCTTGCACTACGCTGGGTTCTAGATATTTGTAGCTGAAAATCAAATCCAGAAATCTTTGGTTTCTATCATAGAGGGTTCTTAGAACCTCTGTCAGAAGCACCTGGGAAATCAGTTGAACACACGGGTATTTGGCAGAGAAACCCAGGAATGTTCATTTTAAACAAGCCTCTTGAATATTCTTATGTACATGGATGTTTGGGAATTAAAGAGCTGTCACATACAAATAAACACAATCCTAAGTACATGTTTCACACAAGGTATAGGCAATACAGTAATAGCATCAAGTTTAAATAACATTTCCAGTTTTATTTCTTCCTCTAGCCCCTCCTCCCCTTCCTGTCTGAATCATCCTTCTGGAGCAAAATTCTAATCAAGTCCTTCCTTCAACCGACACCTTTCCAGTTGTGAGACTATAAAATCCATGATCATAAACTTATCCTTTAAGAATCTTAATGGCCCAGATGCAAAATGACATAACTTTTTAACTAAGAGCACAAACTCTGGGGCCAGACTGACTGAATTTAAATCCCAATGCCTCCAGTTTGAGTATGAGATATATTAATGGGATGAAGAAAAAGTGTTACATATATGTCTTACTGCTCTGTTTATTCAAATACACATGAATGTGATTTTGTGCTATTTATTACTTAAATGCTTGACACAGTTTACCATTTAATAGTACAGGTCTGTGGAGAAGGCAATGGCACCCCACTCCAGTAATCTTGCCTGGAAAATCCCATGGATGGAGAAACATGGAAGGCTGCAGTCCATGGGATCACTGAGGCTTGGACACGACTGAGCGACTTCACTTTCACTTTTCACTTTCATGCATTGGAGAAGGAAATGGCAACCCACTCCAGTGTTCTTGCCTGGAGAATCCCAGGGATGGGGAGCCTGGTAGGCTGCCGTCTATGGGATTGCAAAGAGTCAGACACGACTGAAATGACTTAGCAGCAGCAGCAACAGTATGGGTCTGAGGTTCATCTTGTAGGAAGATTTTGAACTGAAATGCAATTTCATAGGAAAATAGAGGCTATTCATATTTTGCATTTCATCTTTGGTAAGTTTATTTGTATGGTTCGAATGATTTTTCTACATCAACTAAGTAGTCAAATATTTTGGAAGAAAATTATACATAATAATCCTTAATTATTTTTTTGTATATTGACAGCATCTGTAATGAAGTCCCTTTTTTTTCCTTGAGTAGCAATTGTGTTATGAGCTGTTATTGGTAATCAACTTATCTAACAGATGATTGATTTTATGTATCATTTTAAACATCAGAATTTTAGTTTTGCTCAATCCCTTATTTCTATTTCACTGTCCATTTTCTATTTTGTTGATCACCATTCTCATCTTTTCCTCCTTCTATTTACTGTGAGATTAAAAACTGTTTGCTTGTTTATCTTCTTAAGATGGAATCACAGATCATCCCATTTCTTCTCTTAAGAAAAACATTCAAGCAAGTAGGTGCTATTTTAAATAGAATGAGGTATTAATAGAGATAGTACAAAAATGTTGACCTCATGAGTGACACGTAGAACTCTAAACTAGTCCTTAAGATTCCTCACCATTTGGTGTACACATATCTTCAACTAGCTGTTCAATTACATATTAATCTGGGAGCTGCTGGGAAATAATTTTAAATTATAACTAGTTTTAAATCAGTTGATCATAAGAAAAGAAGACTATCCTGATTAGTGGGTCTCATATAATCTGATGACTTGTTAAAAATGCTTGAATCCCTCTTTAAACATATGTATGAATTATAAGAGGGTGTTGAAAGAGAGATTTGAAGTGTGAGAGTGACTTGAGCAGAGAAGACAAAGCGGATACCTAGAAGTGGATTCTAGGAACCATGACTAACCCCAATCAGATGTCAAGGAAACAATACCCTATTCCTACAATTTCAAGGAACTGAATTATTCCAACAACATGGATGAGCTTGCAAGAGAACCAATTTCTAGATGAGAAACTTGATGACACTTTGATTTTAGTCTTGCTATAACTTGAATAGAGGGACCAGGTGTATTGTGCCTAACTTTGGCCGTACACAATTGTGAATTAATAAATGAGTGTTTTTCACGTCACTGATTCTGCAGCAGTTTATTATGATGAAATAGACCATTCATTACCACATAATTCATAGGTTTTATCAATCATATTATTGAAAAATATATATTCAGCAAGTTTTAATAAAACAGGGAAACACTGGGATACAATAATAACTGCAAATGGCATAATATCATGTTTCTATTCAGTGTGATATTGAATGTGTTTTTTACAAAAATGTAGAGGTCAAAATAAGAAAACTTAGAGAAAAGACTGAAATAAACATAACACAGAAACAACACTATGCTTGGTCTATTGAACAGTAATTGTGATCTTCTCTTTCTGAATTTTGGAATTCACGTCTTCCATGATAAATATAAATGTAAACAGATTGATTGCTAGTGTTATTTTTCTAAGATGAGAAGATAAACATGCTCAGGCTTCCTATATGATTTAATGATTTAAAATAAATTATACTCTAAATGAGGAG
Organism: Tragelaphus eurycerus; assembly: GCA_935064755.1. Classification (NCBI taxonomy): domain Eukaryota; kingdom Metazoa; phylum Chordata; class Mammalia; order Artiodactyla; family Bovidae; genus Tragelaphus; species Tragelaphus eurycerus. The sequence continues at coordinate 265,993 of CAKXYN010000337.1, read as the reverse complement.
TACGGAATTTCCTCTTTTTTTTTTCAATTTAATTTAATTTGATTTTTTAACTTCACAATATTGTATTGGTTTTGCCATGTATCAAAATGAATCCGCCACAGGTATACATGTGTTCCCCATCCTGAACCCTCTTCCCACCTCCCTCCCCATACCATCCCTCTGGGTCGTCCCAGTGCACCAGCCCCAAGCATCCAGTATCGTGCATCGAACCTGGACTGGCAACTCATTTCATATATGATATTATACATATTTCAATGCCATTCTCCCAAATCATCCCACCCTCTCCCTCTCCCACAGAGTCCAAAGGGAATTTCTTTAAATTGTCTTGTTTGTAGCTCATGGAAAACACCCCAATCAAAATGGTCTGGGGTGTGAATCCCCAAAGTCACTCAGGTAGATGTAAATATACAGCATGATCCCTAGGTTTAGGCACAAGTGTGGCTCACCCTTGGGAGTGTCTCTATTTTTTAATGAGAACAAAGTTAATTTTTTTGATGACTTTACTGAAATATACTTTGGAAGAGGTTACAATACTCTTATTACAAGCTACAACACTTTTAATTAAATATTAGTATTTTTGTTAAACACTTTTCAAGCTTCTTATTTAAAGAAGTCTTCAGTAAATCAATCTATAAAGACTACATGGCTTCTGGTGAGTTGTTTAAATTAAGTGATTTACTTAATTCTGATGTAGGAAACTCTGAAATTAACAATATTTTTGGCAGAGTAAGACCTATGCAACCCTAGTAGCAATGAAATGGTATTAATTTAATTCATTTCAGTGGAAGAATACAAGATATTGAACTTATTTCTTATATCTTTAAGATTCATGGGATGCATTTGGTTTTGAACTTTGCTTATATAGCTGAATGATGTCCTTGGTGGACATTCAAGTAGTAGTATTAGTTTTCAATTAAAAATAAAAAATTTAGGGAAATATTAAAAAGATATCTATAAAATGTAGAGAAATATGCCAGACTTTGCATTAAACTTTTTGAGTTTAAAATCATACAAGTGAAAGCAAGTTGGAGCAGTACAGAGTTCTGAATTAAACCCCAAAGTAGTCTGAAATATGTTGCCTGGTATTTGATATTAAAAGGTAATAATGCTTTTATATACCAAGAAGTGTGTATTTTGTGCACAAAAATCAAAATTGCTGCAGTGAGTAAAACAAAAGAAGTAGCTATCAAGCAGTCTAGATAATGCAGTGATACTGTGCATGCTAAGTCACTTCAGTCCTTTCTGACTTTTTATAAACAACCCTATGGACTGTAGCCCACCAGGCTCCTCTGCGCATGGGATTCTCCAAGCAAGAATACCAGAGTGTGTTGCCAAACACTCCTCCAGGGGATTTTCCCAACCCAGGGATAGAACCTGTGTCTCTTATGTCTGCTGCACTGGTAGTTCAGTTCTTTTAGAGATCACAGAAGTCCAGACAGGAGAGTTCAGATTGCAAGTGATTCATGTGGAGATGATTTTGAATATGAGTAAGCATTTGAACATAATTTTAAACTAAGACTGAATGAAAATTACTCCTGAAGGATGGCTGTAGGTAGGCTAAATAAAGACAGCTGCTGAACAGATGTGTGGTAGGTAGCAATAAATATGGGAGTGTATTTTTAAGAATATGTTCATTTTGCCCTGCTTACATTTTTTACAGCCTTGAACTTGGATGGAAAGGAAATCATAGAGATACAGACAAGGACAGGGGAAAATGGACAAAACAAAATTATGCCTTGATGGCCTGAGACATTAATGGAAATGTGCAGCTAAGAAGGAAGCATTAAAAAAGAATTAAGTAAGAAAAATATTCCCTCTGTGTATGCATTTTTTTCTACTACTTAATCACTATTTGTACCATTTCAGACTTCCTAAAATTATAGGTGGTGCTACATTGTAGAATAGTTTGAGGTTATATATTTCAAATTCAAAGTAAACATGAAAAACAGCATTAGAAATACAAGAGAAGAAACTAAATTTGGTGGGGGCATTTATTACATGTGAAATTAAAGTCTTAAATGTTTTAGAAAATACTTAAAGTTGGACTTCCCTGATAGCTCAGCTGGTAAATAATTTGCCTGCAATGCATGAGACCCCAGTTCGATTCCTGGGTCAGGAAGATCTGCTGGAGAAGGAATAGGCTACCAACTCCAGTATTTCTGGTCTTCACTTGTAACTCAGCTGGTAAAGAATCTACCTGTAATGCGGGAGACCTGGGTTCAATCCCTGGGTTGGGAAGATCCCCTGGAGAAGGGAATGGCTACCCACTGCAGTATCCTAAATAAACTAAATTTGGTGTAGGCTATTATTACATGTGATTTTAAACTCTTAATCATTTTAGAAATTAATTCACTTATTTAAGTTATATTTTATACATAATTGTGTAGTAAAAACAAATTCTTAGAATTATATTCTAAAGGTAAGGTTTCAGAGAACTTAACTTGTCAGAGAAATATTAATTAGTGACTGAGATTAAATGTGAAGGCAAATTGACCTGATTAAAGAGTCAAGATCGTTAACAAGACATCATTCATATTCTCTAGGAGATACAATATGTGACCTTTTACCAAGGGTTGACCATTTGGAGAAATCACTCAGATCAGATCAGATCAGATCAGATCAGTGGCTCAATCGTGTCCGACTCTTTGCAACCCCATGAATGGCAGCACGCCAGGCCTCCCTGTCCATCACCAACTCCAGGAGGTCACTCAGACTCACATCCATCGAGTCAGTGATGCCATCCAGCCATCTCATCCTCTGTCGTCCCCTTCTCCTCCTGCCCTCAATCCCTCCCAGCATCAGAGTCTTCTCCAATGAGTCAACTCTTCCCATGAGGTGGCCAAAATACTGGAGTTTCAGCTTTAGCATCATTCCTTCCAAAGAAATCCCAGGGCTGATCTCCTTCAGAATGGACTGGTTGGATCTCCTTGCAGTCCAAGGGACTCTCAAGAGTCTTCTCCAACACCACAGTTCAAAACATCAATTCTTTAGTGCTCAGCCTTCTTCACAGTCCAGCTCTCACATCCATACATGACCACAGGAAAGACCATAGCCTTGACTAGGCGAAACTTTGTTGGCAAAGTAATGTCTCTGCTTTTGAATATGCTATCTAGGTTAGTCGTAACTTTCCTTCCAAGGAGTAAGCGTCTTTCAGTTTCATGGCTGCAGTCACCATCTGCAGTGATTTTGGAGCCCAGAAAAATAAAGTCTGACACTGTTTCCACTGTTTCCCCATCTATTTTCCATGTAGTGATGGGACCAGATGCCATGATCTTCGTTTTCTGAATGTTGAGCTTTAAGCCAACCTTTTCACTCTCCATTTTCACTTTCATCAAGAGGCTTTTTAGTTCCTCTTCACTTTCTGCCATAAGAGTGGTGTCATCTGCATATCTGAGGTTATTGATATTTCTCCCAGCAATCTTGATTCCAACTTGTGTTTCTTCCAGTCCAGCGTTTCTCATGATGTACTCTAAATAGAAGTTAAATAAGCAGAGTGACAATATACAGTCTTGATGTACTCCTTTTCCTATTTGGAACCATTCTGTTGTTCCATGTCCAGTTTTAACTGTTGCTTCCTGATCTGCATACAAATTTCTCAAGAGGTGGATCAGGTGGTCTGGTATTTCCATCTCTTTCAGAATTTTCCACAGTTTATTGTGATCTACACAGTCAAAGGCTTTGGCATAGTCAATAAAGCAGAAATAGATGTTTTTCTGGAACTCTCTTGATTTTTCCATGATCCAGCAGATGTTGGCAATTTGATCTCTGGTTCCTCTGCCTTTTCTAAAACCAGCTTGAACATCAGGAAGTTCACGGTTCACATATTGCTGAAGCCTGGCTTGAAGAATTTTGAGCATTACTTTACTAGCCTGTGAGATGAGTGCAAATGTGTGGTAGTTTGAGCATTCTTTGACATTGCCTTTCTTTGGGATTGGGATGAAAACTGACCTTTTCCAATCTTGTGGCCACTGCTGAGTTTTCCAAATTTGCTGGCATATTGAGTGCAGCACTTTCACAGCATCATCTTTCAGGATTTGGAATAGCTCTACTGGAATTCTATCACCCCCACTAGCTTTGTTTGTAGTGATGCTTTCTAAGGCACACTTGACTTCACATTCCAGGATGTCTGGCTCTAGGTCAGTGATCACACCATCATGATTTTCTGGGTCATGAAGCTCTTTTTTGTACAGTTCTTCTGTGTATTCGTGCCACCTCTTCTTAATATCTTCTGCCTCTGTTAGGTCCATACCATTTCTGTCCTTTATCGAGCCCATCTTTGCATGAAATGTTCCTTTAGTATCTCTGATTTTCTTGAAGAGATCCCTAGTCTTTCCCATTCTGTTGTTTTCCTCTATTTCTTTGCATTAATCACTGAAAAAGGCTTTCTTATCTCTTCTTACTATTCTTTGGAACTCTGCATTTAGATGTTTATATCTTTCCTTTTCTCCTTTGCTTTTCACTTCTCTTCTTTTCACAGCTATTTATAAGGCCTCCCCAGACAGCCATTTTGCTTTTTTGCATTTCTTTTCCATGGGGATGGTCTTGATCCCTGTCTTCTGTACAATGTCATGAACCTCAGTCCATAGTTCATCAGGCATTCTATCTATCAGATCTAGGCCCTTAAATCTATTTCTCACTTCTACTGTATAATCATAAGGGATTTGATTTAGGTCATACCTGAATGGCCTAGTGGTTTTCCCTACTTTCTTCAATTTCAGTCTGAATTTGGGAATAAGGAGTTCATGGTCTGAACCACAGTCAGCTCCTGGTCTTGTTTTTGCTGACTGTATAGAGCTTCTCCATCTTTTGCTGCAAAGAATATAATCAATCTGATTTCGGTATTGACCATCTGGTGATGTCCATGTATAGAGAGTCTTCTCTTGTGTTGTTGGAAGAGGGTATTTGCTATGACCAGTACATTTTCTTGGCAAAACTCTATTAGTCTTTGCCCTGCTTCATTCCATATTCCAAGGCCAATTTTACCTGTTACTCCAGGTGTTTCTTGACTTCCTACTTTTGCATTCCAGTCCCCTATAATGAAAAGGACATCTTTTTTGGGTGTTAGTTCTAAAAGGTCTTGTAGGTCTTCATAGAACCATTCAACTTCAGCTTCTTCAGTGTTACTGGTTGGGGCATAGACTTAGATTACTGTGGTATTGAATGATTTGCCTTTGAAACGAACAGAGATCATTCTGTCGTTTTTGAGCTTGCATCCAAGTACTGCATTTCGGACTCTTTTGTTGACCATGATGGCCACTCCATTTCTTCTGAGGGATTTCTGCCCGCAGTAGTAGATATAATGGTCCTCTGAATTAAATTCACCCATTCCAGTCCATTTTAGTTCGCTGATTCCTAGAATGTCGACATTCACTCTTGCCATCGCTTGTTTGACCACTGCCAATTTGCCTTGATTCATGGACCTGACATTCCAGGTTCCTATGCAATATTGCTCTTTACAGCATCAGACTTTGCTTCTATCACCAGACACATCCACATCTGGGTATTCTTTTTGCTTTGGCTCCACCCCTTCATTCTTTCTGGAGTTATTTCTCCACTGATCTCCAGTAGCATATTGGGCCCCTACTGACCTGGGGAGTTTCTCTTTCAGTATCCTATCATTTTGCCTTTTCATACTGTTCATGGGGTTCTCAAGGCAAGAATACTGAAGTGGTTTGCCATTCCCTTCTCCAGGGGACCACACCCTGTCAGATCTTTCCACCATGACCCGCCCATTCTGGGTTGCCCCACGGGCACGGCTTAGTGTCATTGAGTTAGACAAGGCTGTGGTCCTGGTCTGATTAGATTGACTAGTTTTCTGTGAGTATGGTTTCAGTGTATTTGCCCTCTGATGCCCTCTTGCAACACCTACCGTCTTACTTGGGTTTCTCTTACCTTTGGCGTGGGTTATGTCTTCCCGGCTGCTCCAGCAAAGAACAGCCATCTTACCTTACCTTGGACCAGGGGTCTCTCCTCACCGCCTCCCTCCTGATCTTGGAGGAGGGGTATCTCCTCACCGTTGCCCTTCCTGACCTCAGTTGTGGGGTAGCTCCTCTAGGCTGCGCTAGTGCGCTGGTCCTCACTGCCATCCTTCCTGACCTTGGCGGCTGCGACCGACACACTAAGCGCGGCCTAGAGGAGCTACCCCACGACCGAGGTCAGGAAGGGCTGCGATGAGGAGAAATCATTAAGGGACCGTAAACCTGAGGCTTCTCTGATGAAGTGGGTGCTGAATTTCTCAATTGTGTGACTTGAGACTCCATGGACTGTAGCCCGCTAGGCTCCTCCGTCCATCAGATTTCACCAGCAAGGATACTGGAGTCAGTTGCCAGTTCTTTCCCCTGGGGATATTCCTGACCCAGGGATTGAACTCATGTCCCTTGCATCTCGCACTATCAGGAGGATTCTTTACCACCGCAGTTCCTGGGAAGCCTCTCTCTGATCAAAGAGCACTAAGGAAAAGTGAGAGAAAATCAGAGGACACCTTGAGCAGTTAGAATGCCCTGAGCAAACATAAGAATTTTCAAGTGCAATCAACAAGTTCAATTAAATGAAGCTAAAGCGAGGAATTCTCCATGTGGAGAAAAGGGAGACCGAGCTGAGAAGGTTGAGAAAATTCAAAAAGGAATTATTCTGAGTCCCTGTGACACTCAGTTCTTCCCTGTCCATCCTCTCCTTGCCCCTCCATCAGAAGCTGACTTGCATGCTCCACACCTGTAGACACACGGTATACCGTTTGAGCTCCAACCGTGTCTTATTTGCATTCCTGGGAAATCCCAGACTCCACCACTGCAGACAAGTCCCCATTCCAGGCTGGGAAAAAAATATCCTCTATTTCTATCATGTCTGGTTGCTTAGTGTGAACTCTCTGGTTTTCCCTGGCAGGAACCATAATGATGGATATGAGAAATCAGAGTGCTGGAATCACCTTCATCCTCTCGGGCTTCTCAGAATACCCGCAGCTCCAGGTGCCCCTCTTCTTGGTCTTCTTGGCCGTCTATACTGTCTCTGTAGTGGGGAACCTGGGTATGATTGTGATCATCAGAATCAATCCCAAACTTCACACCCCCATGTACTTCTTTCTCAGACATCTCTCCTTTCTTGATTTTTGTTACTCTTCTGTAAGCACACCCAAACTCTTAGAGATCTTGGTTGTGGACACAAGGACTATCTCCTACGTGGGTTGCATGATGCAATTCTTCCTTGGTTGTACACTTGTGATTACGGAGACATTCATGTTAGCAGTGATGGCCTATGACCGGTTTGTGGCTGTTTGTAACCCCCTGCTCTACACAGTTGCTATGTCTCCTAAGCTCTGCAGCTTCCTGGTCGCTGGAACCTACACATGGGGTGGACTGTGTTCCTTCACAATCACATGTTCTCTTTTGGAGCTGTCCTTCTGTGGTTCTAATGTCATACATCACTTTGGCTGTGAGTATTCTGCCATTATCTCTGCCTCTTGCTCTGACTCTTACTTCAGTCAACTGACATGTTTTATCATTACTACTGTCAATGAGATGTGTAGCCTCCTGATTATCCTTGCCTCTTATATTTTCATAATTGTCACAATCATCAAGATGCCTTCAGCTGGTGGACTCCGAAAAGCCTTCTCCACCTGTGCCTCCCACCTGACCGCCATCACCATTTTCCACGGGGTCATGCTTCTTCTCTATTGTGTACCCAACTCCAGAAGCTCATGGCTCTTGATCAAAGTAGCCACTGTGCTTTACACAGTAGTGATTCCCATGCTAAATCCCCTAATCTACAGCCTTAGAAATAATGATGTTAAGGAGACCATCAGAAAATTAATCAACCCCAAAATGGTTTCTCATGGAATCTAATTTTGAGTAAGAAGAGAGATAGAGGAAAGCACTTTCTTAAATGTGCTTTATACAGTGTGTCGATGATTATTACATTTTCCTTCAAATTTGTGCTTATCCACTGATAAGAGTCCTTCTCTTCGTGATCCCTTCTCTGTCCATGGGGAATTTCCAGGTAAGAGTACAGGAGTGGGTTGCCGTGCCCTACTCCAGGGGATATTCCCAATCCAGGGATGGAACTCACATCTCCCGAAGTGCATGTTGAATTTTTAGTGACTGAGAAACAATGGGATACAATCTCTTGAGAAAATTATATATATATATATATATATATATATATATATATATATAGAGAAAATTATATATATGTATATATATAATATGAATATTATGTAATTTTTAAACTGCACTGTGATTTTAAATCATGACCTTCAGTTTAAAAGAAAAAAAAAAGAAATAAAATTGTGTTTATGTCTCACTTTCAGAGTGTTTTAGGCAAAATAAATACTGATCATCTAATGCTGTCCATGGGCTTCCCTGTGGCTTAGATGGTAAAGAATCTGCCTGCAATATGTGAGACCTGGGTTCTTTCCCTGGGTTGGGAAGATCCCCAAGAAGAGGGCATGACAACCCACTCCAGTATACTTCCCTGGAAAATCCCGATGGGCAGAGGAGCCTGGTTGACTACAGTCCATGGGGTCATAAAGTGTTGGATAAGACTGGGCAACTACGCACAGCACAGCAAAGGCTGTCCACATGGTAAAATCCTCAGAATTTGCAAATGATTTCTGTTCCGTGTCTTCTTTCTTTCTTTTTCTCTTCCTTTCCTTTTTCTTTTTATTACTCTCAAATGATGAAATGTAATAAAAACATAGACAAGTAATTTTTTATAATCATCCTGTATGTTATTTCCTTCAAGAAATTAAAGACATTATCAGCTCTTTACGGCATTTCTATAAGCATTTTTCTAGTCACTGTACCTCTCTGATGCCTCTAGAGGCAAACTCCATTTCGGTGTTCAAAGATTTTTCTTCTAAACAGAGAATAGGTTATGAGAGTTAAAACTTAACTTTTTCACTTTTGAAATTTGTATTATTAAAACTGTAGAGTATATTTCCTTATGTCTGGCTTATTTGGCTCAGCATTTGTTTCAAAAGAATTTTTAAGTGATTGACTGTAACAGTAGTTCCATTTTTGGTACTGAGGAATTTCCACTAAATAAATACATTGATATGATAATATGTTTATTCATACTACTACTACAAATGGAATTTGGTAATTTCCTCTTATTTATTGAAGTGTTATTTATTTGTAGTGTTATAATAATTTTATATACACAACATAGTGATTCATTGTATTTCTAGATTATACACTATTAAAACTTAGTGGCTCAGTGGGTAAAGAACCTGCCTGCAGTGCAGGCGATTCCAGAGATAAAGGTTTTATTCCTAGGTGGGGAAGATCCCCTAGAGGAGGGCACGGCAACCCAATCCCATGGGCAGAGGAGCCTGGTTGTCTAGAGTCCATGGGGTCGCAAAGAGTTGGACACAACTGAAGTGACTGAGCACAGCACAGCACACAAAGAATAATAGCTAGAAATTATGGCGATAGGCAGTGGTATCCTTGTAGCTTATCTATTTTATACAGAGTATCTTGTAGACTTTATACTCCTAAATTACCCCTCCTCCTTTCCTTATAAAGTCTGCAAATAACAATTGTTAGAGAAAATTAGAGTAAAGGGAAACCTTGGGCATTTTGGGTGAGAATGTAAATTGGTAGAGCCAATTGCATACTGTATGGAAAACAGTATGGAGTTTTGCACACACACACACACACACACACACAAGCTAAAAATAGAACTACCATATGAGCCACCAATTTCACTCCTGGTTATTTCACCTTTTTTGTCTTTAATGGAAATGCTGCATGAACATTCTTACACAAGTATGTGCTGCATTGCACATGAGCACTCACTGTGTGAGGTATGCCCTGTCTCTGAATATTCCGGATCAAAGGGAGCTTGTTTCTGATCTTTTGATAGGTGCCATCAAACAATTTTCCAAAATGGATGGATTAGTTTAAATTCTAACTATATTGTATGTGGGTTCTAATTATTGTCCTTTCTTGCCAACTTTTAATATTGTCATGACAATCATTTTAATATTTTCAGGTTGGTGGGTGAGTAGGGGTACTTCATTTTGGTGATGAATTTAATTCCACTTTACTAATGTGGTTGAATTCCTATTATTTAGTTATTAGTCATTTGACTTGTCTTACTTCTTTGTGAAGGGCCTATTCAGGTTTTTTTTTTTAACCTATTTTTCTATTGGGTTTTTAATATTTTATTATATTTTATTATGAAATACGTATTTCATTATGCATTGTAAATAAAAGTTCTTTGATGTGTGTATCATGAATATTTTCTCCTAGATTGTGGCTTGTCTATTCATTCGGTTGGTGATGTATTTAGGGGCACACATTTCCTTATGTTTAATGAATTAATGAACCAATGTTTAACAAACCGTTTCTTTACACAGTGAAGTGCTTCTAATGTCTTATTTAAGGTCCATTTCTTATCTCCAAAATAATAAAGATATTATCATATTATATATGCTAAATTATAAAAAACTTCATACAGTATTATATTTTATATTCTACTCCCTCTATTTTCAGTTCTGGGTTCTATTTTCTCTTTTTACATTGATTTTAAATTTAGTTCAAACTGAGACTAAATTTTGATGTGGCATGACTATAAGGTAATTTTATATTTTGACTTATTGACATATATTTACCCCAGAAATACTTATTGAAAACTTCACTCATTTTAACACTGCTCTGTGGTGCCAGAATATTCATAAAGTAAACGTCAGTATATCTATAGTTCTAAATGCTTCTAGGTGTTTTATAATCAGAACTACCCTTAACTAAATAGGCTTTGACATCATGTTGAGCAACTCTTAAAAAGTTACTCTTAATCTTGCAGAGTGTTTAAGATATTCTTTATCTTTACCTTTTAAAACAACCTTTAGAATTATTCTTGTTTAGATTTAGTGTAGAAATACAATCGAATTGTAGATCGATTTGCAGAGAATGATGTTTGCATCCTCAAGTCTTCCAAATCATAAGCATGCTACATTATCATGTTTATTTAGATCTATTTCACGTTTTACAATATAAGATATATCATATTTTTGTAAAGTTCTTACATATTTTTAAAATTAATCTCGATTTGTGATTATTTTTCATACTATTTTCAATGTCATTTGTAAAATGTGTATTGTTTTTCAACTAGGATTCAATGCGTTTTGGCAACTCTAGAAATATCTCTTAATAATTTTATAATTTTTTTGTAGATTATTTTGGATTTTCAACATGCATATCATACAAATTCTAATCAAGCATTTTCTGGATATGTTGTTTCCAATGTTATCCCCTTTATTTTTTTCTTGTGTTTGGTTAACTAGCTGAAAACATTAATACAATTTTGAATAAACAGTAAAAGTGGGTATCCTTGACTTCCTCATCTAACAAGAAAAGTAACAATTTATCTGATATGAGTATTGCTACTCCTGCTTTCTTTTGGTCTCTACTTGCATGGAATATAATTTTCAAGCCCTTCACTTTCAGTCTGTATGTGTCCCTTGTTTCGTGGTGGGTCTCTTGAAGACAACATATATAGGGGTCTTATTTTGTATCCATTCAGCCAGACTTTGTCTTTTGGTTGGGGCATTCAATCTATTTACATTTAAGGTAATTATTGATAAGTATGATCCCATTGCCATTTACTTTATTGTTTTGGGTTTGAGTTTATACACCCTTTTTGTGTTTCCTGACTAGAGAATATTCCTTAGCATTTGTTGGAGAGCTGGTTTGGTGGTGCTGAATTGTCTCAGTTTGTGCTTGTCTGTAAAGCTTTTGATTTCTTCATCATATTTGAATGAGATCCTTGCTGGGTTCAGTAATCTGGGATATAGGTTATTTTCTTTCATCACTTTAAGTATGTCTTGCCATTCTCTCCTGGCCTGAGGAGTTTCTATTGAAAGATCAGCTGTTATCCTTATGGTAATCCCCTTGTGTGTTATTTGTTGTTTATTCCCTTGCTGCTTTTAATATTTTTTCTTGGTGTTTGACTTTTGTTAATCTGATTAATATGTGTCTTTGGATGTTTCGTCTTGGGTTTATCCTGTTTGGGACTCCTGGATTTCTTAGACTTGGGTGATTATTTCCTTCCCCATTTTAGGGAAATTTTCAACTATTATCTCCTCAGGTATTTTCTCATGATTTTCCTTTTTATCTTCTTCTTCTGGGCCTCCTATGATTTGAATGTTGGAGCGTTTAATATTGTCCTAGAGCTCTATGAGATTGTCCCCATTTCTTTTAATTCATTTTTCTTTTTTCCTCTCTGATTCATTTATTTATACCATTCTATCTTCTTCTTCACTAATTCTATCTTCTGCCTCCATTATTCTACTATTTGTTGCCTCCAGAGTGTTTTTGATCTCATATATTGCATTATTCATTTTATATTGCTTCTTTTTTATTTCTTCTAGGTCCTTGTTAAACCTTTCTTGCATCTTCTCAATCCTTGTCTCCAGGCTATTTATCTGTGATTCCATTTTTATTTCAAGATTTTGGATCATTTTCACTATCATTATTCGGAATTCTTTATCAGGTAGATTCCCTATCTCTTCCTCCTTTATTTGGTTTGGTGATCATTTATCTTGTACTATTACCTACTGGGTATTCCTCTATCTCTTCACCTTGTTTATATTGCTGCGTTTGGGGTGGCCTATGTGTATTCTGGCAGTTTGTGGAGTTCTCTTTATTGTGGCGTTTCCTCACTTTGGATGGGGTTGTATCGGTGGCTTGTCAAGATTTCTTGGTTAGGGAAACTTGTGTCAGTGTTCTGGTGAGTGGAGCTGGATTTCTTCTCTCTGAAGTGCAATGAAGTATCCAGTAATGAGTTATGAGATGTCAATGGTTTTGGAGTAACTTTGGGCAGCCTGTATATTGAAGCTCAGGGCTGTGTTCCTGGGTTGTTGGAGAATTTGCATGGTGTGTCTTGCTCTGGAACTTGTTGGCCCTTGGATGGTGCTTGGTTTCAGTGTAGGTATGAAGGAGATTGATAAGGTCCTATCGACTGATGTTCCCTGGAGTCAGGAGTTTCTCTGATGTTCTCAGAATTTGGATTTAAGCCTCCTGCTTCTGATTTTCAGTCTTATTTTACAGTAGTCTCAAAACTTCTCCTTCTATACAGCACTGTTGATAAAACATCTAGGTTAAAGATGAAAAGTTTCTCCACAGTGAGGGACACCCAGAGAGGTTCACAGAGTTGCATGGAGATGAAAAGAGGGAGGAGGGAGTTAGAGGTGATCCAAATGAGATGAGGTAGAATCAAAAGAGGAGAGAGCAAGCTAGCCAGTAATCACTTCCTTATGTGCGCTCCACTGGGGAAGGCAATGGCACCCCACCCCAGTACTTTTGCCTGGAAAATCCCATGGATGGAGGAGCCTGGTAGGCTCCAGTCCATGGGGTCGCTAAGAGTCGGACACAACTGAGCAACTTCATTTTCTCTTTTCACTTTCATGCATTGGAGAAGGAAATGGCAACCCACTCCAGTGTTCTTGCCTGGAGAATCCCAGGGACAGGGGAGCCTGGTGAGCTTCCGTCTATGGGGTCGCACAGAGTCGGGCACGACTGAAGAGACTTAGCAGCAGCAGCATGTGCTCTCCACAGTCTCATCTGTTCAGAGATGTTCATGAAGTTATACAGAGAAGTGGGAGGAAGGAGACAGAGGTAGCCAGGATGATAAAAGGGGGGAATGAAAAGGAGAGAGACAGATCCAGCCAGTAATCAGTTCCCTAAGTGTTCTCCGCCATCTGGAACACACAGAGATTCACAGAGTTGGGTAGAGAAGAGAAGGGGGAGGGAGAAGACAGAGGCGACCTGACGCAGAAAAAGGAGAGTCCAAAGGAGGAGAGAGCAGTCAAGCCAGTAATCTCGCTCCCAAGTAAAAATGGGTACTGAAGATTGAGTTCTTAGAGGTACAAAATTGATAACAAATACCAAAAGGCAAAGATTAAAAATCTAGAGTAGAGGTTGGATTTTCAAAAATACAATATTAAAGAAAAGAAGAAGAAGAAGAAGAAGAAGAAGAAGAAAAAAACAAAGTCACAAAATTATTAAAAAATATGTATATGAAATTTGCTGTAAAAAGTAGGGTCTTATTTTTTTGCAAAATTTGCTTTAAAAAGTAGAGTCTTTTTTTTTTTTTTCTTTTGCAAAGTAATAGTAGGTTATAAATGGAGAAGGCAATAGCACCCCACTCCAGTTCTCTTGCCTGGAAAATCCCATGGACGGAGGAGCCTGGTGGGCTGCAGTCCATGGGGTCACTAAGAGTCAGACACGACTGAGCAACTTCACTTTCACTTTTCACTTCCATGCATTGGAGAAAGAAATGGCAACCCACTCCAGTGCTCTTGTCTGGAGAATCCCAGAGACGGGGTAGCCTGATGGGCTGCCATCTATACGGTCACACAGAGTCTGACACAACTGAAGCGACTTAACAGCAGCAGCAGTAGATTATAAAAATGAAAATTAAAGGAGTAGTAGAGGACTTAAAATATTTTTAAAATTAAAAAAAGAAGAAGAATCATCGTAAAAATAGTAAAGATTTATCTAGGACTTTCTCTGGTGTTGTTGTGAGCAGTATGGGGTCAGTTTATTTTCAGATAGTTCCTCGATCCAGATTATATTTCTCAAGATCTATAGGCCCCTTCCTATGTAGTCGGTACTAACGACAGCGTTTTAGTCTATTGCACCTGTCACTTCCAAGGCGATTCCCTCTGTTTTAGCTTCTTCTGTTCACTGGTCTCTTCAGTGTCTGATTTCCTTTCCACCCTGACACAAAGGGGGCAGTGGTGGACACTGTTTTTTTTTTTGGTCGGGGGGGGGGGCTCACTTGTTCAGTGGCACTGTGGGGAGGGAGGAACTCTGCAAACTAATAACACTTGCGTGTGCTCGCAGTGTCTCAGCCACACTGGGCCTGCCCTTGTAACAGCACATGTACCCTCCCTGCCCACACAGCTCAGGCTCTAGGTTGCTCCACAGGGAACCATCCGAGGCTGGCCCTGGGCTGCATGCACCTCCCAGGTCTAAGCCGCTCAGGTTCAGGCACTCAGGTAGTCCTCAGAGGCACAGACTCTGTTGGGCCTGCGTTGTATGCCTTTCCCAGGTTCGAGCAGCTCAGGTGATGAGGTGTTTGGTGAGCACAGTTGCTGCCATTTATCACCTCTCCCGTCCCTGTTTCTCTGTTTTCTGGGTGTACAACCGGTGCATCTTCTCAGGCGTATGATGACTATCCAGAACCACAAGAAGTCTTAGTTAGCAGAGAAGCCTGCTTGCAGTTTGGTACATAATGTCTCTCTGGGGCTGCAATTGTTCCCTTCCGGCTCTGGCTGCCTGTCACCAGAAGGGGATGGTCTGCAGCTGGCTAGATCTGTTCAGTCCTTTGTTCTATGCGCGGTCCTGGCCGTGGCTTAGGCTTTTCGCGTGGTAAGCTATCCCACAGTCTGGTTTGCTAGCCCAAGTTAGTTCTCTCAATTGCTCTTGGGGCATTCAGGCCCTGTCCTTACTCTAAGCAATGCAGCCCACGCCTCCCGGCAGAGCCTCCGCTTGCTAGTGGTGGAGGCAGGCATCAGCACTGCTTCTCCACTGGGGGAGTTACCATTGCTCTTGTAGTCTGTGGGTTTTAATTATTTTTTCCTCCCTGTTATGTTGCCCTCTGTGCTTTCCAGTCTCACCACAGATTCAGCAGTGAGAGTGTTTCCTGGTGTTTGGAAACTTCTCTCTTTTTTGAAACTCCCTTCCCGGGATGAAGCTCCATGCCTACCTCTTTTGTGTATATATATATATATATATTTTTTTTTTTTTTTTTGTCTTTTATATTTTTTACTACCTCTTTTCGAAGACAATGGCCTACTTTTCTGGGTGCGTGATGCATCCCCAAAATTAAAAGATGCTTACTCCTTGGAAGAAAAGTTATGACCAACCTAGATAGCATGTTGTAAAGCAGAGACATTACTCTGCCGACAAAGGTCCATCTAGTCCAGGCTATGGTTTATCCAGTGGTCAGGCATGGATGTGAGAATTGGACTGTGAAGAAAGCTGAGTGCCGAATAATTGATGTTTTTGAAGTGTGGTGTTGAAGAAGACTCTTGAGAGTCCCTTGGACTGAAAGGAGATCCAACCAGTCCATTCTGAAAGATATCAGCCCTGGGATTTCTTTGGAAGGAATGATGTTAAAGCTGAAAACCAGTACTTTGGCCACCTCATGCAAAGAGTTGACTCATTGGAAAAGACTCTGATGCTGGGCGGGATTGGGGACAGGAGGAGAAGGGGACGTCAGAGGATGAGATGGCTGGATGGCATCACTGACTCGATGGACGTGAATCTGAGTGAACTCTGGGAGTTGGTGAGGGCTAGGGAGGCCTGGTGTGCTGCAATTCATGGGGTTGCAAAGAGTTGGACATGACTGAGTGACTGAACTGAACTGAACTGAACTGATGACCTCTGCCTTCATTCAGAAGTTGTTATGAGGAATTTACTCAGTGTTTAAATGTTCTTTTGATGAATTTGTGGGGGAAAAAGTGGTCTCCCTGTCTTTTCGTCTGCCGTCTTAGGACCACCTCTATATTTGTCTCTTAAAACAAAAATGGTAAGAGAGTCTTCTTATTCAATTCAGTGAATATTATGTAGAAGTGAAAAACAATGTGATATGGAGATACAAAAGAACAGTATTCATATCAAAAACACCTATAAGTTAATTGCTATTCAGTTCAGTTCAGTCACTCAGTTTTGTTCAACTCTGTGACCCGATGGACTGCAGCACGCTAGGCCTCTGGTCCATCACCAACTCCTGGAGCCTACTCAAACTCATGTCCATTGCATCAGTGATGCCATCCAACCATCTCATCCTCTGTCATCCCCTTCTCCTCCCACCCTCAATCTTTCCCAGGATCAGGTTCTATTCCAATGAATCAGCTCATCACATCAGGTGGCCAAAGTATTAGAGTTTCAACTTCAACACCAGTCCTTCCAATGAGTATTCAGAACTGATTTCCTTTAGTATAGACTAGTTGAATCTCCTTGAACTCAAAGGAATTCACAAGAGTTTTCTCCAGCTCCACAGTTCAAAAGGATCAATTCTTTGGTGCTCAGCTTTCTGTATAGTCCAACTCTCACATCTATACATGACTGCTGGAAAAACCATAGCCTTTACTAAACGGACCTTTGTCTAGGTTGGTCATAACTTTCCTTCGAAGGAGTAAGCGTCTTTTAATCATGGTGGCAATCAACATCTGCAGTGATTTTGGAGCACAGAAAAATAAAGCCATCCACTGTTTGCACTGTTTCCCCTTCTATTTGTCATGAAGTGATGGAACTGGATGCCGTGATCTTACTCTTCTGAA
The DNA here is from genome assembly GCA_935064755.1 of Tragelaphus eurycerus. Taxonomy (NCBI): domain Eukaryota; kingdom Metazoa; phylum Chordata; class Mammalia; order Artiodactyla; family Bovidae; genus Tragelaphus; species Tragelaphus eurycerus. The sequence continues at coordinate 248,706 of CAKXYN010000337.1, read as the reverse complement.
TATTGAGCTTTAAGCCAACCTTTTCATTCTCTTCTTTGAATTTCATCAACAACCTCTTTAGTTCTTCTTTACTTTCTGCCATAAGGGTGGTGTCATCTGCATATCTGAGGTTATTGATATTTCTCCTGGCAATCTTGACTCCAGCTTGGGCTTCCTCCAGTCTAGCATTTCTCATGATGTACTCTGCATATAAGTCAAATAAGCAGGGTGACAATATACAGCCTTGATGTGCTCCTTTTCCTATTTGGAACCAGTCTGTTATTCCATGTTCAGTTCAAACTGTTGCTTCCTGACCTGCATACAGATATCTCAAAAGGCAGGTCAGGTGGTCTGGTATTCCCATCTCTTTCAGAATTTTCCACAGTTGTGGTGATCCACACAATCAAATGCTTTGGTGTAGTCAATGAAGCAGAAATAGATGTTGTACCATTAATTCTGTGGTGCTGGAGAAGACTCTTGAGAGTCCTTTGGACTGAAAGGAGATCCAATCAGTTCATCCTAAATGAGATCAGTCCTGGGTGTTCATTGGAAGGACTGATGTTGAAGCTGAAACTCCAATACTTTGGCCACCTGATGCGAAGAGCTGACTCATTGCAAAAGACCCTGATGATGGGAAAGATTGATGGCAGGAGGAAAAGGGGATAACAGAGGAGGAGATAATTGGATGGCATCACAGACTCAATGGACATGGGTTTGGGTGGACTCTGGGAGTTGGTGAAGGACAGGGAGCCCTTGCGTGCTGCAGTTCATGGGGTCGCAAAGAGTCGGGCATGACTGAGTGACTGAATTGAATTGAACTGATGATGGCTAAATTTTAAATTTTATTTGGTTTCCATCAGGTTAGTTTTTTCCCACTAATACGCTCTTTTCTTTCTCAGATGTAATCCGGGGTACCATACTGGAATATTTTTCACATCTTCTCAGCATCCTCTGGTCTGAAACAGTGTTTCAGTCTTTTCTTGTTTTTCTTTTCCTTGATCTTGATAATTCTATGGAATATTGGTGAGGAATCCTGAAGAATATTATGGATATGGGTTTACCTACTGATTCTCTCACATTAAACTGGGATTGTAGATTTTTGGTATAGTTTTATCACAGAGATGAAGCTTTTCTATGACATCATATCAGGGGTGAATTATATCCACATTACATCACTGGAGAAGACCACCTTATTCTTTTGCTTAAGGCAGAGCTGGCCAGGTTTCTCTACTCTAAACTTGAATGCTGGATTTGAAATGCAGTTAATAACAATTATTTATATATATTTTTTCATATTTCAAAGTCTACATATCATGTGTATTCAATGAATACCTATTATTTCAAAAGTTCAGTATCCAAAAAGTAATTAATGGGATAAATGTGGTGGAGTAATTATCTTAAATGATTTAGAAGAAAATGCATCCACTAAAATGACACAAGAGACAGTGTTTCACCTAATTAAATGGTTTGTGGTCCACTGAGTATTACTCCAATTACAATTCTGTGTACTTCTTATATTCATGGTCATGGGGGGAAATATGAGGCCCAGGGTTTAGCAGAATTTAGACTGTGAATTCAGCTTTTAAATTTTTACTTTTTGATATCTCTAATGTGCCTAGAAATAAAATGCCATTTTTCTGGCATGCTCATTGAAATATACTACCATTTTTGAAAGCCTAAATTCTTTAATATCTTACAGATATTAAATGCTTGAATGCTGAGAAGAAATATACCTGAGATTCATTAATCCTAAAAATAAATTCTCAGTAAATTAATCAAGAACATCTGGTTTCAGGTCAGTTCATTTTTCTTTCTGTATCTTTCAAATTAAGTGGAAAAGATGGAGCTACAGCTCATTAGATTACTCCACAAACTGTAGATCATCCCTTTCTATGATCAGAAATATTTTAATCTGCACTAATATGACATGAAGTGGTTTTGACAATTAAGATTTGCATTACTGAAACTGGCAGCAATGAGCAATAGGGAAATTGTAAACATACATAGAACTCTGTAATTCCATAAACTTAGTTCCAATTTGAGTACCAACCTACCATTAATCCACTGATTTTCTCCAAAATCATTTGAAATTGTTAAGTTTGAACACCAAATCAAATTTTCAGTCTCTTTTGTTGGTGATGTGAGTATTTCATCAGGAAACTATAACAGTGGTTACAGTCTTCCTACTATACCAGGGTGTGGTAATATTTTCAAAAAATTTTTAATTAAAATTATTTATTTTAATTAGAGACTAATTACTTTACAATATTGTATTGGTTTTGCCATATATAAACATGAATCTGCCACGGAAAGCCATTTATTATAATCAGAGCAGATCAGATCAGTCACTCAGTTGTGTCCGACTCTTTGCGACCCCATGAATCGCAGCACGCCCGGCCTCCCTGTCCATCACCAATTCCCGGAGGTCACTCAGACTCACATCCATCGAGTCAGTGATGCCATCCAGCCATCTCATCCTCTGTCGTCCCCTTCTCCTCCTGTCCCCAATCCCTCCCAGCATCAGAGTCTTTTCCAATGAGTCAACTCTTCGCATGAGGTGGCCAAAATATTGGAGTTTCAGCTTTAGCATCATTCCTTCCAAAGTAATCCCAGGGCTGATCTCCTTCAGAATGGACTGCTTGGATCTCCTTGCAGTCCAAGGGACTCTCAAGAGTCTTCTCCAACACCACAGTTCAAAAGCATCAATTCTTCGGAACTCAGCCTTCTTCACAGTCCAGCTCTCACATCCATACATGACCACAGGAAAGACCATAGCCTTGACTAGGCGAACCTTTGTTGGCAAAGTAATGTCTCTGCTTTTGAATATGCTATCTAGGTTGGTCATAACTTTCCTTCCAAGGAGTAAGCGTCTTTTAATTTCATGGCTGCAGTCACCATCTGCAGTGATTTTGGAGCCCAGAAAAATAAAGTCTGACACTGTTTCCACTGTTTCCCCATCTATTTCCCATGTAGTGATGGGACCAGATGCCATGTTCTTCGTTTTCTGAATGTTGAGCTTTAAACCAACCTTTTCACTCTCCACTTTCACTTTCATCAAGAGGCTTTTTAGTTCCTATTCACTTTCTGCCATAAGGGTGGTGTCATCTGCATATCTGAGGTTATTGATATTTCTCCCAGCAATCTTGATTTAAACTTGTGTTTCTTCCAGTCCAGCATTTCTCATGATGTACTCTGCATATAATTTAAATAAACAGGGTGACAATATACAGACTTGACGTACTCCTTTTCCTATTTGGAACCAGTCTGTTGTTCCACGTCCAGTTCTAACATAGTCTGAATGATAATGGATATTTACAATGTATCTGACCAGTCCCTCTTGCTATTGGAAAAAAAATATACTGATGACATATTATTTATTTCTAGGGTTGTTTGTAGTGGATATCAAGTAGACCTTCATGGAGCTAAGTCCATAGCCTGACACTTGATCTGGACAAAACTAAGATGAAGCAGACCATCCATCTAATTTTACTGAAGTTTTATGTCTGTATCTCAGGGCCATTCATATTAAGGCATGGCAGCTCTTGCTTCCCCAACTTTTCCAAGTTTACTTTATAATAACAAAGATTTACTCATTGGTAGCAAAAATTTGTAATTTTCACTGTATCTTGAATGCATTTTCTATAAAATTATTGTTGGTAAATATAATAATTATATATAATTTATAAATATAACATATCCTCTTGTTTCTCATAACATTATATATACTTTATATTATATATTTTTTATATATTTTTGGCTGAGAGACTAAAGAATCTGTCTGCAGTAGACCTGGGTTTGATCTTTGAGTTGGGAACATCCCCTGGTGAAGGGAATGGCAAACCACTCCTGTATTCTTGCCTGCAGAATAACATGCACAGAGAAAGCCAGTGGGCTACAGTCCATGGTTTCTCAGAGTCAGATATGAGAAAGTAACATTCATGTATAATTTTAGATATATATCAAAAAGGTTTAGCTGCTAAGTCATACTGGAGTGGGTTGCCATCTCCACCAGGGGATCTTCCCGACCTAGGGATTGAACTCAGGTCTCCTGCATTGCAGGTGGTCTCCTGCATTGTGGGTGGATTATTTACTGAGTCAGGCATCAGGGAGGCCCACAGCAATACTGGGGTGGCTTGCCATTTTCTTCTCCAGGGAATCTTCCCCACCCAGGAATCGAACCTGTGTCTCCTACATTGAAAGTGGATTCTTTACCATTAAGCCACTGTAGAAGCGTTATACATTAAAATTGATGATCTAAATCACATTTACAAATAATTAATATAAGTTAATTAGGTTAATTAGGTTCATATTCAAAAGCAGAGACATCACTTTGCCAACAAAGGTTCGCCTAGTCAAGGCTATGGTCTTTCCTGTGGTCATGTATGGATGTGAGAGCTGGACTGTGAAGAAGGCTGAGCGCCGAAGAATTGATGCTTTTGAACTGTGGTGTTGGAGAAGACTCTTGAGAGTCCCTTGGACTGCAAGGAGATCCAACCAGTCCATTCTGAAGGAGATCAGCCCTTGGATTTCTTTGGAGGGAATGATGCTAAAGCTGAAACTCCAGTATTTTGGCCACCTCATGCAAAGAGTTGACTCATTGGAAAAGACTCTGATGCTGGGAGGGATTGGGGGCAGGAGGAGAAGGACACGACAGAGGATGAGATGGCTGGATGGCATCACTGACTTGATGGATGCGAGTCTGAGTGACCTCCGGGAGCTGGTGATGGACAGGGAGGCCTGGCTTGCTGCAGTTCATGGGGTCACAAAGAGTTGGACACAACTGAGTGACTGATCTGATCTGATCTGAATTAGGTTAGATTAATGAACGAATCAATGGTAAGCAAAATGTCAATATAAAAACCCAAAAATTATCCCAGGAGGCAGTATAATCTTAATGGTGGTTTTGATGCAATGTACAAGATTATTTCTAAATAAGATTCTAAATTAATTTAAGCACAAGATGGAAGGCATAAACTAGTTAAAACTTAAGATTTATGTCAATTCACAAACTTTATGGGTGGTTATTCCTTTAACATGACTAGAATATAAAAAAACATCATACTAAGATTTATAAGGCACCTTTTACACATCAGGTGATCTTGATCCTTGGTGTAACTGTTAGAACCATAACACAGTACTCTGCTTCTTTTTGGCATCTCAAAATTGTGTGATTTACAGTTTCTTGTGTTCCAAATTTATATTTTAGTTGTATGTTTGAAAATACTAACTAAGGGCTAAATTTTAAACAATAGGATGAATAGTCTGTATTTTAGTGGTTCTCATAATTTATCATGCATCAGAAATCACCTGGAGAGCTGGATAAATCACAAATCGTTGGCTCCATTCCAGAGATTTTGATTTAGGACGTTGGAGACAGGGCTTGAGAATTTGCATCCCTCACATATTTTTAGGTGTTCCTGCTGCTGGTGGTTTGAAGACCATACCTGGAGGATATATACCAACTCCATAGAGACATATGAAGCTTCTGCCTTCTCTGTTTCTCTTTTCTATTCATTTGTATTTTTCAGGAATAATGTTTGGTCTTTTGTTCAACAGGAATCATGCTGCTATCAGAAGGAAACCAGAGTATCATACCCACATTTATTCTCCTGGGTTTTTCAGAATATCCAGAACTCCAGGTCCCACTTTTCCTTGTTTTCTTGTCTATCTACACAATCACTGTGGTGGGGAATTTAGGCATGATCATAATCATCAAGGTCAATTCCAAACTCCACACGATCATGTACTTTTTCCTTAGTCACTTGTCCTTTGTCGATTTCTGTTTGTCTACTGTAGTTACACCCAAACTGTTGGAGACTTTGATTGTGGAGGACAGAACCATCTCTTTCTCTGGTTGCATTGCACAGTTTTGTTTTGCTTGCCTGTTTGGTGTAGCAGAAACGTTTATGTTAGCAGCAATGGCCTATGACCGCTTTGTGGCAGTCTGCACCCCCTTGCTCTATACCACTGCTATGTCTCTGAAGCGCTGTGCTCTCTTGGTGGCTGGCTCTTACTCATGGGGTGTAGTGTGCTCCGTGACACTCACATATTTTCTTCTTGCATTATCCTATTGCAAGTCTAGCACCATAAATAATTTTATCTGTGACCACTCTGTAATTGTTTCTGTGTCCTGCTCAGATCCCTATATCAGTCAGATGTTATGTTCTATTATTGCCATATTCAATGAGGCAAGCAGCCTGGTGATTATTCTGATGTCCTATATATTCATTTTAATCACTGTTATGGGGATGCCTTCTGCATGTGGGCGCTGGAAAACCTTCTCCACCTGTGCTTCCCACCTGACAGCCATCAGCATCTTCCATGGAACCATCCTTTTCCTTTTCTGCATTCCTAACCCCAAAACTTCTTGGCTCCCAGTCAAAGTGACTTCTGTGTTTTACACAGTAATGATTCCTATGCTGAACCCCTTGATCTACAGCTTGAGGAACAAAGAAGTAAAAAATACATTCACAAGATTACTTTTCACAAAACTGCCTTGTCACTATGCATATTTTTAAATTCATTATTTTATTTCTGAAAAACTAAATGATATCCTATGGTACAGATTGTTCAGTTCTTGTGGTGCAATTGATGATTCAAATCTTTTGATAAATATGCTTTAGGTTAATATATCTATGGCAGGATAGCAGTCTATTGATGATTATTGATTTTTGCATACATCAATATTTAGTAAAATACCTGTAAACCATATGTAAACCAAAATTTAAAAAATGACTGCTTTTTGTAGTATTTATAAATCATTTTTGAGTGAATTCAAATGTATTGAAAGTTTATAGGTATATGATGAAATAAACTATTTTTTTCTGCTTTGGCCTGTTGGCATGTACATCATAAGAAAAATGATTAAGGAGAAAGTTCAAGCTTCACACAATGAAGGCATAAAACTGTTTATGACTTCCTCTTCAAAACACAAGTCTGGGAAAATTAAAGATAAGAGGGTAACATGGACTCCAAGAACTAATCACTCAAACACATAGCAACAATAAAATATGAGTAACCAACCAACAACACAATTATTCCAATCATACGCTGACTTAAGTGTTCCAATCATAGATTGACTAAGTCTAAACACTTAGACTAAAGTGTTTAAGCATGCATGACAGCAATCTGTCCTTCACTATATTCCAGAGTTTGCTCATACTCATGTCCATTAAGTCACTGAAGCTATCGAAATATCTCATCCTCTGTTGCCCACTTCTCTGCCTGCCCTCAACCTTTTCAGCACCAGGGTCTTTACCAATGAGTCAACTCTTTTCATCTGGTGGCCAAAGTACTGGAGCTTCAGCTTTAGCCTCAGTCCTTCCAATGAGAATTCAGGGTTGATCTCCTATAGGACTGACCTGGTTTGATCTCCTTGCTGTTTAAGAGTTTTCTCCAGCACCACAATTTGAAAGCAACAATTTGGCCCTCAGCCTTCTTTATGGTCCAACTCTCACATCTGTACATGACTACTGGAAAAACCATAACTTGGACTATATGGACCTTTGTCAGCAAGTGATGCCTCTGCTTTTTAATACACTGTCTAGGATTGTCATAGCTTTTTTTCCAAGGAATCATAGATGAATGATTCATAGATGTAAACATAAAAGTGAAAATGTTTGGTAAAAGCTTCTTAAGCATAAATGACATTATTAATAAGGTGAAAATACATGCCATCGATTGTGAGTGTCTGCAGAACTTGTATTTGATAAATGATTTCAATGTAAACTACAGAGGAAGTCTTTATACTCAAGACAAGAAAAAAGCCTGCTTAAAGTTTTGATGAACTATCTGAGCACACATTTGACAAAACAGAACACACATATAAACATATGAAAAAGTACTAAGGATCGCTAGTCATCAATGACATTCTTATTAAAATAAAACTTAAACCATAAGGAGAGACTACTGTACTCCATTTAGAATAGCTAAAGTGAATAAGAGTTTCAAATAGTGCTGAAAATTTGGAGCAAGTTAAATGCTTATGTATTTCACATAAGAGTACAGGGTTCAAGAACTTTGAAAATAGTTTAGCAGTATCTTATGAAGTTACAGAAGCACTTCCCAGACTATTATGCTACAGAAACTGTGATAGCAGTTTAAGCCTTGAAGTTGGTTGGAATTTGTTGTGCAGCATGGAAAACTAATATCCAACAAGGTTGCTAGCTCTGGGTGACTAGGGTGTAGAAACTGGCTCCAAAGATAGTCCAGGGTACAGAGGTGTCACCAATGGGGGAAAGATGCATTGTGGAACTCAAGCCTATCTCAGTGAGAGAATAACCATGCAAACTTGTGGGATTTTGGATCAAGACCATACTATATACAATAATGACACCACCCTTATGGCAGAAAGTGAAGAGGAAGTAAAAAGCCTCTTGATGAAATTGAAAGAGGAGAGTGAAAAAGTTGGTTTAAAGCTCAACATTCAGAAATGAAGATCATGGCGTCTGGTCCCATCACTTCATGGGAAATAGATGGGGAAGCAGTGGAAACAGTGTCAGACTTTATTTTGCTGGACTCCAAAATCACTGCAGATGGTGACTGCAGCCATGAAATTAAAAGACTCTTACTCCTTGGAAGAAAAGTTATGACCAACCTACATAGCATATTGAAAAGCAAAGACATTACTTTGCCAACAAAGGTCCATCTAGTCAAGGCTATGGTTTTTCCCGTGGTCGTGTATGAATGTGAGACTTGGACTGTGAATAAACTTGACTGCCGAAGAATCAATGCTTTTGAACTGTGGTGTTGGAGAAGACTCTTGAGAGTCCTTTGGACTGCAAGGAGATCCAACCAGTCCATTCTAAAGGAGATCAGCCCTGGGTGTTCATTGGAAGGGATGATGCTAAAGCTGAAACTCCAGTACTTTGGCCCCCTCATGAGAAGAATTGACTTATTGGAAAAGACTCTGGTGCTGGGAGGGATTGGGGGCAGGAGGAGAAGGGGACGACAGAGGATGAGATGGCTGGATGGCATCACCGACTTGGTGAACGTGAGTTTGAGTTGAGTGAACTCTGGGATTTGGTGATGGACAGGGAGTCCTGGTGTGCTTTGATTCATGGTGTTGCAAAGAGTCGGACACTACTGAGCGACTGAACTGCGCTGAACTGATGTACTATAGTTCTATCCCTGGTGTGAAACAGCCTCTGGTGTGTTATGCCTTCCTGGTAGAGTCTGGCAAGTGTTAGTCAGGTTGTCAGGAGCCTAGGGAAAGCATTTGTTGCTGCTGTTTAGTCACTAAATTGTGTCCAAATCTTTTGTGTATCCCTGGACTGCAGCCCCCCAGGCTTCTCTGTCCAAAAGATTTCCCAGGCAAGTATACTGGAGTGGGTGGCCATTTTCTTTACCAAGGGTTATTCCCAACTCCAAGCAGGGATTGAACCTACGTCTCCTGCACTGCAGGTGATTGTGGTTTTTTGTTTGTTTTTTACCACCAGGCAAGACAGTGGATCTAACTGAGTGATATTTCAGTGTAGTAGCACCAATGGTTTGATTGACACTCAGAGGATTTAGAGCTTTAAACATGTTTCCAAAATGCGTTTTCCATTTTTTAGAGACTATATTATTTACCTGTATTAATATTAGCTTGAAAGTGTGGATTGCTTATATGTAGAAGAAAACACAATTTAGTTTCAGTGAAGAACATCTCTGTTTCTGAAGACAATAATATTTATTTAGGTTAAGCAATAAAATCAGAGACCAAATTATATTGCTTATACATCTCAAAACACATGCACTTCATACACAGAATGGGAAAGAAAAATCACACAGTAAATATATATAATAGCAGTTAATATCTCTGAACATTTTCATTTTAGCTTATTTATCTTTTGTTTTGGGTTTTATTGTAGTCACCAAGTTTTCTTATTCAGTTCATGTATTTTTTTGCAATTATTTTTATAGAAATTAATGAAATGGGCTATTTGAGGTGTCATCTCCAGTGATTCAGATGGAACTACCTTCTTGCAAATTGCCACATGAAAAAAGCATTCAAGCTAACCTATTGATGTGTGATATAAAAATAAATAGCTCAAGAAATACTCTCTAGGGTCTAAATCCCTAAGGTCATGGAAGCATACATAAGCCCTACATTTTGTTCATAGGAATCAGATACAGCTTCCAAATCTCTCTCTCTCTCTCTCTGTTTCTTCCTTTCTCTGAGTTTTTCTGGATATTAAGAAAGAAGTATATTCCAGTCACAGTAAATTTTTGTGGGCTCCTGCTATATTGATTAACTGCTTATTGTTTCACATGATGTTTGAATCCTGAGTGGGAACTCCCCTGGAGATAATTAATAGTAGAAACAGAATCCTCAGGTGAGTGGGTTTCAGGTGGGATGATCTGGTTCCTTTTCTCTCCTTTGGGGAACACTGAGATCCTGAAACTTCTAAAGCAGTAGACACTGTCAGTCTTTGTGCGGTAACGTCTCCTGAGTCCACTTTCCTGAAGGCTGAGCTTTGATCTCCTCCCCCTTCACTGGGGTATGATCCTGGATTTTGCTTTGAGAATATCCACGCTGTGCTTCTCAGAGTAGTCACAGTGAATTTTTTAAAAAGAATATTATAATGCCTGGGAATTTCTCAACACCTCAAAATTGAGTTGAAAGAAGATAAGAATCATATGTATAAAATAATGAACCCCATAATATACAATTTCATTTTTCTGACAGTAATGTCTGCAGGTATGTCAAGGGTGTGGAAAATGTGGCTGAAGTGAAAAGGAAAAGTGTCCTCGTGATAGTAATTTGCATGAAATGGTTTATATATTGTTCAAGTGCTGCATCAGTATGTAAGAAAAGAGGAAGTTACAGCATTATATTCTGAGAATACTGACTTGATTAAAGAAAGTTGAAAATTGAAGAATATAGCTAGGATAAGGGTTTAGGTAAAATGGAGCAGAGAAATTTAGATTTGGCAAATTAGTTAATAGGGAGAAATTAAAGTTTTTAAGAGTCAGAAACTGTTATAACAGCCATAGCAATCAAGACAAGAAGAAATTGATTTTCTCACAGTGCAGGCTAGCAGCACAAGGCAGCTGGCTGAGCTTAGGTGACCATGAGATTAAAAAGGGATGATTAATAAGAGTCAGATAATGATGAGAAAACACAGGGGAAGCAGAGACAGTTTACTGAAGGACAGTGATTGATGAATTAGCATGCACAGGGCCAAGAGGAAATTCAGAAAAAGAGATGAGCTATTCTTTGACGTCACAAATTGTTCCTGCAGTTTTGTTGCTCCCAACTTTGAACCTTGATGTGTTTCTTAGATTGTTGAAAATAATATGTTTTTAAAAATAAGACCAATTATTCAGAGTATTAAGAATTAAATAGATGAAGGTGGGAAAACCTGTACATTTTGAATTGTACAACTGTCAGACTTTATGCTCATTATATTAATGCCATTTCCTAACTTAATACTTATACATCTATGAAATATATATTAAGATGTCATTATTACTGATAAAGAATTTGAGGCTCATAAAATCTGAGTGATTCCCCAAAGATCATACAGTAAATGCCAAAGCTTGGAACTGAAGTTAAATCTATGTTTCCAACTCCTTGCTTCTTTCACTGTGCCAGTCTATCTGTCACTAACTACTCCACTTCCCACCCATTCCCTTCTCTGCATATGGGAAACACATTTGCTGAGTGTCAAAAGTACCATAAAGCTATTCAAGACATAATGAATTATTGCTCCCTTCATATGGTCAGACAAAACTAAAATTGTGTCTGTGTTTATGAGAGTTGAACTAATAGTCGCTTTATTAATGAAAATTTCAAATGTGTGCTTGTTATTGGTTAACTTATTTTAAAATCTTTGCTAAATAAATATACTTCTGTTGTTGTAAACTGCTTACCAGTACAAGATGCTTTTGGTTTATCAAAAGAAAGTATACAAATAATGATTGTATGACTCAAAGCAAGATTATCACCTGTAGTTTTAATCAAACTCAATATTTCTGTCACCAGAAGGTTTGAAGGTGATCATATAACCACTTGTGTTTATTACTGTATTCTCTGATTTTCTTGAGAAACAGTATAGAATGTGAAAGAGTTGAGCAAAATATATTTTAAGTTACTCTGTAATTCAGATATTCTATAAGCATTTAATGCTATAAGATTCCTAATAAATTTATTAGATTAAAAATATTGATAACCATTCTCCCAAATCATCCCACACTTTCCCTCTCCCACAGAGTCCTAAAGACTGTTCTATACATATGAGTTTCTTTTGCTGTCTTGCATACAGGGTTATCGTTATCTTCTTTCTAAATTCCATATATATGTATTAGTATACTGTATTGGTGTTTTTCTTTCTGGCTTACTTCACTCTGTATAATTGACTCCAATTTCATCCACCTCATTAGAACTCATTCAAGCCAGTCCAGGTTCAATGCAGGATACAGGATGCTTGGGGCTGGTGCACTGGGACAACCTAGAAGGATGGTACAGGGAGGAATGTGGGAGGGGAGTTCAGGATGGAGAACATGTGTACATCCGTGGCGGATTCATGTTGATGTATGGAAAAACCAATACAATATTGTAAAGTAAAAAAAAAAGAAAAAGAAAAGAATTACTATAAAAACAGCATTAAAAATTTTGAGCAGACAAACTTAAAAAAAATATTGATAACAAGTTAAGAGATATTGATCAAAGAATTAAAAGACTATATTGAGAGCATCAGTGAGACACTGAGAGACATCAGTGAGCACTATGTGAGATAAATGATAAATAGTCAAATAGGAAAGAAAACAAAAGTGAGGGTACTACAAATTATAATACAACATCATTGTTTTACCAGGTCGCTGCATTGAACACAAAGCCAATAATTTTAGCATCAAACTGCAATCATTGGAAAACTTGAAGATAGAGCTTTATTTTCTTCAATGTCCATTTATGCTTTCCAAAACATGAAAATTCTTGTGGTGACTCATGACCTCTGCCTTTTCGATGATCTTCAGTTTGAACATAACAATAGAAGTACTACAGCCTCTAGAAATATTACTCCTCCTGCTTTTTAAAATAAATTTCAGTGCTATGTTTTCATTTATTGTTCTGTTACTCCCACTAAATAGCACAGATCTTCAGAATGGTGGAATTGTGAAAAACGTGTTTTTCTACAAGACTATAGAAAATATTTCTCTCTAACTCTAAACTAAATTCAATTTCTGTCACTCATGATCAACTTCAAACCTAACTCATCACTTGAAGGCTGTGTTAATTCAAACAAATGTCTTAACTCATATATGCCTCCATTTCCCTTTGTAAAATATGAGACTGCATGTTTTGAAATTCAAAGTCTTTTTTTTTTCAGTCTTATTTCAAAAATAAGGGACCAATATTTTAACACAATGTCTGCTGTGCAATAAATAAAACATCCATGCACTGTCATCTTTATCATTGTTACCATTTTATGATCACTGTCTCAGATTTTCTCCAATAACAATTATGTGGTTTGCTGAAGGAAATCAGAGTGCCGGAGCCATGTTCACCCTCTTGGGCTTCTCAGAATATCCTGACCTCCAGGTTCCCTTGTTCCTGGTTTTCCTCACCGTCTATGCAGTCACCGTGGTGGGGAACCTGGGCATGATGATGATCATCAGGATCAGTCCCAAACTCCACACCCCCATGTACTTTCTTCTCAGTCACTTGTCCTTTGTTGATTTCTGCTATTCCACCACAGTTACACCCAAACTCTTGGAGAATTTGGTTGTGGAAGACAGAACCGTCTCATTCATGGGATGCATCATGCAACTCTTCTCAGCTTGTATGTTTGCAGTGGCAGAGGCATTCATGTTGGCAGTGATGGCCTATGACCGATTTGTGGCTGTTTGTAAGCCTCTGCTCTACACAGTGGTCATGTCCCCAAAGCTGTGTGCATCGTTAGTGGCCTGTGCCTACACGTGGGGTGTAGTCTCCTCCCTGACACTCACCTGTTCCCTCCAGACCTTATCCTTCTGTGGGTCTAACATCATAAATAATTTTCTCTGTGAGCACTCTGCCATTATCTCCATCTCCTGCTCTGACCCCTTCATCAGCCAAGTGGTCTCTTTTGCCATTGCCATATTCAACGAGGTGAGCAGCCTGGCAATTATCCTCACTACTTATATTTCCATTTTTGGCACTATCATAAAAATGCCCTCTGCTGGAGGGCTCCAAAAAGCCTTGTCTACTTGTGCCTCTCATCTGACTGCCATCACTATGTTCCATGGGACAATCCTGTTCCTTTATTGTGTACCCAGGTCCAAAAAGTCATGGCTCATGTTCAAAGTAGGTTCTGTATTTTATATAGTCGTGAGTCCCATGCTGAACCCTCTGATTTATAGCCTCAGAAACAAAGATGTGAAAGAGAGTGTCAGGAAATTAGTGAATCACTTAATACAATTTGCTCAAAGGTCTAGATGTCCAAAAGAAATTTGATCTATTACATAGTGTTGATTAAATCTTCTTGTAGAGATGAAGACTCAAATTACGTAGTCAACTCACTAGATCTTAAGTTTAGAGTCATGAATTGTCTATTTGATCTCTTAGCTTCTGTTCAGTTCAGTGTGAAATAAAATAGCTGTATATCATGTGTAAAATGATGTGTCTTGTGGGTGTATGAAAGTGAAACTGTGAGTTGTTCAGTCGTGTCTGACTCTTTGCCACCCCACGGACTGCAGCTTGCCAGGTTCCTCTGTCCATGGAACCCTCCAGGAAAGAATAATGGAGTGGGTAGCCATTGCCTTCTCCAGGGACTCTTCCTGACCCAAGGATGGAACCTGGGTTTCCTGCATTTCAGGGAGATTCTTTACCTTCTGAGACAACATGGAAACGCTGTGGGTGAATCAGATCAGATCAGATCAGATCAGTCGCTCAGTCGTGTCCGACTCTTTGCGACCCCATGAACCGCAGCACGCCAGGCCTCCCTGTCCATCACCAGCTCCCGGAGGTCACTCAGACTCGCATCCATCGAGTCAGTGATGCCATCCAGCCATCTCATCCTCTGTCGTCCCCTTCTCCTCCTGCCCTCAATCCCTCCCAGCATCAGAGTCTTCTCCAATGAGTCAACTCTTCGCATGAGGTGGCCAAAATACTGGAGTTTCAGCTTTAGCATCATTCCTTCTAAAGAAATTCCAGGATTGGTGGGTGAATACTATCTCCCAAATATCCATGTCACCCAGAACTCAGAATGTCACCTTATTTGGAAATAAGAGCTTTGCAGATATAATTAAAGTAAGAGTCAAGATGAGCTTAAAGTGAACCCAAATCCAATGAGAGTGTTCTTATAAGAGGCAGAAAAAGATACACAGAGACACAGGGAAGGAGGGCATGTGACTTCTGCTTCTCTCTTTCCTTCTAAACTACACACAGTTCTTAAACAACAACAACAACTAATTTTTAGTATTGTTGGTACATAACTGCTTCCTGGCTATTTGTAAACCTGTACTTTACACAGTTGTGCCCCAGAAGCTGTGTTCCATCCTTCTTGGTGCCCCAGCTGAGCATAGACTGTTTCTTACACTCATCCTTTGAGATGTATTACCTACTGTGAGTCGTTAATAGTAAACATATTTTGTATGAGTGTTCTGCTGCCCTTTTGGATCTTGTTTTACTTTAGCCAATTCAATGAACTAAGAAAGTTCACAGTCATCATTTCCTAGCTTTCCCTTCTGTCACTATTTTAAAGATACTTTCTATCTCTGGGGATCACAGAGTCCTGTCTACCTCTCCCTCCCACACATCATCATCCTTTCTCTCTATAGCATGTGCGTGCTGTGTGCCAAGTCATTTCACTTGTGTCTGACTCTTTGAGACCCTGGACTGTAGCCGGCCAGGCTCCTCTGTCCATGGGATTCTCCAGGCAAGAATGCTGGAGTTGGTTGCCATGCCTTCCTCCAGGGAATCTCCCAGACCCAGGGACTGAGCCAGAATCGCTTATGTCTCCTGCAGGTACCTTATCACTAGTGCCACCTGGGAAGCCCTCTATAGTATGCTCAGTTCCAAATGCTCATAAGTGATTGTTCAAGTAGAGTCTGTGTTATACCATGCCAACCCTCACACTGAACTCAGTGATATACGGTATCCATACTGCCATACTCACTGACATAATAGCTTGAAATATAGAAACACGAACACCTTCGAAGGAAGTAAATAGGCCCCAAAATATTTTAGTGCT
Source organism: Tragelaphus eurycerus (assembly GCA_935064755.1). Classification (NCBI taxonomy): domain Eukaryota; kingdom Metazoa; phylum Chordata; class Mammalia; order Artiodactyla; family Bovidae; genus Tragelaphus; species Tragelaphus eurycerus. The sequence goes on along the minus strand of CAKXYN010000337.1, from coordinate 232,570 downwards.
CAATCCACTGTTAATAATAAATATATTTCTATTAAATCATGCATGTGCCTATTCAAATACCACCTTCCAAGAAAATTCTTTTCTGAAAATCTAATATAATGAGGTAATCACTCTTTATCCTCTTAATGATAATTTTTGTCTTAGAGACAGATATGTTAAATACATGCAATAATTTATTTTCCTCATCTCCTTCTCCCTCTATACACTCCAAGAGAGTAGAAATTTCTGGCATTATTATTGTATATCTCTAATGCCTAGAAATTTACCTAGAAAACACATTTGGCCTTCAATGAATACTTGCTGGATGAATAAGAATGAAAATTTCTGACTAAATTCATAATATTTAGTACTGTGCTCACCTAGGTAAGGGAGCTTCCTTTTGTCTCACATGGTAAAGAATTCCCCTGCAATGCAGGAGACCCAGGTTCAATCCCTTGTCAGGAAGATGCCCTGGAGAAAGAATGGCACCCCACTCCAGTATTCTTGTCTGGAGAAGCCCATGGACAGAGTAGCCTGGCTACAGTCCATGGGGCCACAAAGAGATGGACACGACTAGGCGACTAACTCTTCACCTGGGCAAGACTTTAGATGATATCTCCTTAATGAACACAGTTGTCACATGAGATTTAAAAGCTAAAATAACATAAATAATACACTCATCGACTTATATGAATGCTTTCACTGCTGAGTATTGTAACTTGAAATGTACTTCTTTGTCTAATTTTAAGTCTTTAGCAGTAGCTGCAGATTCTATAAACATTTGACTCTCTCGCAGTTTTCAGAATCACAAAATGGCACTTCCGTTATCAAAAGGGTCTCTCCCAAATAGTCCTTGAATGTAGTTTATTAACACTGGTGCTAAGCTGCTAAGTCACTTCAGTTGTGTCCGACTCTGTGCAACCCCATAAACGGCAACTCAACAGGCTCCCCCATCACTGGGATTCTCCAGGCAAGAATACTGGAGTGGGTTGTCATTCCCTTCTCCAATGCATGAAAGTGAAAAGTGAAAGTGAAATCACTCAATTGTGTCCAACTCTCAGCGACCCCATGGACTGCAGCCGACCTGGCTCCTCCATCCATGGGATTTTCCAGGCAAGAGTACTAGAGTGGAGTGCCATTGCCTTCTCCGTTATTAACACTGGTCATGTTCAATTTAGAGATCTTGCTCTTTCTAAGCTAATACAGATTTCAGAAAATCTGAAGAGTTTATTCAAAATTCTCCAAGACAGGCTTCAACAATACATGAACCATGAACTTCCAGATGTTCAAGCTGGTTTCAGAAAAGGCAGAGAAACTGGAGATCAAATTGCCAACATCCACTGGATCATCAAAAAGCAAGAGAGTTCCAGAAAAACATCTATTTCTGCTTTATTGACTATGCCAAAGCCTGTGACTTTGTGGATCACAATAAACTGTGAAAAATTCTGAAGGAGATGGGAATACCAAACCACCTGGCCTGCTTATTGAGAAACCTATATGCAGTTCAGGAAGTAACAGAACTGGACATGGAACAACAGACTAGTTCCAAATAGGAAAAGGAGTATGTCAAGGCTGTATATTGTCACCCTGCTTATTTAACTTATATGCAGAGTACATCATGAGAAATGCTGGACTGGAAGAAGCACAAGCTGGAATCAAGATTGCTGGGAGAAATATCAATAACATCAGATATGCAGATGACACCACCCTTATGGCAGAAAGTGAAGAAGAACTAACGTGCCTCTTGATGAAAGTGAAAGATGAGAGTGAAAAAGTTGGCTTAAAGCTCAACATTCAGAAACGAAGATCATGGCATCTGGTCCCATGACTTCATGGGAAATAGATGGGGAAACAGTGGAAACAGTGTCTGACTTAAATTTTTTGGGCTCCAAAATCACAACAGATTGTGATTGCAGCCGTGAAATTAAGATGCTTACTCCTTGGAAGGAAAGTTATGACCAAATGAGACAGCATATTATAAAGCAGAGCCATTACTTTGTCAACAAAGGTCTGTCTAGTCAAGGCTATGGTTTTTCCCGTGGTCATGTATGAATGTGAGAGTTGGACTATAAAGAAAGCTGAGCCCTGGAGAATTGATGCTTTTGAACTGTGGTGTTGGAGAAGACTCTTGCAAGTTCTTTGGACTGCAAGGAGATCCAACCAGTCCATCCTAAAGGAGGTCCAACCAGTCCATCCTAAAGGAGATCAGTCCTATGTGTTCATTGAAAGGACTGATGTTGAAGCTGAAACTCCAATCCTTTGGCCATCTTATGTGAAGAGCTGACTCATTTGAAAAGACCCTGATGCTGGGAAAGATTGTGGGCAGGAGGAGGAGGGGACCAAAGACGTTGATATGGTTGCATGGCATCACCAACTCGATGGACAATGGTTTGGGTAAACTCCAGGGTTTGGTGATGGATAGGGAGGCCTGGTTTACTGCAGTTCGTGGAGTTGCAAAGAGTCGGACACGACTGAGCCACTGAACTGAAACTGAATGTGTTTGTGTCACTCAAGAGCTTTACTACCATTATCTACTTCTCTAGTTACATATTTGAACGTTGGAGTTTGTCCTTGCTTACTTCATTATGATTCTTTTCCGAAGTCACCTTTTCCTTCAGGCACTTCTCTATTTCCAGGGATATCAGATCTCTTAGGGTTTCACTCTGTTGAGAAGCACTTAAATTCTTGTCTTGTTCCTTATCTTTTTTTTTTTTTTTTTTTCATCAAGAATCTCTTTTATTGATTATCAGAAACATTACAAACATCTAATATGAACAAATTGTAACATGACAGTATTTAGTTTGAACAATTAATACATTTCAGATATAATATTATACATATTTCAATGTTATTCTCCCCAATCATCCCACCCTCTCCCAGTCCCAGAGTCCAAAAGTCTGGTCTATACATCAGTGTCTCTTTTGCTGTCTCATAAATAGGGTTATTTTTACCATCTTTCTAAATTCCATATATATGCGTTAGTATACTGTATTTGTGTTTTTGTTTCTGGCTTACTTCACTCTGTATAATAGGCTCCAGTTCCAACCACCTCCTTAGAACTGATTCAAATGTGTTCCTTATCTTTGAGGGGAAGATTTTACCTTTTCACTATGTAATGTGAAGTAAGTGGAGTTTGTCACATATGTCCTTTATTTATGTTGAGATAGGTTCCGGTTAGGTTTGCTGAGAATTTCATCATGAAAACAATTTGAATTTTGTCATTTGTTTTCTGCATTTATTGAGATGATTATATTACTTTTACTTAGGTTTGTTAATGTGGTATATCACATTAATTGATTTGCACATGTTGAACTGTCCTTGCATGCTTGGAATAAATAACACTTGATCATAGTGTATGGTCTTTTCAATGCAGTTTTGAATTTGGTTTTCTGACAGAAATTTTTGCGTTTATATTTGTCAGGAATATTGACTCTTAATTTTCATTCCTTGTGTTTTGGTTGGTATTGAGATCAAGGTAATTTTGGACTCATAAAATGAGTTTGGAAGTATTGCCTATGCTTCTATTTGTTTGGAAAAGTTTAAAAATTATTAATTCTTCAAATGTTAGTATTAACCAGTGAAGCCATGTGGTTCTGGACTTACCTTTTGGGAGAGCTTTGGATAACTGATTCAATCTCCTTATTAGTAATTTGTCTATTCAGATTTTCTATTTTTTCATCATTCAGTCTTCATAGGGTGTTATGCTCTAGGAATTGAACAATTTCTTCTAAGTCATTTGATTTTTTGGTCTGGGGGAGAAGGGATGTATATTGTTCATAGTAGTTTCTTATGATCTTGGTTTTTGTGTAGTATCAATGGTCATATCCGTTCTGCCATTTATAGTATTATTTATTTGAGACTTCTCTTTTATTCTTGATAAATTTAGCTATTTTTTCCTCCATTTTGCTTACTTTTTCAAAAGTACAGCCTTTATGTTGATTGACTTTTTCTTTTTTTTGAATATAAATTTATTTATTTTAATTGGAGGTTAATTGCTTTACAGTATTATATTGGTTTTGCCATACATCAACATGAATACACCACAGGTATACACCTGTTCCCCATCCCAAACCCCTCTCCCTCCTCCCTCCCAGTACCATCCTTCTGGGTCATTCCAGTGCACCCAGCCCCAAGCAACCAGTATCCTGCATCAAACCTGGACTGGCGATTCATTTCATATATGATATTATACATGTTTCAATGCCATTCTCCCAAATCATCCTACCTTCTCCCTCTCCCACAGAGTCCAAAAGACTTTTGACTTTTTCTATTTCATTTGTTTTAACTCTGATCTTTGTTATTTCTTTTCTTTTACGAACTTTTACCTTAGAATGTTCTGCTTTTCTAGTTCCATGGGGTATAAAAGGTCTAGCTTTTTTTTTTTTTTCTTAATGTAAACATTTTTTCTCTGCAAACTTTTCTCTTAAAGCTGTGTTTTTTTGTAATTTGTTATTGTCCTCTAATTTTTGGCATGATATTTTTCTATTTCCCTTTGTCTCAGGATATTTTTTAATCCTTTTTTGATTTCTCTGAACTACTTACTGGTTGTTCAGGGATATGTTTAATCTCCATACATTTGCAAAAATTTTAAACTTATTTCTCTAACTGATTTCTACTTTTATACTGTTGTGGTTGGGAAAGTGTTTGATATGGTTTAAATTTCCTGTGACATTCTTGAATGAAGGTCTTCCTGTCTGTTAGAGTCAGATGATCTAGAGACATGTCAACCCTTAAAGTGTTAGTCACTCAGCATGTCAGACTCTTTGTGACCTCATGGACTGTAACCTACCAGGCACCTATGTCCACGGAATTCTCCAGGCAAGAATACTGAAGTGGGTAGCCATTCCCTTCTCCAAGGGATCTTCCTGACCCAGGGATCAAAGCCAGGTCTCCCATATTCCAGGCAGATTCTTTACCATTTCCCTAGGATAGTCACAAAAGCTGAGGTATATCTATGTGTACAAGTTCTTTCCAGGGAGATACTGGTAAATTGAGGTGGGAGGCCCTCAGGCAAATGAATAAGTCAATTTTAATTTTATAATTCCATTTATAGGACTTAAATATTCTTGCCTTTAGTTCACACCCACTAGATCTCATAATAACAGCCAGTTGGTAGATCAAATGAATGTTTAGATTCTCTGATACAGGGCAGTCAAATAGAGAGAGATTACCTAACCAGATTACACATTTATATTCCCTAAATTTCTGAAAGAGATCAGCCCTGGGATTTCTTTGGAAGCAATGATGCTAAAGCTGAAACTCCAGTATTTTGGCCACCTCATGCAAAGAGTTGACTCATTGGAAAAGACTCTGATGCTGGGAGGGATTGGGGGCAGGAGGAGAAGGGGGTGACAGAGGATGAGATGGCTGGATGGCATCACTGACTCGATGGACATGAGTCTGAGTGAACTCCAGGAGTTGGTGATGGATAGAGAGGCCTGGCATGCTGTGATTCATGGGGTCGCAAAGAGTCGGACACAACTGAGTGACTGATCGGGTCCGATCTGATGCGTTAGTATACTCTATTGGTGTTTTTCTTTCTGGCTTATAGAACAGTCTTTTGGACTCTGGGAGAGGGAGAGGGTGGGATTATTTGGGAGAATGGCATTGAAATTTGTATAATATCACATATGAAACAAGTCGCCAGTCCAGGTTCTATGCACTATACCTGAATGCTTGGGGCTGGTGCACTGGGATGACCCAGAGGGATGGTATGGGGAGGGAGGAGGGAGGAGAGTTCAGGATGGGGAACACATGTATACCTGTGGCAGATTCATTTTGTTATATGGTAGATCAGATCAGTCTCTCAGTCGTGTCTGACTCTTTGCGACCCCATGAATCGCAGCACGCCAGGCCTCTCTGTCCATCACCAACTCGCGGAGGTCACTCAGACTCACATCCATTGAGTCAGTGATGCCATCCAACCATCTCATCCTCTATCGTCCCCTTCTCCTCTTGCCCTCAATCCCTCCCAGCATCAGAGTCTTTGCCAATGAGTCAACTCTTCGCATGAGGTGGCCGAAGAACTGGAGTTTCGGCTTTAGCATCATTCTTTCCAAAGAAATCCCAGGGCTGATCTCCTTCAGAATGGACTGGTTGGATCTCCTTGCAGTCCAAGGGACTCTCAAGAGTCTTCTCCAACACCACAGCTCAAAAGCATCAATTCTTTGGTGCTCAGCTTTCTTCACAGTCCAACTCTCACATCCATACATGACCACAGGAAAAACCAGAGCCTTGACTAGGCGAACCTTTGTTGGTAAAGTAATGTCTCTGTTTTGAATATGCTATCTAGGTTGGTCATAACTTTCCTTCCAAGGAGTAAGCGTCTTTTAATTTCATGGTTGCAGTCACCATCTGCAGTGATTTTGGAGCCCAGAAAAACAAAGTCTGACACTGTTTCCACTGTTTCCCCATCTATTTCCCATGAAGTGATGGGATCGGATGCCATGATCTTCATTTTCTGAATGTTGAGCTTTAAGCCAACTTTTTCACTCTCCACTTTCACCTTCATCAAGAGGCTTTTTAGTTCCTCTTCACTTTCTGCCATAAGGGTGGTGTCATCTGTATATCTGAAGTTATTGATATTTCTCCCAGCAATCTTGATTCCAGCTTTTGTTTCTTCCAGTCCAGCGTTTCTCATGATGTACTCTGCATTGAAGTTAAATAAACAGGGTAACAATGTAGAGCCTTACTTAACGTACTTCTTTTCCTATTTGGAACCAGTCTATTTTTCCATGTCTAGTTCTAAGTATTGCTTCCTGATCTGCATACAGATTTCTCAAGAGGCAGATCAGGTGGTCTGGTATTCCCATCTCTTTTAGAATTTTCCACAGTTTACTGTGATCCACACAGCCACAGGCTTTGGCATACTCAATAAAGCAGAAATAGATGTTTTTCTGGAACTGTCTTGCTTTTTCTATGATCCAGCGGATGTTGGCAATTTGATCTCTGGTTCCTCTGCCTTTTCTAAAACCAGCTTGAACATCAGGAAGTTCACGGTTCATATATTGCTGAAGCCTGGCTTGATATATGGCAAAACCAATACAATATTGTAAAGTTAAATAAAATAAAATAGAAAAAAAGAATGTATCCAGATGAATGCTCTTTACTTCTAGTGTGAAATGTATCTTCTTTATAGATCAGCACCTTAGTATTCACAGCCATTTTATAGTGTTTCTTAATATTTCTTATATATATATGTATTCAAGCCACAGAGCATATCTTCAGTTAATTTTTATTTTGTTATTTATTGATGTCTAATAAACACTCACAAATGTTATCTACTATTTTTATTCCTTCCTTTTTCTTTACTTCGATCTCTCTCTCTCTCTTTCTCCATTCATTTCCCAACCAAACATTAGGTAAGTGCTCTGGATAATACAGACAGAATACAGAATCCTTGAGCAAAGATTGTGCACAATCTCATACTGTACGCCATGATTTCACAAACAGGACAATATTAAATAGAATGATTAAAGAAAATGGTTGTCTGTGAACTATAAAAAGGAGCATTTAATCAGAGCTAAGAAGGGAAGGATTGGATAGCTAATTATTAAAGAAAACTACGCCATTTACCAAGGCACTTTAAATTGCTTTCAGTTTTGGATTTCTTAATTCTAAAAAGGTGTGTGTATGTATGTGTCTGTGTGTTCAACTGCATCCAACTGTTTGTGACCCCAGGGACCACAGCCTGCCAGTCTCCTCAGTACATGGAACTTTCCAAGCAAGAATATTGGAGCAAGTTGCCATTTACTATTCCAGGGGCTCTACCTGACCCAAGGGTTAAATCCGAGTCCCCTGTGTCTCTTGCATTGGCAGGAAGACTGTTTACTCTGAGCCACTGGGAATCCCCTGCAAAGGTATACAGCTGCTCAACTCAAGACCTCTATTAAGTGTCAAATTATCTTCCTAGAATCATTTCCTTCCCAAATTTTTGGATCTGACAATTAATATTTCCATTCAAGAAAACCGTTCTTCTACACACTATGTTTCCACATTCATTCCTAGATTTTAACCCTACTTTTTTAAACAAAAATAATGAAAGTCTTAAACTTTACTATGAATTGTATGTGTGGTTAGTTAGTAAATGTTTCTTTATTCATCTAGAGTATAAGATCCATTTTTATACAAACTAGTGGTTTTTTAAAGAAATGTAAAGTACTTGCTGCTGCTGCTGCTAAGTCACTTCAGTCGTGTCCGACTCTGTGTGACCCCATAGACGGCAGCCCACCAGGGTCACCCGTCCCTGGGATTCTCCAGGCAAGAACACTGGAGTGGGTTGCCATTTCCTTCTCCAATGCATGAAAGTGGAAAGTGAAAGTGAAGTCACTCAGTCATGTCCGACCCTCAGCGACCCCATGGACTGCAGACTTCCAGGCTCCTCCACCCATGGAATTTTCCAGGCAGAAGTACTGGAGTGGGGTGCCATTGCCTTCTCCGGTAAAGGACTTAGAGGCAGACAAAGAAGAATTACATAGTTGATAAATATTAATACACTTGAAATAATAATGTTTGAATGAATGGATACACACAAAGTGTATGATAGAATTTGCAAAGCCAGGAAGTTTTACACAGAGTTTTACAGATAAGGTCAAGACATAAAATGAAGCATGACAACTCTTGAAAACTGCAACAATTTCCTATGGCTGAACTTTAGTATAGATATTCATTTATTAAATAACTTGATAAAATTATATTTCTTATGTATCCTGCCATGTAATTTTGCAAAAACAATAACTACTATATGTGTGTGCATATGTGTTATATAAATCTTTGAAACCGTCTTTTATTTTTTAGCTTTCCTAGGGCATTTTTCACATCCTTGTTCCTTAGGCTATAAATCAGAGGATTTAACATGGGAATCACAAGGGTGTAAAACAATGAGTTCACTTTGTCTTGATCTAAAGAGTAGCGTGAACTTGGCCTAAAGTACATAAAAAGCATAGTTCCCTGGAAAATTGCCACAGCAGTTAGGTGGGAGGCACAGGTGGAGAAAGCTTTGAACCTCCCCTCAGCAGAATGGATCTTTGATACTGCAAGGATGATATAACAATAAGAGACAAGAACTCCTGAAATTGAGCTCAATTCAATAATGCCAAAAACAATAAATAATGTCAATTCATTGACCTGTGTATCAGAGCAGGAAAGAAGGTAGAGTGGAGGTAAGTCACAGAAGAAGTGGTTAATCTCATTTGACCCACAGAAGCATAAGCCGAATGCTAATGTCGTGTGGATCAAAGCATCTGTCATTCCCAACAAGTAAACCCCAGCCACGAGCAGGGAGCACACCCTGCTGGACATGCTGACCGCATAGAGCAAGGGGCTGCTGATGGCCTTGTACCGGTCATAGGCCATCACTGCCAGCAGGAGACACTCAGAATCTGCAAAGGTACAGGCAATCAAGAACTGTAGGGCACAGCCATAGAAGGGGATTGGTTTGTTCTTGGCCAAAAGGTCAACCAGCATCTTGGGCCCAATTGCTGTGGAATAGCAGAGGTCACAGAAGGAGAGGTGGCTGAGGAAAAAGTACATTGGCGTTTGCAGCTGGGGATCCATCCTAATCAAAATTATCATTCCAAGATTTCCCAGAAGATTAATGAGACAAACAACTAGCAACATGGCAAATACGGTCACTTTCACTTCCAGATCACTGGTAATCCCCAAGAAAATGAATTCAGTCACAGAGGAGCAATTTTCTTTCTCCATTCTTTAATTTTTCTTATCTAAATTTTTGACAAAATGATCAGGGAAAGGATAGATAAATGTATGGTCATCTGCAAAATATCTGTAAAGGAAAACACAGTCTCTTTGTGTAAATGTCATTTTATACTCAGACAATTACCCAATCATGTACCTACTTTTTGAAGGAACATTGTTACCCACCTGGAAAAATAAAAACAAACAAAAAACTATATTACACATTGAAAAAGTTTTATCTAAGTCTGCATGTCATGATGATGCATATAAAACTCTATGATTTTTTCATTTTCCTAGGTTTTTGCATTCTTATCTCTGGAGGTATAATTGGAAGAATTAATGTCTTATTTTATGTTCAAAATACCATAGAAGAGACACCAGTGTTTGAGACCTGACTGCCAGTTATAGGATTAAGCATTTTCCATCTCTGGAAATAGTCATTTGGGCACAAAAATTTGCTATCATTGTTATGTTTCTCAAAATACAGCTCAGATAATGTTGGTTTGAAATGATTTTCTATACATTCTAGAGCATATCAGCAACTATTCATGATGAAAATTACTGTGTTACCATCCTGGTCTAAGTTACCTTCAGCATTTGGTAGACATAGAACAAGCATTATTGACCTGTACTATAGAAGCGTGTTGCTGCTTTGCCACAGTTCTCATTACTGATCTCTGCTCACCCTGGTGCCAGAGGATGGATCCCTTCACCAGCCAAAGAAAAATTATACAAAGACGTGGAAACAACAGAATTTAACACACACATTTGTGTCTCTTTGATTTTAATTGCTTTTTATATTTAAAAGAAAATGAGATGAGGTATAATAAACACTTCTGAGATATAGAGTGTCCTCCTTGTGTGTATGTATTAGCGTGTGTCATGTCTGCATGTATGCACGGCTCTGTTGACATAAGAATTAGCATATTGGTGACAGATTTTCTTTAAGTATATACTAGCATATGATTTACATGGAGTTGTTTGCAAATATTGCTATTTATAGTGTTCTACCTATATTATTTTTGAAATAATATTAAAAAACACTACATATATTCTTCCTCATGACAAAGAGTAAAGGCTTTCCTGTGAATCTAAATTAAAAGAAAATAATTAAACACTCATTTTATAGATGCTAGAGACAGATACTTCCAGTTCTGAGAAAATATTTTCTGACTTTTAAACTCATGAGTTTATTATATTGAATTGATCAGATCAGATCAGTCTCCTCTCGGTCCCTCTCCCCCCCGCACCCCCCTCCCTGTCCTCCCCTCCCTCCTCCTCCTCCTCTCAGTGTCCTCCCCTCTCTCCTCTTCTCCCCTCTCCCCCCCTCCCTCCCCTCTCTCCTCTCCGTGCCCTGTTCCTTCATCTCCTCTATCTCCTCTATCTTCTTCAGTCACTCTTCCCCTCCCCCCTCTCCTCCTCTCCCCTTCGACTTCTCTCTCCTCCTCTCTCTTCTCTCCCCTCTCTCCTCTCCCTCTCCCCTTCCTCCTTCCTCTCGGTGGTGTCATCTTCGCTTCTCCCTTTCTCCTTCCTCTCTGTCATGTACACCCGCCCTTGCAGTCTTTTTCCTCTTCTCTCTTCCTCTCCACCTCGTGTCCCCCTTTTCCCCATCAGCTTGGCACGAGAGTCTCTCTCCTTTCCTTCCAGCGGTGTGGCTTCTGTCCTCTCCTTTTCTACAGCTGCGTAGGGTTCCGGTTGCCTGGCTTGGAGAATGAGATTACTACTCGGTGAGATGAGTGCAATTGAATTGATAGGCATAAGCTATTAATTGATAAATTTCTCATTTTTAAATGTTGTTTTTCTCCTATATTCTTAAATCTGGAGACTCAAGAACATACCTGGAATGAGCAGGTCTTTCTGTCCTTGCTACTAATGTTTAAAAAATAAACAGCTAACCTTTTATTTTGCCAGGTAGCATTTGGGACTTAAGTCTCTGAAGCATCCATCCTCTGGCTCAGTGTTTGCTAACGTTTGGTTAATTATATTTTCTGCTCTATATTTTCCCCTGTGAAAACAGTAACAACCTTTGCAAAAATTAAGCTTTATTTCTTCACTATTGTCAACATATTGATCTGACAGAATGAAAAATACAGATTAGGTTTATTTTAAGCTGCACAGTTACACTGAATCTAAACTCTCCTTACCTAGTCAAAGCAGAGATCTGATGAATTACAAGATTTCCCAGCTTACTAATTTACATCTTCCTATTATTCTTTTTGCTTCTTCCTTTTTGAAATATTCACCTTCCTCATGTCATTTAGGAATATTTCCAGTAGTAAAAGTATATGAAGAAGTGTCAAAGCAATGCATGAAAAGCCAATCAGATTCAAATAATCAGTACCTAAAATCAATTCTTTTTGATGAATGCAATGATTTGATGTAGTTTGTGGGAATACTTGGATTCCACTAACAAAAGTTAGAAATGAAAAGTGGGGGAAATGTACTTATTTTATGCCTGCATTATATCTTTTTAGAACAAAGATTGACTCAGTATTAAAGCTTTTTTATGACTCATAATTTCCTCTCTTATTAGAGAGGCAAAAACAAAATATCTGCACTAAAGAGAACTGATTATGCGTTTAAGTCCTCTTAGGTTTCACTTTCACTTTTCACTTTCACACAATGGAGAAGGCAATGGCAACCCACTCCAGTGTTCTTGCCTGGAGAATCCCAGGGATGGCAGAGCCTGGTGGGCTGCCGTCTATGGGGTCGCACAGAGTCGGACACGACTGAAGCGACTTAGCAGCAGCAGGCTTCAAAATCACTGCAGATGGTGACTACAGTCATGAAACTGAAAGATGCTTGTGCCTTGGAAGAAAAGGTATGACTAACCTTGGAAGGAAAGTTATGACCAACCTAGATAGCATATTGTAAAGCAGAGACATTACTTTGCCAACAAAGGTCCATCTAGTCAAGGTTATGGTTTTTCCAGTGGTCATGTATGGATGTGAGAGTTGGACTGTGAAGAAAGCTGAGCCCTGAAGAATTGATGCTTTTGAACTGTGATGTTGGAGAAGACTCTTGCGAGTCCATTGGACTGCAAGGAGATCCAACCAGTCCATCCTAAAGGATATCAGTCCTGAATGTTCATTGGAAGGACTGATGCTAAAGCTGAAACTGCAATAATTTGGCCATCTGATGCAAAGAGTTGACTCATTGGAAAAGACCCTGATGCTGGGAGGGACTGGGGGCAGGAGGAGAAGGGGACGACAGAGGATGAGATGGCTGGATGGTATCATCAACTCGATGGATGTGAGCTTGAGTGAACTCCGGTATTGGTGATGGACAGGGAGACCTGGCGTGCTGCAGTTCATGGGGTCACAGAGTCTGTGATGGACAGGGAGACCTGGCATGCTGCAGTTCATGGGGTCACAGAGTCGGACATGACTGAGCAACATAACAGCAGCAGCAGGCATAAAATATTTTACTTGCAAATTTATTTTCCCAAAACAGTAGCTATTTGTTCTAGAGTTTTGAAATCATTACCTGGAAACTTCACCTGAGATGAGCAGGTCTTGGGCAGCTGAATAAGCAGATAGGCTTTTATTTTACCAGGCACACTGGGACTTAAATCCCTCTGCTAGTGTGTCTAGATTTTACAATATGGAAACACATCATTAAATGTATTTCTGCTTCTGTGTATCCCCCTGTGAATTCAGAAACAACTTGGCAAAGTCTGAACATTTATTCTTCAATATTGTCACCAAATTAATCTATGGTACAAAGAAGACTGCAAAAAGTATTTAAGGTGTTCCCCACAGTTACACTCTATCTACTCAAAAAGGTGCACAACTTGAGAGTTGTGAGTTAAATTTTATTGGGGGAAAAATGAGGACTGCAGCCTGGGAGGCAGCATCTCAGGTAGCTCTGAGAGTTCTCCAAAGAGGCCCTGGGAGGAGGTCAATATATGAAATTTTGGTGAAGGGAGAGTTCTATGCAATCAATTGCTTATTTTACAAAAGATTTTCTCCTGGTAACAAGGAGCTAATGTCTCCATGAAGGGATTTAGTGATTTTCTAGATATGAAGGGATACAAGGATGAGGATCATAAAATCAGTTTCTGAAAATCAGTTCAGTCGCTCAGGTGTGTCTCTTTGCAATCCCATGAATCGCAGCACGCCAGGCCTCCCTGTCCATCACCAACTCCTGGAATTCACTCAGACTCACGTCCATCGAGTCAATGATGCCATCCAGACATCTCATCCTCTGTCGTCCCCTTCTCCTCCTGCCTCCAATCCCTCCCAGCATCACGGTCTTTTCCAACGAGTCAACTCTTCACATGAGGTGGCCAAAGTACTGGAGTTTCAGCGTTAGCATCATTCCTTCCAAAGAAATCCCAGGGCTGAGCTCCTTCAGAATGGACTGGTTGGATCTCCTTGCAGTCCAAGGGACTCTCAAGAGTCTTCTCCAACACCACAGTTCAAAAGTATCAATTCTTCTGCTTTCAGCTTTCTTCACAGTCCAACTCTCACATCCATACACGACCACTGGAAAAACCATAGCCTTGACTAGACAGAGCTTTGTTGGCAAAGCAATGTCTCTGCTTTTGAATATGCTATCTAGTTTGGTCATAACTTTCCTTCCAAGGAGTAAGCGTCTTTTAATTTCATGGCTGCAGTCACCATCTGCAGTGATTTTGGAGCCCCCCAAAGAAAATATCTAACGTCTAAAGACCAAGTTCCACCAGTTTCCCTGGGGCACAGAGTGCCTGCCTCTCCACCCTGAATTCCCCTCGGGGGTGTCACAGGCCAGCAGCAGCTGCAGCACAGGGTTCAGTCTCCACGCAGGCAGGTGGCAAACACCCTTGTCGTTGTTCAGTTGTTGGCAAAGATTTTTGTCAAGTGCTAATTTGTAGTTGACACCTCCATCAATATTCTCCTTCTTTAGTCAGAAATAAAGTAGATGCTTCTTTTCCAAATTCTTTGGATTGTTCATTGTGTTTATGAAGCATTATCTGAAACTACCTCATGTGGAGATATTACTACACTTTGATCATAATAATTTTTATTTAAATGTTACTTATATATGTATGTATTTTCATGTAAATAGTTCTTTGGGTTTAAGTATATTTTCAAGGTTGCTCACCCGTCACCATTATCTCCTTCTGGAACATTTGCATCAATGAGACACTCATGCTAGTGTCTGTCACTACCTCTTCTTCCCCCCTCCCCCAGCTCTGGCAACCACTAGTCTGCTTTCTGAGTCTAGGTAATTGCATATTCTGGCCATCTCACATAAAAAGAATCATGAAATAATGTGTGTCTATGTGTGTTTCTCCTGTCAGGTTTCTTTCTTCAGTTAAATGTCTAAGGTTAAATCATATCGCTGAATGCATTGGAATTTTGTTTCATTAAATGGCACTACAATATTGCATTTTATAGATACAACACATTTTATTGATCCATTCTTCAGACAGATGGATGTTGGCTTGTCTCTACTCTTAATCTATTATGAATAATGATGTTTTAACATTTATGTCAATGTTGCATTTCAAGGCAGCCTTCAAAACCAAACATCAGCTTATTCCCATCCTTCAATCTCATACTGATAGCTTACAGTGAACAATTTCGGAGTTGTGATCTCCAAAGAAGATTTAGCTTCTGGACCAGGGACCAGGCTGGATCACGCAGAGCTTTCATGTGGCAGAAATTTCATTACAGTGAAAAAAGACAGAGAAAGCTTCTGACATAGGCATCAGAAGGGGGACAGAGAGTGTCCCACTCACTAGTGTTAACAATCCCTTATATACTTTCATGAAACCCATTCCCCCAACATACATCTTAAGTTAACAAAAAACATGTATAATATCAGATAAGAAACGAATCACCAGTCGAGATTCAATACAGGATACAGGAAGCTTGGGGCTGGTGCACTGGGATGACCCAGGCGGATGGTATGGGGAGGGAGGGGGGAGGGGGATTCAGGATGGGGAACATATGTATACCCATGGCGGACGCATGTTGATGTATGGCAAAACCAATACAATATTTTAAAGTAAAATAATAATAATAAATTTAAAAAATAATAATAAAAAATTTTAAAAAAATTAGCAATAGAAAGATATTACAGACCCACTCCTACAACATAGGTTTTAAAACACCAAGATTAGTCAGAAGGTTCTTGTTAAGAAGGAGAAATATGTCCTTAAGCAAGATACATTGTTGTTACATAATCATTCAGTTCAGTTTAGTCACTCAGTCGTGTTCAACTCTTTGAGACCCCATGAACTGCACACGCCAGGCCTCCCTGTCCATCACCAACACCCAGAGTTCACTCAAACTCACATCCATCGAGTTGGTGATGTCACCCAGCCATCTCATCCTCTGTCATCCCCTTCTCCTAATGCCTCCAATCCCTCCCAGCATCAGAGTTTTTCCAATGAGTTAACACTTCACGTGAGATAGCCAAAGTACTGGAATTTCAGCTTCAGCATCATTCCTTCCAAAGACTCCCAGGACTGATCTCTTTAGAATATACTTGTTGGATCTCCTTGTAGTCCAAGGGACTCTCAAGAGTCTTCTCCAACACCACAGTTCAAAAGCATCAATTCTTCAGCACTCAGCTTTCTTCACAGTCCAACCCTCACATCCATACATGACCACTGGAAAAACCATAGCCTTGACAAGATGGACCTTTGTTGGCAAAGTAATATCTCTGCTTTTGAATATGCTGTCTAAGTTGGTCATAACTTTCCCTCCAAGGAGTAATCATCTTTGAATTTCATGGCTGCAATCACCATCTGCAGTGACTTTGGAGCCTAGAAAAAATAAAGTCTGACACTGTTTCCACGGTTTCCCCATCAATTTCCCATGAAGTGATGGGACTAGATGCCATGATCTTCGTTTTATGAATGTTGAGCTTTAAGCCAAATTTTTGGCTCTCCTCTTTCACTTTCATCAAGAGGCTTTATAGTTCCTCTTCACTTTCTTCCATAAGGGTGGTGTCATCTGCATATCTGAGGTTATTGATATTTCTCCTGGCAATCTTCATTCCAGCCTGTGCTTCTTCCAGTCCAGCGTTCTCATGATGTACTGTGCATATAAGTTAAATAAGCAGGGTGACAATATACAGCCTTGATGTACTCCTTTTCCTATTTGGAACCAGTCTGTTGTTCCATGTCCAGTTCTAACTGTTGCTTCTTGACCTGCATACAGATTTCTCAAGAGGCAGGTCAGGAGGTCTGTTATTCCCACCTCTTTCAGAATTTTCCGCAGTTTATTGTGATTCACACAGTCAAAGGCTTTGGCATAGTCAATAAAGCAGAAACAGAAGTTTTCTGGAGCTCTCTTGCTTTTTCCGTGATCCAGCAGATGTTGGAAATTTGATCTCTGGTTCCTCTGCCTTTTCTAAAACCAGCTTGAACATCAGGAAGTTCACAGATCACGTACTGCTGAAGCCTGGCTTGGAGAATTTTTAGCATTACTTTACTAGCGTGTGAGATGAGTGCAATTGTGTGGTAGTTTGAGCATTCTTTGGCCTTGCCTTTCTTTGGGATTGGAATGAAAACTGACCTTTTCCAGTCCTGTGGTCTCTGCTGAGTTTTCCACATTTGTTGGCATATTGAGTGCAGCACTTTCCCAGTATCATCTTTCAGGATTTGAAATAGTTCCACTGGAATTCCATCACCTCCACTACTTTGTTCATATTGATACTTTCTAAGGCCCACTTGACTTCACATTCCAGGATGTCTGGCTCTAGGTCAGTGATCACACCATCGTGATTATCTGGGTCATGAAGATCTTTTTTGTACAGTTCTTCTGTGTATTCTTGCCATCTCTTCTTAATATCTTCTGCTTCTGTTAGGTTCATACCATTTCTGTCCTTTATCAAGCCCATCTTTGTATGAAATGTTCTCATGGTATCTCTAATTTTCTTGAAGAGATCTCCAGTATTTCCCATTGTGTTGTTTTCCACTATTTCTTTTCATTTATTGCCAAGGAAGGCTTTTTTAACTCTTCTTGCTATTCTTTGTCACTCTGTGTTCGGATGTTTATATTTTTCCTTTTCTCCTTTTTTTTTGGCTTCTCTTTAGATCCCAATACTAAAATATGACCTGTACTCCTGTGGAGATATTGTTGAGGTAAAGCTTCAGTTCAGTTCAGTCACTCAATTGTGTCCGACTCTTTGCAGCTCCATCAATTGCAACACACCAAGCCTTCCTGTCCATCACCAACTCCCAGAGTTTACTTAAACTCATGTCCATCGAGTCGGTGATGCCATCCAGCCATCTCAGTCTCTGTCGTCCCCTTCTCCTCCTGCCCCTAATCCCTACCAGCATCAGAGTCTTTTCCAATGAGTCAACACTTCTCATGAAGTGGCCAAAGTATTGGAGTTTCAGCTTCAGCATCAGTCCTTCCAATGAACACCCAGGACTGATCTCATTTAGAATGGACTGATTGAATCTCCTTGCAGTCCAATGGACTCTCAAGAGTCTTCTCCAACACCATAGTTCAAAAGCATCAATTCTTCGGCACTCAGATTTCTTCACAGTCCAACTCTCACATCCATACATGACTACTGGAAAAACCAAAACCTTGACTAGATGGACCTTTGTTGGCAAAGGAATGTCTCTTGAATAGATAGCTTTTGAATATGCTATCTAGGTTGGTCATAACTTTTCTTCCCAGGAGTAAGCGTCTTTTAATTTCACCGCTGCAATCACCATCTGCAGTGATTTTGGAGCCCCCAAATTTAAAGTCTGACACTGTTTCCACTGTTTCCCAATGTATTTGCCATGAATTGATGGGACCAGATGCCATGATCTTAGTTTTCTGAATATTGAGCTTTAAGCCAACTTTTTCACTCCGCAAGGCTTAAACCACAACTAATTTTTAATAGTTTCTCACTAAAATCCAGAAGGTAATAAGCTCGTTTCAAAAGAATTTTACTATCATTATTTGCTTCTCTGTTACACATACAGTGTATATAGAATTGTCCTTGATCACCTATTTGTATTCCTATCTTTTCTAATTTCTCCTTCAGTTACTTCCATTTCTTACAGGGTACTAAAATTCCTTGAGTTACATTTTGTTCTGTCAGAACCTTGCTATAGCTTTTTAACAGGGATGCTCCTCAAAACCACGAGGACTAGCATCACTTTGATCTACTCCCACTCAACGACTGAAACCTGAATTTAGCTAGTTGCATTATTATTACAAGCTGGATAACCTGATATATCTCACAATGGGATTTGTGTTGCATTAAAAATTAAGATCCTAAATGGTTTAAAAGCTTGTTTTAAGGAGAAAACATATTCCTCAAATATAAGCAAGTGAGAAAAAAAATCTATACTTAGAATTTTCCTGGTGCCTTGGTGACACTAAAGCAATTCTGGGTAGGCAAATATTACCCAGATCAAGATCTTCTTCAGAATGTAGTTGTCTGATCCCCAAATCTATAATGATATAAAGTGCATTGTATGGTTCTAAACTGAAGTACATTGTAGCTCTCTCCTGCTGTGAGAAAGACTAGGAGAGCCAGTGGTTGTATAAAAACAGTGCTGTTCTACAATCAAGGCAGCAGTTTTAGTAACATAAAGATTAATAACACATTGAGAGACTCTAGAAAGTATGCACTACATCAATTTCATAAATATATAATGAACACTTGTACAAGAAACTTTTCATTTTAAAAATAAAAATTAACAGTCTTCTACAATCTCATAGTGAATGTACTGTGTTTATGGAAAGCCATTTTTAGAGTATAATATACACATCGAAAAGGCATTTTCTGGGTTTAGAAAAGGCAGAGGAATAAGAGATCAAATTGCCAACATCCATTGGATCATCAAAAAAGCAAGAGAGTTCCAGAAAAACATATATTTCTGCTTCACTGACTATGCCAAAACCTGTGACTGTGTGGATCACAATAAACTGTGGAAAATTCTGAAAGAGATGGGAATACCATACCACCTGATCTGCCTCTTGAGAAGCTTATATGCAGGTCAGGAAGCAACAGTTAGAACTGGACTTGGAACAACAGACTGGTTTCAAATAGGAAAAGGAGTACATTAAAGGTGTATATTGTCACCCTGCTTATTTAACTTGTATACAGACTATGTCATGAGAAATGCTGGGCTGGAAGAAGCACAAGCTGGAATGAAGATTGCCAGGAGAAATATCAATAACCTCAGATATGCAGATGACACCACCCTTATGGCAGAAAGTGAAGAAGAACTAAAGAGCCTCTTGATGAAAGTTAAAGAGGAGAGTGAAAAGTCAGTTTAAAGGTCAACATACAGAAAATGAAGATCATGGCATCTAGTCCCATCACTTCATGGGAAATTGATGGGGAAACAGTGGAAACAGTGTCAGACTTTATTTTTCTGGGCTCCAAAATCACTGCAGATGGTGATTGCAGTCATGAAATTAAAAGATGCTAACTCCTTGGAAGAAGTTATTACCAACTTAGAATATTCAAAAGCAGAGACATTCCTTTGCCAACAAAGGTCTGTCTTGTCAAGGCTATGGTTTTTCTAGTGGTGTTGTATTGATGGGAGAGTTGGACTATAAAGAAAGCTTAGTGCCAAAGAATTGATGCTTTTGTACTGTGGTGTTGGAGAAGACTCTTGAGAGTTCCCTGGACTGCAAGGAACCCAACCAGTCTGTCCTAAAGGAGATTAGTCCTGAGTGTTCATTGGAAGGACTGATGTTGAAGCTGAAACTCCAGTACTTTGGCCACCTCATGTGAAGAGTTGACTCATTGGAAAAGTCCCTGATGCTGGGAAAGATTTTGGCTAGTAGGAGAAGGGAATGACAGAGGATAAGATGGTTGGATAACATCAGCAACTCAGTTGATATGAGTTTGGGTAAACTCCGGGAGTTGGTGATGGACAGGCAGGCCTGGTGTGCTGTAGTCCATGGGGCCACAAAGAGTTGGACATGACTGAGCAAATGAACTGATATACATAGAAGAGTCTCCCAGTTGGCTCTAGTGGTAAAGAATCCTCCTACCAATGCAGAAGTCATAAGAGCCTACGGTTCGATCCATGGGTTGTGAAGATCCCCTTGAGAAGGACGTGGCCACCCACTCCAGTATTCTTGCCTGGAGAATCCCTTGGACAGAGAAATTGGGCAGGCTACAGTCCATAGGGTCACATAGAATCAGACGTGTCTGAAGCAACTTAGCATGAATGCATTCATAAATATAGAAAATTTTAATCTAAAAATGTATACTGCAAGGAAACTTTCAAAAGTGGAAAGATTCCTACACCCAAAACCAGAAAAAAAGGAACGTTGCTAGATTCCCAGAAATTCTCCATGCAGCCACCAGAAGTGATGTGCAATGTGATATGTTAGTTTGTACATTTTTGAAGTGTACAGTAGTGAACTCATAGAGCTTTTGCTCTTTAATGTCTGAATTTTTTCATCAATACTTTATTTGTGAAATTTTTCTACATTATCATATCCAGAAGTCATTCATTCATTCTCATTGTTGTATAGTTTTATTACACAGAGACTGTGATAACATTGCTTATCCAGGGTCTGTGAACCTGACTCATAATGTTTTATTGGAGCTGGGGCATACCATTTATTCATATATTATGGACAGCTGCTTTGTGATACAGGGAAGAACTGTTTAGTTGTGACTAATATTTATGGCCTAAAACCCTAAAATATATACTATTAAATATTTCAAGGGCTTCCCAGGTGGTACTAGTGGTAAATACCCCACCTGCCAATGCAGGAGACATAAGAGACACAGGTGTGGTTCCTGGGCTGGGAAGATTCCCTGGAGGAGGTCACAGCAACCCACTTCAGTATTCTTGCCTGGAGGATCCCATGGACAGAGGAGCCTGGTGGGTTACAGTCCATGGCATCACAAAGAGTCAGACACAACCGAAGCCACTTAGTATGCACACAAATACTTCAAAAAAAAGTTTGTCAAGTCATGATCTAATGTGCTGAAACAAATTTGAACTGGTCCCATTTTTACATGATTTCAAATAACCCAAGGATGAATATTTCTGTACATGTATTTCAGTGGACATATTCATTCTTCACTCTTGGGCATAATTCTAGGAACGATATTTTGGTGTTCTCAAACATTTATGTCCAGCTATGGTAATAAGAGACCCTGTCATGGTGTTTACTAAGTGCAGTGGCAATTCTCAATCTATTGTCAATGTGTAAAAGCCACGGCTGATTCCCATCCTCAGATACTGCACTTCGTTACACTTTGCTGTTTGGTCAGTCAGTCAGTTCAGTTGCTCAGTCATGTCCTACCCTTTGCGACCCCATGTCCCGCAGCACGCTAGGCTTCCCTGTCCATCACCAACTCTTGGAGCTTGCTCAAACTCACATTTATCAAATTGGTGATGTCATCAAAACATCTCATCCTCTGTCATCCCCTTTTCCTCCTGTCTTCAACCTTTCCCAGCATCAGGGTCTTTTTCAATGAGTCAGTTCTTCACATCAGATGGTATTGGAGTTTCAGCTTCAGCATCAGTCCTTCCAAAGAACATTCAGGATTGATTTTCTTGAGGATTGACTGGCTGGATCTCCTTGCATGATACAAGTTTTAACATTTTATTTAAGTTTTATTTACTTTAGTGCTAAATAGTTGGATATCCACTTTTGTGATGAGTAGTGATGAGTATGAGTTTCTGAATCTGAATAAAGGAACACACAATAGGGTCACATTCGAAAATGTTTGCCCTTCTGAAACTTATACTACTTAGATGGCTTTATGCCACCACTACTTTGGGTTAAACAGACTACACATATCAAACAATTTCTTGTTTGAATATGAAGTGATTCTTTTTCTCTTTTTTTTTTTTTTTTTTGTAATTTTCAAGTCCTTTCCTGTACTGGGGGTGAATTTATACAGAAGTAGAATCATATTTTATAGAGAGAGATTGGACCAGCTGGAAAGGACCTTAGAGATAATCTAGCTGAAGCCTCTATTTAACTTCAGGGAACCTGAGGGATAGAAAGGAAGAGTGATGTGTTAAATTTAGAGTGGACTTGCTGTTTGGGCCATAGCATGTTTCTAACTAAAGAGAGAGATGTTCAGGGAGGTTAAACGTTGCTGCCTCTGGCTATACCACAGAACCTCCTATTTACTGGTGTACTGAACATTATTACTGCACGATTTATAATGAATATACTTGTGCAACCCATAATTAGTATGCCTCTATCTGTCCTCTATGTTAGACATTTACCCAAATCTAACATTGATTTTGCCATATTTACACTTCTTTATTTCAGTGGCAAGGATGAAGGAAGAGGTCAAGATATATGACTATAATATTAACACATGACACACTCATTGATAAATTGCATTTGGACAATGATATTTACCATCACACATTGCATTGGTTGTGTGAGAAGAATGTGGTGTTGAAAGATTAAATGGGAAAAGAATGAAGACTATTGAGACAGAGTGTTAACATATTATATTAGTAAACCAATAATTAATGGCAGAACATTGAAACCATGGGCTTCCCTTGTGGCTCAGCTGGTAAAGAATTCGCCTATAGTGCGGGAGCCCTGGGTTTGATCCCTGGATTGGGAATATCCCCTAGAGAAAGGAACGGTTACCCACTCCAGTATTTTGGCCTGGAGAATTCCATGGACTATTTAGTCTATGACGTGGCAATGAGTCAGACACGACTGAATGCCTTTCACTCACTCACTGACACCATATTTTACCTGAATTTAATATATTCTAGTCAATGTTTTCTGCCATGTTACTCCTCATAAGCAACAGTTCAAAAGAAGTTTGAATAAATTAATAAAATATACCAGAAATAGAAACCTATAAACCTTTTATATTATAGAATAGCTATCTTATGGTGTTTTTACAACAAGATCTCTTCTTAACATGCCATAGTGTTTTACAAATACCACCATGAAAAACAAAGGAATTTCATAGGCTTTATTTTTTTACTCTGAAATATTTTTACATAAGGACATTTTACAATGGCAGCTGGAAAATTTAAGACCATCCGAGGCTTTTAATTTTGCAATTTTAATGTGTAAATAAGAGTGTTGTTCAGTAGTTTATGATATCTCAAATATATGATTGGATTGTAGCCTAGCTTTATCAGCAAACTGATTCAGTATTTTAGCCTTCAGGAAGCCATATCAAAGTCAGATGTAATAGTCAAATATCAAGAAGTTATAGCTTCTTACTTGTAGTGCAATTAAGAAATACATGTGTCTTTATAAGAATATTATCTTAGTGTCCATTACAATTTTATGCACCTTCCAAAAACTGTTGTGTATATACATACAATATGTATACACTGTGTGAGATATGTGTCTATGTGTGTGTGTGTGTGTTAAGATACTTAACAAACCTTCAGTAAATTTTGTGTTATCGAGACTAAGTGAAGTGAAGTCGCTCAGTTGTGTCGGACTCTTTGCAACCCCATGGACTGTAGCCCACCAAGCTCCTTTGTCCATGGAATTCTCCAGGCAAGAATACTGAAGTGGGTTGCCATTTCCTTCTCCAGGGGATCTTCCCAACCCAGGGATCGAACCCAGGTCTCCTGCATTGTGGGCAGATGCTTTGACCTCTGAGCCACAGGGCTAGTCAATAGTCAAAAAATGTTGCCTACTGTTTTTAGGTAAATTCATGTTTATTTATTTTATATCCCAGGCAAAATTCAGTGCTTGGTTAACAAGGATGGAATGCTAGTTCTTTAACAAAGAATGCTCACAAACAGGTGATATAAAGTAATGCCTGAAAAGTGATTGTTTGTAAACCATAGAGAAGTGGGCATTTAACCAGGATTGAAGATGAGGAGGAAGGAAAGAATATTATCTTGGAAGAAGTGCAGAAGATTTGATAGTTGATAACAACCGCACAATATTGTACTTTAACAATTAGACAGCTGTTCTGCATGTCTCTAAAATCTAATCTTTAGACAGCTTATTTTTATCTAACTTTAGAAACGCTGAGCTTGAATAAGCA
This sequence comes from Tragelaphus eurycerus, assembly GCA_935064755.1. Lineage (NCBI taxonomy): Eukaryota > Metazoa > Chordata > Mammalia > Artiodactyla > Bovidae > Tragelaphus > Tragelaphus eurycerus. The sequence continues at coordinate 207,976 of CAKXYN010000337.1, read as the reverse complement.
TAAGCTGGAATCAAGATTGCCAAGAGAAATATCAATAACCTCAAATATTCAGATGACATTACCCTTATGGCAGAAAGTGAAGAGGGACTAAAGAGCCACTTGATGAAAATGAAAGAGGAGAGTGAAAAAGTTGGCTTAAAGCTCAACATTCAGAAAACTAGGATCATGGCATCCGGTCCCATCACTCCATGGCAAAAAGATGGGGAAACAGTGGAAACAGTGTCAGACTTTAGTTTTTTGGGCTCCAAAATCACTGCAGATGGTGACTGCAGCCATGAAATTAAAAGACGCTTACTCCTTGGAAGGAAAGTTATGACCAACCTAGATAGCACATTCAAAAGCAGAGATATTAGTTTGCCAACAAAGGTCCATCTAGTCAAGGTTATGGTTTTTCCGGTGGTCATGTATGGATGTGAGAATTGGACTGTGAAGAAAGCTGAGTGCTGAAGAATTGATGATTTTGTACTGTGGTGTTGGAGAAGACTCTTGAGAGTCCCTTAAACTGCAAGGAGATCTAACCAGTCCATCATAAAGGAGATCAGTCCTGCGTGTTCATTGGAAGGACTGATGTTGAAGCTGAAACTCCAATACTTTGGCCACCTGATGCAAAGAGATGACTCATTGGAAAAGACTCTGATGCTGAGAGGGATTGGGGGCAGTAGGAGAAGGGGATGACAGAGGATGAGATGGCTGGATGACATCACCGACTCGATGGACATGAATTTGGGTGGACTCCGGGAGCTGGTGATGGACAGGGAGGCCTGGAGTGCTGCGATTCATGGAGTCGCAAAGAGTCAGACACAACTGAGCAACTGAAATGAACTGAACTGAACTGATTCAAATGTAATTGGCTAATGCTATGCTATGCTATGCTAAGTCACTTCAGGCATGTCCGACTCTGTGTGACCCCATAGACGGTAGCCTACCAGGCTTCCCCGTCCCTGGGATTCTCCAGGCAAGAACATTGGAGTGGGTTGCCATTTCCTTCTCCAATGTATGAAAGTGAAAAGTGAAAGTGAAAGTGAAGTCGTGTCTGACTCTTAGTGACCCCATGGACTGCAGCCCACCAGGCTCCTCCATCCATGGGATTTTCCAGGCAAGAGTACTGGAGTGGGGTGCCATTGCCTTCTCCAGTAATTGGCTAATACCATGTGTAATTATAAGTACACAATGTGATATATGTATACATTGCGAAATGATTACCACAATAAGGTTGATTAACACAAGCTTTATCTCACAGTGTTACCATTTTGAGTGTGTGTATAGTGAGGACAATTAAGGTCTACTTTTTTTTTTTTTTGGAAAATTTCTCAATTTTCCATTATTGTTAACTAGATATACCATATACATTTAGATCCCCCTAAATTATTCATCAAATAACAAAGTTTGTACACTTTTACCAATATCATCAATTTCCCCTACCTTTTGGGCCCTAGAAACATTCAACTCACTCTGTTTGTGTGAATTTCACCTTTTTTTTTTTACTATAGCACTCAGCTTCCTGGGATCTTAGCTCCCTGATCAGGAATCAAACTGGACCCAGTGAGTGAAAGCACTGAGTTCTAATCACTGGGCTGTCAGCAAGTTTCTGAATTTGACCTTTTAGATTGTACATATATGTGAGATCATATAGTACTTGTCTTCCTCTCTATTAATGTTTCACTTAACACATGACCTCACAGTTCTTCCATGTTGTAGAAACATGACTTCTAAAAGATATAGATGTGCACACTTCAGTTCAGTTCAGTTCAGTCACTCAGTTGTGTCTACTTCTTTGTGACCCCATGGACTGCAGCATGCCAGGCTTCCCTGTCCATCACCAATGCCTGGAGTTTACTTAAACTCATGTCCATTGAGTCAGTAATGCCACTTTAAGATCTGAATAACTGAATAACTGTCAGATCCTTTGACTATAAACTTTTCATTTCCCATATTGAATTTTTGTAAGATTTAACTGAATATCTCTATCCAAAGTCTTTTTGAATAGTTTTAGATATTTTTGTTTTGAAATTATAGCCCTTTTTGAATAGTTTTAGATATTTTTGTTTTGAAATTATAGCCCTTTTTGAATAGTTTTAGATATTTTTGTTTTGAAATTATAGCCCTTTTTGAATAGTTTTAGATATTTTTGTTTTGAAATTATAGCACTTTATGTTTATGTCATGATGAATGTGAGGCCAATTATGAATTACTTGACTTTTTTTTTAAATTTGTTTTTAGTACTAACTTCCATAGTGCATAAACTATAAGATCTACAATAATATATAAAAAGGCTACAGGCTCAAAGATCACTGAGTAAATGCACAATAAATCTTAGTGTAATTTAAAACAAAGTTTGAATTAAACACTGAACAAAAATTACTACAATGGAAAAGACAGAAAAGTTTTTCACATACACAAAGTGCTATACACACACACACACACACACACACACATATATATAAATCCTTAAAGCATAATGAAACAGGATATATGTGTGGGAAACAAAATTAGGATTTAATACAAATATCACCTTAAGAATTTGAGAAATTATTATTCTCATGTATCCTATCATTTAATTTTAGTAAATCAGGAAACAATATATGTATATGAATACATATATGTACATAAATGCCTAATACAAATAACTAAAACCATTTATTTTTCAGCTTTTCCAGGGCCTGCTTCACATCATTGTTCCTTAGGCTGTAAATCAGAGGGTTTAACATGGGAATCACGAGGGTGTAAAACAATGAGGTCATTTTGTCTTCATCTAGAGAGTAGGATGAACTCGGCCTGAAATACATGAAGAGAAGAGTTCCCTGGAAAATTGCCACAGAAGTTAGGTGGGAGGTACAGGTGGAGAAAGCTTTGAACCTCCCTTCAGCAGAGTGGATCTTCAAGACTGATAGGATGATATAACAATAAGAGACAAGGACTCCTGAAATGGAGCTTAATTCAATAAAGCCAAAAATCATGAATATCACTAACTCATTGACCTGTGTGTCTGAGCAAGATATCAACAGGAGAGGAGGAACATCACAAAAAAAGTGGTTAATCACATTTGACCCACAGAAGCATAAGCGGAATGCTAATGTCGTGTGGATCAGAGCATCTGCCATTCCCACCAGATAAACCCCAGCCACGAGCAGGGAGCACACCCCGCTGGACATGCTGACCGCATAGAGCAAGGGGCTGCTGATGGCCTTGTACCGGTCATAGGCCATCACGGCCAGCAGGAGACACTCACAATCTATAAAGGTGTAGAGCACCAATAATTGCAGGGCACAGCCATAGAAGGGAATTGATTTGTTCTTGGCAAATAGGTCCAACAGCATCTTGGGGCCAATAGCTGTGGAACAGCAGAGGTCACAGAAGGAGAGGTGGCTGAGGAAAAAGTACATGGGTGTGTGCAGCTGGGGATCCATCCTAATCAGGGTGATCATTCCAAGATTTGCCAGAAGATTAATGAGATAGACAGGTAGAAACATTGTAAATAGGATCACTTTGTTCTCAGTGTTATCAGTAATTCCCAAGAAAATGAATTCAGTCAAGTAGGAGCAATTCTCTCTTTCCATTCTTCTTAGATCTTGTGCAAACTTTTGAGAAAGTTATCAAGAAAATCACATATGCATGTTTAATGCTTCTGCACATCAAAAAAAAAATCATAAGGCAGAGCATGTTGAATTTTTTTTCCTTAATTGCCTTTTTATACTTAGAAAATAATCCAGTCTTGTACCTACTCTTTAAAGAGGCATAACTGTCTATTTTGCAGTAATAAAAGGCATGTGAGGAAGACCTTTGAGAATGTTTCAAGTTAATCTAGATGCCATTCATGAGGTTGCTACTTTCTACAAATTCTTCTCTGAGCCTTATTTTTCTTATATTAGAGAGAAGTGCTGGATGATTTTACCTTTCTTCAATTCTTTAAAACCACATGGAAGAGATGCCAGTGTTAGCAAGATCAGATTCTAAGATTTCGGACTGAGCTTTCCCTTTGTTTAAAAATATTCACTTGAGTCCAAAAAAAAAAGGATTACTATTTTTTGTCTCTCAAAAAGACATGATTGGTTTAAGAATGTTCTTCTTAGTTCCAGAAAAAGTGAGTACATCACTGACTAGTAATAATAAAAATCATTATTTTACTGGTTTTAGCTTATCTTCTGCTTAGCATCTGGTGAGACACAAAATAAGTTATTACTGACCTGCGCCAAGAAATTTGCTATTGCTTTCCCGTAATGCTCATTACCTCTTTGTGGAGAGGTTACCATCTAGGATGACTCTCTTGACCAGTGGAAGAAAAGAGCTAAAAGGAAGTGAAAACAACAGAATGTTCCACATATATTTGCATCACGTTAGGTTTTAAATGACTTTCAATTTAATTGAATGTAAATTAGATGAGGGACAAAAAATGCTTCTAAAATGCACAGATCTTGCTCTCTCTGTTGTGTTTATGTGTATGCCTGTGTATATATCTTAGTGTAAGTGAAAGCAATGGACTTTTTCTTTAGGCCTAAATTAATAAAGTACGTGGTCTACATGGAGGTGAATCTGTCCATGTTTTTATTTTTATTGTGGTATCTATGCTTTAAAACAAAACACACCTTGTTTTGTTTCTATAAAACAAAACACACTTTAAATTCATGTACAGTTGCTCATTGAAAAAAGGAGCAAAGACTTTTATGTGATCCAGCAGGAAAATAAAATTGCATTATGAATGGTAACAAGTTCCGACAGATTCTTCCACTTTTGTGAAGAAAATGTTATTTCTGCCATTAAATGCAGATTTTAGTGAGTAGGTAGGCATAAAGTCCTTCACTTACAAACTTTTATTTTCCCCCCAATTTAAATATTTTCTCTTATTTTTCTTCAGTTAGGATCTGGAAACGTACCTGGAAAGAGCAGGTCTTGGGTAGCTGAACAGTAATGAGCATTTGGTCTTTTATTTCACCAGGTATATTGGGACTTAATCCCTGTGCTATGGCCCTTAGGCTTTAGTGTTATTCAAACACTTCATTAATTATATTTCTGCTTCCGTATATTCCCCTGGCAGAGGAAGACACGGCTAGATAGCATCACTGACTCAATGGAAGTTAATGTGAGCAAACTCTGGGAGACAGTGCAGGACAGAGGAGCCTGGTATGCTGCCATCCCTGAGGTTGCAAACAGTCAGACAGACTTTGAAACAGAACAACCACCACAACATTCCCCTGCGAATTCAGAAACCACTTAGCAGAAGTGGAGTTTTTGTGCTTCATTGTTGTGTCCAAATTGCTGTATGGAAGGAAGGGTACTGCAAGTGATTTGTATGGTGTGTGTCAGCTACCCGAAAACTGTCTCCTCCTTCTCTAGTCAAAGAGGAAACTTAGTGAAATTCTAAAAGATCCCCCTTCATTCAACTCTTTGATTGTTCATTGTGTTTTTGAAATATTCCCCTTCACTGTCTCATGTCAGAATATTACACTTCGATCATATTTTCTTTTATCTTTAAATGTAATCCTGTGTCACAAAATCATCCTTCTAATGTATACAGTTCTTTGATTTTTAGTGCACTTTCAAGTTTGTTCACTCATTACTACTCCCTACTTCCAGAATGTCTTTATCAGCCCAAGAAGAAATCTACACCTTCTAGTTCTCACTCTCCTTTCTTTCCTCTCGAGCCTGGCAACTGCTAATCTACCTTCCGATTCTATGTGGTTTCCTATTATTGGCCTTGTGTATAAAGAGAATCATGCAGTGTGTGTGTGTGTGTGTGTGTGTGTGTGTGTGTGTGTGCATGCATGCATGCTTCCTGTCAGGTTTATTTTCTTTGGTAAAATGGTAAAATATTTTCAAGTTTCATCCATGTTGTTACATGTGTTAGAATTTTGTTTCATTTTGTGGCTGAATAGCATTTTATGTTAAGGATACAATACACTTTGGTGATCCATTTTTCATAAGGATGAACCCTGGCTTGTTTCTACTTTTCAGCTGATATGACTAATGACACTATAAACATTCCTGTCAATCCCTTTCAAGACAGCCCTCATTACCAAATATCAGCTTTTCCCCATTCTCCAACCACAATTCATTCAAGAACATTTCTCTGGTTTTGTGACTTCATCACATTGTCTAAATAGTGCACTCTTTTCCGAATTATGTTTATTTTATTTATTTAATTTTTTTTTTAAACTACATTAAAGGCCACAGGAATAAAATCAATGGTTGCTTTGTATTCCCTAAACTACATGGTACTAGTATTTGTAAAGGTAGTGGTTTCTAAATATTTATTGTTATGCCTTTTTCACTATCAAATGAAGACCAGAGAACAATTACAAGGATAAAAACATACTTGCTTTGGGAATTTTTCTATGTATATGCATCATATGAGTGAAGATGTCTCATTTTAAAAATTGTACATGGTGATGATTTTTTTTGCATTTCTTTTTTTTTTAATGTACTTTATTTAATTTTTTAACTTTACAATTTTGTATTGGTATTGCCATATATCAACATGAATCCCCCACAGGTAAATCAACAGAGATCTATTATTTTTCTTAAAATAATTTGTTTACTATTATTTATATTAGTTATATACAAAATTGGAAAAAAAATATCTTGCATGTTACACTTTTATGTCCTCCTTCAGATCAGTCACTCAGTCGTGTCTGATTCTTGCGACCCCATGAATCACAGCACGCCAGGCCTCCCTGTCCAGCTGCCAGAGGTCACTCAGACTCACATCCATCGAGTCAGTGATGCCATCCAGCCATCTCAACCTCTGTCATCCCCTTCTCCTCCTGCCCCCAATCCCTCCCAGCATCAGAGTCTTCTCCAATGAGTCAACTCTTCGCATGAGGTGGCCTAAATACTGGAGATTCAGCTTTAGCATCATTCCTTCCAAGAAATCCCAGGGCTGATCTCCTTCAGAATGGACTGCTTGGATCTCCTTGCAGTCCAAGGGACTCTCAAGAGTCTTCTCCAACACCACAGTTCAAAAGCATCAATTCTTTGGCGCTCAGCCTTCTTCACAGTCCAGCTCTCACATCCATACATGACCACAGGAAAGACCATAGGCTTGACTAGGCGAACCTTTGTTGACAAAGTAATGTCTCTGCTTTTGAATATGCTATCTAGGTTGGTCATAACTTTCCTTCCAAGGAGTAAGTGTCTTTTAATTTCATGGCTGCAGTCACCATCTGCAGTGATTTTGGAGCCCAGAAAAATAAAGTCTGATACTGTTTACACTGTTTCCCCATCTATTTCCCATGAAGTGATAGGACCAGATGCCATAATCTTCCTTTTCTGAATGTTGAGCTTTAAGCCAACTTTTTCACTCTCCACTTTCACTTTCATCAAGAGGCTTTTTAGTGCCTCTTCACTTTCTGCCATTAGGGGGGTGTCATCTGTATATATGAGGTTATTGATATTTCTCCTGACAATCTTCATTCCAGCTTGTGTTTCTTTCAGTACAGAGTTTCTCATGGTGTACTCTTCATAGAAGTTAAATAAATAGGGTGACAATATACAGCCTTGACATATTCCTTTTCCTATTTGGAACCAGTCTGTTGTTCCATGTCCAGTTCTAACTGTTGCTTCCTGACCTGCATACAAATTTCTCAAGAGGCAGATCAGGTGGTCTGGTATTCCCATCTCTTTCAGAATTTTCCACAGTTTACTGTGATGCACACAGTCAAAGGCTTTGGCATAGTCAATAAAGCAGAAATAGATGTTTTTCTGGAACTCTCTTGTTTTTTCCATGATCTAGGGGATGTTGGCAATTTGATCTCTGGTTCCTCTGACTTTTCTAAAACCGGCTTGAACATCTGGAAGTTCATGGTTCACATATTGCTGAAGCCTGGCTTGGAGAATTTTGAGCATTACTTTACTAGCGTGTGAGATGAGTGCAATTGTGTAGGTAGTTTGACAATTCTTTGGCATTGCCTTTCTTTGGGATTGGGATGAAAACTGACCTTTTCCAATCTTGTGGCCACTGCTGAGTTTTCCAAATGTGCTGGCATATTGAGTGCAGCACTTTCACAGCATCATCTTTCAGGATTTGGAATAGCTCCACTGGAATTCCATCACCTCCACTAGCTTTGTTTGTAGTGATGCTTTCTAAGGCCCACTTGACTTCACGTTCCAGGATATCTGGCTCTAGGTCAGTGATCACACCATCATGATTATCTGGGTCGTGAAGCTCTTTTTTGTACAGTTCTTCTGTGTATTCTTGCCACCTCTTCTTAATATCTTCTGCTTCTGTTAGGTCCATACCATTTCTGTCCTTTATCGAGCCCATCTTTGCATGAAATGTTCCTTTGGTATCTCTGATTTTCTTGAAGAGATCCCTAGTCTTTCCCATTCTGTTGTTTTCCTCTATTTCTTTGCATTGATCTCTGAGGAAGGCTTTCTTATCTCTTCTTGCTATTCTTTGGAACTCTGCATTCAGATGTTTATATCTTTCCTCTTCTCCTTTGCTTTTAACTTCTCTTATTTTCACAGCTATTTGTAAGGCCTCCCCAGACAGCCATTTTGCTTTTTTGCATTTTTTTTCCATGGGGATGATCTTGATCCCTGTCTCCTGTACAATATCATGAACTTCATTCCATAGTTCATCAGGCACTCTGTCTATCAGATCTAGGCCCTTAAATCTATTTCTCACTTCCACTGTATAATCACAAGGGATTTGATTTAGGTCATACCTGAATGGTCTTGTGGTTTTCCCTACTTTCTTCAATTTCAGTCTGAATTTGGCAATAAGGAGTTCATGATCTGAGCCATAGTCAGCTCCTGGTCTTGTTTTTGCTGACTGTATAGAGCTTCTCTATCTTTGGCTTCAAAGAATATAATTGATCTGATTTTGGGTTTGACCATCTGGTGATGTTCATGTATAGCGTTTCCTCTTGTGTTGTTGGAAGAGGGTATTTGCTATGACCAGTGCATTTTCTTGACAAAACTCTATTAGTCTTTGCCTTGCTTCATTCCATATTCCAAGGCCAAATTTGCCTGTTACTCCAGGTGTTTCTTTTGCATTCCAGTCCCCTATAATGGAAAGGACATCATTTTTGGGTGTTAGCTCTATACGGTCTTATAGGTCTTCATAGAACCGTTAGCAATGGAATTCTCCATACTCCTAAAACATGGTCTACCATCTTGGTATCAGGTGTGATTGGGCTGCTTCCTAAGATCATAGAAAGTTCAATAATGCCTTAAGTAGATAGTGGTTTGTGGAACACAAAGAGACAAAGAAAGATGTTTAACAAGGGCTGAAAATGAGGAAAAAGGAAAGGAAATTATCTTAGATGATATGACACAGTGTGGATAGCTGATAGTGACAGCACACTAATGTACTTTGCCAAGGCTTTCCCATTGTTCTTTGTAACCTAATTTTCAACTTCCTTTCATCCCTGATTTACTCAGATATAACTGTCAAATAGCATTTACATTAATTAGATATACAAAGTGATGATTTGATATATGTATACATTGTGAAATGATTACCACACTAAAATTGGTTAACACATTCATCACCTCACATAGTTACCACTGTAGTGTGTGTATAGAGAGAACGTTTACATTCAACTTTTGTAGTTAATTTCAAGCTTATAATATGGTATGGTTAACTAGAGTCACCATGTATATTAGATCCCCAGAACTTATTCATCAAATGTAATAACAAAAAGTTTGCACACTTTAGACAGCATCACCCATTTCTCCCACCTTCCAACTCCTAGCAACCAATAATCTTCTTTCTGTTTCTGTGAGTTCTTTCTACATTTGTAGATTTCACATATGCATGACATCATACAGTACTAGTTTTTCCCTGACTGACATAGTTTACTTAGATTAAGATCCTTGCAATGATCCCATGTTGCAGAAAACATGACATTTTTACTGCTAAAGACAGGGGATTCTCTGTTTCAAGACCTGTCCAGTTGTCACATCGTCTGACTGCTATCTTTTCACCATCCAAAATATATCTTTCTTAGATATGAGATGGAATATCTTTATCCAAAGATGCTTTTACTTTACACTAGTTTTAGATATTTTGCTTTTGGATATACAGCACTCAATTTTTTATTCCATGATGATTTTAAGTCTAATTTTGACTTACTTTACTATTTAGTTCATTATTGTCTAATACTAGCACCAACTTAAGTTCAGTAATACAGAACTAAAAAAAAAAATAAAGAACCTAAGTGGTGGAAGATTGCTCAATACATGCATAATGTCTTAGTGAAATTGAAATAATGTTTGAATGGAAAATTACTCCAGAATTAGCATAACTAGAAATGTCAAAAGCTTTTTCAAAAATAGCAAGTGCCTTATAGAAACTCTGGCCACATATTAAGCATAACATTTGAGGGCAACTGCAATAACTCTGAAGAGTGGGTTTAATACAAATAATTGCTCATTTACAAATCTGAAAAAAATTATGTTTCTCATGTATCATGCCATATAATTGTAATTAAGCCATTACTATGTGTGTCGTCATAGGTACAGATATAATACAAATATTTAAAAATATAGTTTATTTTTCAATTTTTCTAGGGCCTCTTTTACATCTTTGTTCCTCAAACTATAAATCAGAGGGTTTAACATGGGAATCACGAGGGTGTAAAACAATGAGCTCATTTTGTCTTCATCTAGAGAGTAGGATGAACTAGGCCTGAAATACATGAAGAGCAGAGTTCCCTGGAAAATTGCCACAGCAGTTAGGTGGGAGGTACAGGTGGAGAAAGCCTTGAACCTCCCTTCAGCAGAGTGGATCTTCAAGACTGATAGGATGATATAACAATAAGAGACAAGGACTCCTGAAATGGAGCTTAATTCAATAAAGCCAAAAATCATGAATGTCACTAACTCATTGACCTGTGTGTCTGAGCAAGATATCAACAGGAGAGGAGGAACATCACAAAAAAAGTGGTTAATCTCATTTGACCCACAGAAGCATAAGCGGAATGCTAATGTCATGTGGATCAGAGCATCTATCATTCCAACCAGGTAAACGCCAGACGCGAACAGGGAGCACACCTTGCTGGACATGCTGACCGCATAAAGCAAGGGGCTGCTGATGGCCTTGTACCGGTCATAGGCCATCACGGCCAGCAGGAGACACTCAGAATCTACAAAGGTACAGAAGACCAAGAATTGCAGAGCACAGCCACAGAAAGAGATTGACTTGTTCTTGGCAAATAGGTCCACCAGCATCTTAGGGCCGATGGCTGTGGAATAGCAGAGGTCACAGAAGGAGAGGTGGCTGAGGAAAAAGTACATGGGTGTGTGCAGCTGGGGATCCATCCTAATCAGGGTGATCATTCCAAGATTTGCCAGAAGATTAATGAGATAGACAGGTAGAAACATTGTAAATAGGATCACTTTGTTCTCAGTGTTATCAGTAATTCCCAAGAAAATGAATTCAGTCAAGGAGGAGCAATTCTCTCTTTCCATTCTTCTTAGATCTTGTGCAAATTTTTCAGAAAGCTATCAAGAAAATCACATATGCATGTTTAATGCTTGTGCACATCAGAAAAAAATCATAAGGCAGAGCATGTTTTTTTTCCTTAATTTCCTTTTTATAATTAGAAAATAATCCAGTCTTCTATCTACTCTTTAAAGAGGCATAAATGTCTATTCTGCAGTAATAAAAGGCATATGAGGAAGACCTTAGAGAACATTTCGAGTAAATCTAGATGCCATTTTTGAGGTTGCTATTCTTCTCTGAGCCTTATTTTTCTTATATTAGAGAGAAGTGCTGGATGATTTTACCTTTCTTCAGTTCTTTAAAACCACATGGAAGAGATGCCAGTGTTAGCAAGACCAGATTCTAAGACTTCGGACTGAGCTTCGCTTTGTTTAAAAATATTCACTTGAATCCAAAAAAAAAAAAGATTAGTATTTTTTGTCTCTCAAAAAGACATGATTGGTTTAAGAATGTTCTTCTTAGTTCCAGAAACAGTGAGTACATCACTGACTAGTAATAATAAAAATCATTATTTTACTGGTTTTAGCTTATCTTCTGCTTAGCATCTGGTGAGACACAAAATAAGTTATTACTGACCTGTGCCTAGAAATTTGCTATTGCTTTCCGGTAATGCTCATTACCTCTTTGTGGAGAGGTTACCATCTAGGATGACTCTCTTGACCAGTGGAAGAAAAGAGCTAAAAGGAAGTGAAAACAACAGAATGTACCACATATATTTGCATCACATTAGGTTTTAAATGACTTTCAATTTAATTGAATGTAAATTAGATGAGGGACAAAAAATGCTTCTAAAATGCACAGACCTTGCTCTCTGTTGTGTTTATGTGTATGCCTGTGTATATATCTTAATGTAAGTGAAAGCAATGGACTTTTTCTTTAGACCTAAGTTAATAAAGTACGAGGTCTACATGGAGGTGAATCTGTCCATGTTTTTGTTTTTATTGTGGTATCTATGCTTTAAAACAAAACACACCTTGTTTTGTTTCTATAAAACAAAACACACTTTAAATTCATGTACAGTTGCTCATTGAAAACAGGAGCAAAGACTTTTATGTGATCCAGCAGGAAAAAAAAATTGCATTATGAATGGTAACAAGTTCCGACAGATTCTTCCACTTTTGTGAAGAAAATGTTATTTCTGCCATTAAATGCAGATTTTAGTGAGTAGGTAGGCATAAAGTCCTTCACTTACAAACTTTTATTTTCCCCCCAATTTAAATATTTTCTCTTATTTTTCTTCAGTTAGGATCTGGAAACGTACCTGGAAAGAGCAGGTCTTAGGTAGCTGAACAGTAATGAGCAGTTGGTCTTTTATTTCACCAGGTGTATTGGGACTTAATCCCTGTGCTATAACCCTTAGGCTTTAGTGTTATTCAAACACTTCATTAATTATATTTCTCCTTCCATATATTCCCCTGGCAGAGGAAGACATAGCTAGATAGCATCGCTGACTCAATGGAAGTTAATATGAGCAAACCCTGGGAGATAGTGGAGGACAGAGGAGCCTGGTATGCTGCCATCCCTGAGGTTGCAAACAGTCAGACAGACTTTGAAACAGAGCAACCACCCAACATTCTCCTGTGAATTCAGAAACCACTTAGCAGAAGTGAAGTTTTTGTGCTTCATTGTTGTGTCCAAATTGCTGTATGGAAGGAAGGGTACTGCAAGTGATTTGTGTGGTGTGTGTCAGCTACCCGGAAACTGTCTCCTCCTTCTCTAGTCAAAGAGGAAACTTAGTGAAATTCTAAAAGATCCCCCTTCATCCAACTCTTTTTGATTGTTCATTGTGTTTTTGAAATATTCCCCTTCACTGTCTCATGTCAGAATATTACACTTCGATCATATTTTCTTTTATCTTTAAATGTAATCCTGTGTCATAAAATCATCCTTCTAATGTATACAGTTCTTTGATTTTTAGTGCACTTTCAAGTTTGTTCACTCATTACTACTACCTACTTCCAGAACGTCTTCATCAGCCCAAGAAGAAATCTACACCTTCTAGTTCTCACTCTCCTTTCCTTCCTCTCGAGCCTGGCAACTGCTAATCTACTTTCTGATTCTGTGTGGTTTGCTATTATTGGCCTTGTGTATAAAGAGAATCATGCAGTGTGTGTGTGTGTGTGTGTGTGTGTGTGTGTGTGTGTGTGTGTGTGCATGCTTCCTGTCAGGTTTATTTTCTTTGGTATAATGGTAAAATATTTTCAAGTTTCATCCATGTTGTTACATGTCTTAGAATTTTGTTTCATTATGTGGCTGAATAGCATTTTATGTTATGGATAAAATACACTTTGGCGGTCCATTTTTCAGAAGGATGAATACTGGCTTGTTTCTACTTTTCAGCTGATATGACTAATGACACTATAAACATTCCTGTCAATCCCTTTCAAGACAGCCCTCATTACCAAATATCAGCTTTTCCCCATCTCCAACCACATTTCATCCAAGGACATTTCTCTGGTTTTGTGACTTCATCACATTGTCTAAATAGTGCACTCTTTTCCGAATTATGTTTATTTTATTTATTTAAGATTTTTTTTTTTTACTACATTAAAGGCCAGAGGAATAAAATCAATGGTTGCTTTGTTTTCCCTAAACTACATGGTACTAGTATTTGTAAAGGTAGTGGTTTCTAAGTATTTATTGTTATGCATTTTTCACTATCAAATGAAGACCAGAGAATAATTACAAGGATAAAAACATACTTGCTTTGGGAATTTTTCTAAGTATATGGATCATATGAGTGAAGATGTCTCATTTTAAAAATTGTACATGGTGATTTTTTTTTTTGCATTTCTTTTTTATAAATTTATTTTATTTTATTTTTTAACTTTACAATTTTGTATTGGTATTGCCATATATCAACATGAATTGGCCACAGGTAAATCAACAGAGATCTATTATTTTTCTTAAAATAATTTGTCTACTATTATTTATATTAGTTATATACAAAAGTGGAAAAAAAAATTTCTTGCATGTTAAACTTTTATGTCTTTCTTCAGATCAGTTGCTCAGTCGTGTCTGACTCTTTGCGCCCCATGAATCGCAGCTTGCCAGGTTTCCCTGTCCATCACCAACTCCCGCAAGTCACTGAGACTCACATCCATCGAGTCAGTGATGCCATCCAGCCATCTATTCTCTGTCGTTCCCTTCTCCTCCTGCCCCCAATCCCTCCCAGCATCAGAGTCTTCTCCAATGAGTCAACTCTTCGCATGAGGTGGCCTAAATACTGGAGTTTCAGTTTCAGCAATCATTCCTTCCAAAGAAATCCCAGGGCTGATCTCCTTCAGAATGGACTGGTTGGATCTCCTTGCAGTCCAAGGGACTCTCAAGAGTCTTCTCCAACACCACAGCTCAAAAGCATCAATTCTTTGGCGCTCAGCCTTCTTCACAGTCCAGCTCTCACATCCATACATGACCACAGGAAAGACCATAGGCTTGACTAGGCGAACCTTTGTTGACAAAGTAATGTCTCTGCTTTTGAATATGCTATCTAGGTTAGTCATAACTTTCCTTCCAAGGAGTAAGTGTCTTTTAATTTCATGGCTGCAGTCACCATCTGCAGTAATCTTGGAGCCCAGAAAAATAAAGTCTGACAATGTTTCCACTGTTTCCCCATCTATTTCCCATGCAGTGATGGGACCAGATGCCATCATCTTCGTTTTATGAATGTTGAGTTTTAAGCCAACCTTTTCACTCTCCACTTTCATTTTCACCAAGAGGCTTTTTAGTCCCTCTTCACTTTCTGCCATAACGGTGGTGTCATCTGCATATCTGAGGTTATTGATATTTCTCCCAGCAATCTTGATTCCAACTTGTGTTTCTTCCAGTCCAGCGTTTCTCATGATGTACTCTGCATATAAGTTAAATAAACAGGGTGACTATATACAGCCTTGATGTATTCCTTTTCCTACTTGAAACCAGTCTATTGGTCCATGTCCAGTTCTAACTGTTGCTTCCTGACCTGCATACAGATTTCTCAAGAGGCAGATCAGGTGGTCTGGTATTCCCATCTCTTTCAGAATTTTCCACAGTTTATTGTGATCTACACAGTCAAAGGCTTTGGCATAGTCAATAAAGCAGAAATAGATGTTTTTCTGGAACTCTCTTGCTTTTTCCATGATCCAGCAGATGTTGGCAATTTGATCTCTGATTCCTCTGCCTTTTCTAAAACCAGCTTGAACATCTGAAAGTTCACGGTTCACATATTGCTGAAGCCGGGCTTGGAGAATTTTGAGCATTACTTTACTAGCATGTGAGATGAGTGCAATTGTGTGGTAGTTTGAGCATTCTTTGGCATTGCCTTTCTTTGGGATTGGGATGAAAACTGACCTTTTCCAATCTTGTGGCCACTGCTGAGTTTTCCAAATGTGCTGGCATATTGAGTGCAGCACTTTCACAGCATCATCTTTCAGGACTTGGAATAGCTCCACTGGAATTCCATCACCTCCACTAGCTTTGTTCGTAGTGATGCTTTCTAAAGCCCACTTGACTTCACATTCCAGGATGTCTGGCTCTAGGTCAGTGATCACACCATCATGATTATCTGGGTTGTGAAGCTCTTTCTTTGTACAGTTCTTCTGTGTATTCTTGCCACCTCTTCTTAATAGCTTCTGCTTCTGTTAGGTCCATACCATCTCTGTCCTTTATCGAGCCCATCTTTGCATGAAATGTTCCTTTGGTATCTCTGATTTTCTTGAAGAGATCCCTAGTCTTTTCCATTCTGTTGTTTTCCTCTATTTCTTTGCATTGTTCACTGAAGAAGGCTTTCTTATCTCTTCTTGCTATTCTTTGGAACTCTGCATTCAGATGTTTATATCTTTCCTTTTCTCCTTTGCTTTTCGCTTCTCTTTTCACAGCTATTTGTAAGGCCTCCCCAGACAGCCATTTTGCTTTTTTGAATTTCTTTTCCACGGGGATGGTCTTGATCTCTGTCTCCTGTACAATGTCACGAACCTCATTCCATAGTTCATCAGGCACTCTATCTATCAGATCTAGGCCCTTAAATCTATTTCTCACTTCCACTGTATAATCATAAGGGATTTGATTTAGGTCATACCTGAATGGTCTAGTGGTTTTCCCTACTTTCTTCAATTTAAGTCTGAATTTGGCAATAAGGAGTTCATGGTCTGAGCCACAGTCAGCTCCTGGTCTTGTTTTTGCTGACTGTATAGAGCTTCTCCATCTTTGGCTGCAAAGAATATAATCGATCTGATTTTGGTGTTGACCATCTGGTGATGTCCATGTATAGAGTCTTCTCTTGTGTTGTTGGAAGAGGGTGTTTGTTATGACCAGTGCATTTTCTTGGCAAAACTCTATTAGTCTGCCCTGCTTCATTCCGTATTCCAAGGCCAAATTTGCCTGTTACTCCAGGTGTTTCTTGACTTCCTACTTTTGCATTCCAGTCCCCTAGAATGAAAAGGACATCATTTTTGGGTGTTAGCTCTAAAAGGTCTTGTAGGTCTTCATAGAACCGTTAGCAATGGAATTCTCCATACTCCTAAAACATGGTCTACCATCTTGGTATCAGGTGTGATTGGGCTGCTTCCTAAGGTCACAGATAGTACAATAATGCCTTAAGTAAATGGTTGTTTGTGGAACTCAGAGAGACAAAGAAAGATGTTTAACAAGGGCTTAAAATGAGGAAAAAGGAAAGGAAATTCTCTTAGATGATATGACACAGTGTGGATAGCTGATAGTGACAGCACAATAATGTATTTTACCAAGTTCTTCCCATTGCTCTTTGTAACCTAATTTTCCATTTCCTTTCTTCTGTTTTCCCCTGATTTATTCAGATATAACTGTCAAATAGGATTTACATTCATTAGATATACAAAGTGATGATTTGATATATGTATACATTGTGAGATGATTTCCACACTAAAATTGGTTAACACATTCATACCTCACATAGTTACCACTGTAGTGTGTGTATAGAGAGAACGTTTATATTCGACTTTTGTAGTTAATTTCAAGCTTATAATATGGTATGGTTAACTAGAGTCACCATGTATATTAGATCCCCAGAACTTATTCATCTAATGTAATAACAAAAAGTTTGCACACTTTGGACAGCATCACCCATTTCTCCCACCTTCCAACTCCTAGCAACCAATAATCTTCTTTCTGTTTCTATGAGTTCATTCTACCTTTGTAGATTCCACATACACATGAGATCATACAGTACTAGGCTTTCCCTGACTGACATAGTTTACTTAGATTAAGATCCTTGCGATGATCCCATGTTGCAGAAAACATGACTTGTTTACTGCTAAAGACAGGGGATTCTCTGTTTCAAGACCTGTCCAATTGTCACATCCTCTGACTGCTATCTTTTCACCATCGAAAATGGATCTTTCTTAGATATGAGATGGAATATCTTTATCCAAAGATGCTTTTACTTTACACTAGTTTTAGATAATTTGCTTTTGGATATACAGCACTCAATTTTTTATTCCATGATGATTTTAAGTCTAATTATGACTTAATCGACTATTTAGTTCATTATTGTCTAATACTAGTACCAACTTAAGTTCAGTAATACAGAATTTAAAAAAATATATATAAAGAACCTAAGTGGTGGAAGATTGCTCAATACATGCATAATGTCTTAGTGAAATTGAAATAATGTTTGAATGGAAAATTACTCCAGAATTAGCACAATTAGAAATGTCAAAAGCTTTTTCAAAAATGGCAAGTGCCTTATAGAAACTCTGGCCACATATTAAGCATAACATTTGAGGGCAACTGCAATAACTCTGAAGAGTGGGGTTTAATACAAATAATTGTTCATTTACAAATCTGAAAAAAATTATGTTTCTCATGTATCATGCCATATAATTGTAATTAAGCAATTACTATGTGTGTAGTCATATGTACAGATATAATACAAATATTTAAAAATATAGTTTATTTTTCAATTTTTCTAGGGCCTCTTTTACATCTTTATTCCTCAAACTATAAATCAGAGGGTTTAACATGGGGATCACAAGGGTGTAAAACAATGAGGTCATTTTGTCTTCATCTAGAGAGTAGGATGAACTAGGCCTGAAATACATGAAGAGCAGAGTTCCCTGGAAAATTGCCACAGCAGTTAGGTGGGAGGTACAGGTGGGGAAAGCCTTGAACCTCCCTTCAGCAGAGTGGATCTTCAAGACTGATAGGATGATATAACAATAAGAGACAAGGACTCCTGAAATGGAACTTAATTCTATAAAGCCAAAAATCATGAATATCACTAACTCATTGACCTGTGTGTTTGACCAAGATATCAACAGGAGAGGAGGAACATCACAAAAAAAGTGGTTAATCTCATTTGACCCACAGAAGCATAAATGGAATGCTAATGTCATGTTTATCAAACCATCTATCATTCCAACCAGGTAAACCCCAGCCACGAGCAGGGAGCACACCCTGCTGGCCATGCTGACCGCATAGAGCAAGGGGCTACTGATGGCCTTGTACGGTCATAAGCCATCATGGCCAGCAGGAGACACTCAGAATCTACGAAGGTACAGAGAACCAATAATTGCAGAGCACAGTCATAGGAGGAGATTGACTTGTTCTTGGCAAATAGGTCCACCAGCATCTTAGGGCCAATGGCTGTGGAATAGCAGAGGTCACAGAAGGAGAGGTGGCTGAGGAAAAAGTACATGGTTGTGTACAGCTGGGGATCCATCCTAATCAGGATGATGATTCCAAGATTTGCCAGAAGATTAATGAGATAAACAGGTAGAAACATTGTAAATAGGATCACTTTGTTCTCAGTGTTATCAGTAATTCCCAAGAAAATGAATTCAGTCAAGGAGGAGCAATTCTCTCTTTCCATTCTTCTTAGATCTTGTGCAAACTTTTGAGAAAGCTATCAAGAAAATCACATATGCATGTTTAATGCTTCTTCACATCAGAAAAAAATCATAAGGCAGAGCATGTTTATTTTTTTCCTTAATTTCCTTTCTATAATTAGAAAATAATCCAGTCTTCTATCTACTCTTTAAAGAGGCATAAATGTCTATTCTGCAGTAATAAAAGGCATATGAGGAAGACCTTTGAGAACGTTTCAAGTAAATCTAGATGCCATTCATGAGGTTGCTATTCTTCTCTGAGCTTTATTTTTCTTATATCAGAGAGAAGAACTGGATGATTTCACCTTTCTTCAATTCTTTAAAACCACATGGAAGAGATGCCAGTGTTAGCAAGACCAGATTCTAAGACTTCGGACTGAGCTTTCCCTTTGTTTAAAAATATTCACTTGAATCCAAAAAAAAAAAAAAATTAGTATTTTTTGTCTCTCAAAAAGACATGAGTGGTTTACGAATGTTCTTAGTTCCAGAAACAGTAAGTACATCACTGACTAGTAATAATAAAAATAATTATGTTACTGATTTTAGCTTATTTTCTGCTTAGCATCTGGTGAGACACGAAATAAGTTATTACTGACCTGCTCCTAGAAATTTGCTATTGCTTTCCCGTAATGCTCATTACCTCTTTGTGGAGAGGTTACCATCTAGGATGACTCTCTTGACCAGTGGAAGAAAAGAGCTAAAAGGAAGTGAAAACAACAGAATGTACCACATATATTTGCATCACATTAGGTTTTAAATGACTTTCAATTTAATTGAATGTAAATTAGATGAGGGACAAAAAATGCTTCTAAAATGCACAGATCTTGCTCTCTCTGTTGTGTTTATGTGTATGCCTGTGTATATATCTTAATGTAAGTGAAAGCAATGGACTTTTTCTTTAGACCTCAGTTAATAAAGTACGTGGTCTACATGGAGATGAATCTGTCCATGTTTTTGTTTTTATTGTGGTATCACACCTTAATTGTTTGTTTCTATAAAACAAAACATACTTTAAATTCATGTACAGTTGCTCATTGAAAACAGGAGCAAAGACTTTTATGTGATCCAGCAGGAAAATAAAATTGCATTATGAATGTTAACAAGTTCTGACAGATTCTTCCACTTTTGTGAACAAAATGTTATTTCTGCCATTAAATGCAGATTTTAGTGAGTAGGTAGGCATAAAGTCCTTCACTTACAAACTTTTATTTTCCCCCCAGTTTAAATATTTTCTCTTATTTTTCTTCAGTTAGGATCTGGAAACGTACCTGGAAAGAGCAGGTCTTAGGTAGCTGAACAGTAATGAGCAGTTGGTCTTTTATTTCACCAGGTATATTGGGACTTAATCCCTGTGCTATGGCCCTTAGGCTTTAGTGTTATTCAAACACTTCATTAATTCTATTTCTGCTTCCATATATTCCCCTGGCAGAGGAAGACACGGCTAGATAGCATCACTGACTCAATGGAAGTTAATATGAGCAAACCCTGGGAGATAGTGAAGGACAGAAGAGCCTGGTGGGCCGCCATCCCTGAGGCTGCCAAGAGTCAGACAGACTTTGAAACAGAACAACCACCACAACATTCCTCTGTGAATTCAGAAACCACTTAGCAGAAGTGGAGTTTTTGTGCTTCATTGTTGTGTCCAAATTGCTGTATGGAAGGAAGGGTACTGCAAGTGATTTGTATGGTGTGTGTCAGCTACCCGGAAACTGTCTCCTCCTTCTCTAGTCAAAGAGGAAACTTAGTGAAATTCTAAAAGATCCCCCTTCATCCAACCCTTTTTGATTGTTCATTGTGTTTTTGAAATATTCCCCTTCACTACCTCATGTTGGAATATTGCACTTTGGCCATATTTTCTTTTATCTTTCAATGTAATCCTGTGTCACAAAATCATCCTTCTAATGTATACAGTTATTTGATTTTTAGTGCACTTTCAGGTTTGTTCACTCATTACTACTACCTACTTCCAGAATGTCTTCATCAGCCCAAGAAGAAATCTGCACCTTCTAGTTCTCACTCTCCTTTCTTTGCTCTCGAGCCTGACAACTGCTAATCTATTTTCTGATTCGGTGTGGTTTCCTATTCTTGGTCTTGCATATAAAGAGAAGCATCCTGTGTGTGTGTGTGTGTGTGTGTGTGTGTGTGCTCTGTCACATTTATTTTCTTCAGTAAAATATTTTTAAGTTTCATGCATGTTGTTACATGTGTTATAATTTTGTTTCATTATGTGGCTGAATAGCATTTTATGTTATGGATATAATACACTTTGATGATCCATTTTTCATAAGGATGAACCCTGGCTTGTTTCTACTTTTCAGCTGATATGACTAATGACACTATAAACATTCCTGTCAATCCCTTTCAAGACAGTCTGCGTTACCAAATATCAGCTTTTTCCCATTCTCCCACCACATGTCATCCGAGGACATTTCACTGATTTTGTGACTTCATCACATTGTTTTAATAGTGCACTCTTTCCTGAATTATGTTTATTTTATTTAAGATTTTTTTTTTACTACATTAAAGGCTACAGGAATAGAATCAACATGGTACTCGTATTTGTAAAGGTAGTGGTTTCTAAATATTTATTGTTATGCTTTTTTCATTATCAAATGAAGACCAGAGAACAATTACAAGGATAAAAACATACTTGCTTTGGGAATTTTTCTATGTATATGGATCATATGAGTGAAGATGTCTCATTTTAAAAACTATGCATGGTGACAATTTTTTTTAAATCAACAGAGTTCTATTATTTTTCTTAAAATAATTTGTTTACTATTATTTATATTCAATTCAGTTCAGATCAGTTCAGTCACTCAGTCGTGTCCGACTATTTGCGACCCCATGAATCGCAGCACGCCAGGACTCCCTGTCCATCACCAGCTCCCGGAGTTCACTCAGATTCTCATCCATCAAGTCAGTGATGCCATCCAGCCATCTCATCCTCTGTCGTACCCTTCTCCTCCTGCCCCCAACCCCTCCCTGCATCAGAGTCTTTTCCAATGAGTCAACTCCTCACATGAGGTGGCCAAAGTACTGGAGTTTCAGCTTTAGCATCATTCCTTCCAAAGAAATCCCAGGGCTGATCTCCTTCAGAATGGACTGGTTGGATCTCCTTGCAGTCCAAGAGACTCTCAAGAATCTTTTCCAATGCCACAGTTCAACAGCATCAATTCTTCGGTGCTCAGCCTTTAGTTATATACAAAATTGGAAAACAATATCTTGGATGTTACACTTGAATGTTATGTCCTCCTTAAGTCCTCCCAAACAGATAGCAATGGAATTCTCCATACTCCTAAAACATGGTCTACCATCTTGGTATCTGGTGTGACTGAACTGCTTCCTAAGGTCACAGAAAGTACAATAATGCCTTAAGTAGATAGTGGTTTGTGGAACTCAAAGAGACAAAGAAAGATGTTTAACAAGGGCTGAAAATGAGGAAAAAGGAAAGGAAATTATCTTAGATGAGATGACACAGTGTGGATAGCTGATAGTGACAGCACAATAATGTACTTTACCAAGGCTTTTCCCATTGCTTTTTGTAACCTAATTTTCAACATCCTTTCTTCTTTTTTCCCTGATTTATTCAGATATAACTGTCAAATAGCATTTACATTCATTAGATATACAAAGTGATGATTTGATATATGTATACATTGTGAAATGATTTCCACACTAAAATTGGTTAACACATTCATCACCTCACATAGTTACCATTGTAGTGTGTGTATAGTGAGAACATTTAAGGTGTATTTTGTAGTTAATTTCAAGCTTATAATATGGTATGGTTAACCAGTCACCATGTATATTAGATCCCCAGAACTTATTCATCTAATGTAATAAGAAAAAGTTTGCACACTTTGGACAGCATCACTCGTTTCTCCCACCTTCCAACTCCTAGCAACCAATAATCTTCTTTCTGTTTCTATCAGTTCATTCTACCTTTGTAGATTCCACATATGCATGAGATCATACAGTATTAGTTTTTCCCTGACTGACATAGTTTACTTAGATTAAGATCCTTGCAATGAGCCCATGGTGCAGAACACATGACTTCTTTATTGCTAAAGACAGGGGATTCTCTGTTTCAAGACCTGTCCAATTGTCCCATCCTCTGACTGCTATCTTTTCACCATCCAAAATGGATCTTTCTTATATATGAGATGGAATATCTTTATCCAAAGATGCTTTTATTTCACACTAGTTTTAGGTACTTTGCTTTTGGATTAAGAGCACTCAATTTTTTACTCGATGATTTTAAGTCTAATTATGACTTACTTTACTATTTAGTTCATTATTGTCTAATACTAACACCAACCTAAGTTCATTAATACAGAATCTAAAAAAAATGTACTATAAAATATAAAGAACCTAAGTGGTGGAAGATTGCTCAATACATGTATAATGTCTTAGTGAAATTGAACTAGTGTTTGAATGGAAAAATTACTCCAGAATTAGCACAACTAGAAATGTCAAAAGCTTTTCCAAACATCAGATCAGATCAGTCGCTCAGTCGTGTCCGACTCTTTGCGACCCCATGAACTGCAGCACGCTAGGCCTCCCTATCCATCACCAGCTCTCGGAAGTCACTCAGACTCACATCCATCGAGTCAGTGATGCCATCCAGCCATCTCATCCTCTGTAGTCCCCTTCTCCTCCTGCCCCCAATGCCTCCCAGCATCAGAGTCTTCTCCAATGAGTCAACTCTTCGCATGAGGTGGCCAAAATACTGGAGTTTCAGCTTTAGCATCATTCCTTCCAAAGAAATCCGAGGGCTGATTTCCTTCAGAATGGACCGGTTGGATCTCCTTGCAGTCCAAGGGACTCTCAAGAGTCTTCTCCAACACCACAGTTCAAAAGCATCAATTCTTCGGTACTCAGCCTTCTTCACAGTCCAGCTCTCACATCCATACATGACCACAGGAAAGACCATAGCCTTGACTAGGCGAACCTTTGTTGGCAAAGTAATGTCTCTGCTTTTGAATATGCTATCTAGGTTGGTCATAACTTTCCTTCCAAGGAGTATGCGTCTTTTAATATCATGGCTGCAGTCACCATCTGCAGTGACTTTGGAGCCCAGAAAAATAAAGTCTGACACTGTTTCCACTGTTTCCCCATCTATTTCCCATGCAGTGATGGGACCAGATGCCATGATCTTCGTTTTCTGAATGTTGAGCTATAAGCCAACCTTTTCACTCTCCACTTTCACTTTCCTCAAGAGGCTTTTTAGTTCCTCTTCACTTTCTGCCATAAGGGTGGTATCATCTGTATATCTGAGGTTATTGATATTTCTCCCAGCAATCTTGATTCCAACTTGTGTTTCTTCCAGTCCAGCATTTCTCATGATATACTCTGCATATAAGTTAAATAAGCAGGGTGACAATATACAGCCTTGACGTACTCCTTTTCCTATTTGGAACCAGTATGTTGTTCCATGACCAGTTCTAACTGTTGCTTCCTGACCTGCATACAAATTTCTCAAGAGGCAGATCAGGTGGTCTGGTATTCCCATCTCTCTCAGAATTTTCCACAGTTTCTTGTGATCTACACAGTCAAAGGCTTTGGCATAGTCAATAAAGAAGAAATAGATATTTTTCTGGAACTCTCTTGCTTTTTCCATGATCCAGAGAATGTTGGCAGTTTGATCTCTGGTTCCTCTGCCTTTTCTAAATCCAGCTTGAACATCAGGAAATTCACGATTCACATATTGCTGAAGACTGGCTTGGAGAATTTTGAGCATTACTTTACTAGCGTGTGAGATGAGTGCAATTGTGCAGTAGTTTGAGCACTCTTTGGCATTGCCTTTCTTTGGGATTGGGATAAAAACTGACCTTTTCCAATCTTGTGGCCACTGCTGAGTTTTCCAAATGTGCTGGCATATTGAGTGCAGCACTTTCACAGCATCATCTTTCAGGATTTGGAATAGGATTTGAAAATTTGGAATAGGATTTGAAAATTTGGAATTTTCAAACATAGCAAGTGCCTTATAGAAACTCTGGCCACATACTAAGCATAACATTTGAGGGCAACTGCAATATCCCTTAAGAGCGGGGTTTAATACAAATAATTGTTCATTTAGGAATCTGAAAAAAAATATGTTTCTCATGTATCATGCCACATAACTTTAATTAAGCAATTACTATATGTATGTAGTCAATATGTACAGATATACAATAAAAATATTTAAAAATGTAGTTTATTTTTCAATTTTTCTAGGGCCTCTTTTACATCTTTGTTCCTCAAACTATAAATCAGAGGGTCTAACATGGGAATCACAAGAGTGTAAAACAATGAGATCATTTTGTCTTCATCTAGAGAGTAGGATGAACTAGGCCTTAAATACGTGAAGAGCACAATTCCCTGGAAAATTGCCACAGCAGTTAGGTGGGAGGTACAGGTGGAGAAAGCTTTGAACCTCCCTTCAGCAGAGTGGATCTTCAAGACTGAAAGGATGATATAACAATAAGAGACAAGAACTCCTGAAATTGTACTCAGCTCAATGAAACCAAAAACAATGAACAACGCCAACTCATTGACCTGTGTATCAGAGCAGGAAAGAAGGTATAGTGGTGGTAAGTCACAGAAGAAATGGTTAATCTCATTTGACTCACAAAAGCATAAGCGGAATGCTAATGTCGTGTGGATCAGAGCATCTGCCATTCCCACCAGGTACACCCCAGCCATAAGCAGGGAGCACACCCTGCTTGACATGCTGACCGCATAGAGCAAGGGGCTACTGATGGCCTGGTACCGGTCATAGGCCATCACGGCCAGCAGGAGACACTCAGAATCTGAAAAGCTACAGAAGACCAAGAATTGCAGAGCACAGCCACAGAAAGAGATTGACTTGTTCTTGGCAAATAGGTCCACCAGCATCTTGGGGCCAATGGCTGTGGAATAGCAGAGGTTACAGAAGGAGAGGTGGCTGAGGAAAAAGTACATGGGTGTGTGCAGCTGGGGATCCATCCTAATCAGGGTGATCATTCCGAGATTTGCCAGAAGATTGATGAGATAAACAAGGAGAAACATTGTAAATAGGATCACTTTGTTCTCAGAGTTATCAGTAATTCCTAAGAGAATGAACTCAGTAAAGGAGGAACAATTCTCTCTACTCATTCTTCCTTGTTCTTGTCTAAAGTTTTAGCAAGTGATCAAGAAAATGACATCCGGCTATGTAACACTTCTGCACATCTGCAATATATCATAAGACAGAGCATGATTTTTTCCATATTTTTATATTTAGAAAATAATTCATGTCAGGTGTATGTACGCTTGAAGAGGGATAGCTGTATACTAAGCAGTAATAAAAATTATCTGGAACTGAGCTTTGAGAAATAGTGATGTATTTAGATATCATTCATGAGGTATGCTACTTTCTACAAGCTCTTCTCTGAGCATTATTTTCCTTATCTCAGTGGGTATATATTGATAAATTTCACTCTCCTTATCTCTTCAAAATAATTTGTAAGAGACACCAGTGATAGAGAAGCCAGGTTTAAGACATGACACTAAGCATTTTCTATGCTTGAAAATGTTCACTTGAATACAAAAAATGATTAGAAAAGATAATTCCAAAATTTTTGTTTCTCAAAAGCACA
The DNA here is from genome assembly GCA_935064755.1 of Tragelaphus eurycerus. Classification (NCBI taxonomy): domain Eukaryota; kingdom Metazoa; phylum Chordata; class Mammalia; order Artiodactyla; family Bovidae; genus Tragelaphus; species Tragelaphus eurycerus. The sequence goes on along the minus strand of CAKXYN010000337.1, from coordinate 181,091 downwards.
TGATCAACTTAAGAGTCTTTAACTTAGTTCCAGAAGCAATGAGTATAACACTGAATAGCATTAATAATGGAGAAGGCAATGGCACCCCACTCCAGTACTCTTGCCTGGAAAATCCCATGGATGGAGGAGCCTGGTGGGCTGTAGTCCGTGGGGTCGCAAAGAGTCGAATAGGGCTGAGCGACTTCACTTTCCCTTTTCCCTTTCATGCATTGGAGAAGGAAATGGCAACCCACTCCAGTCTTCTTGCCTGGAGAATCCCAGGGATAGTGGAGACTGGTGGGCTGCCATCTCTGGGGTCATGCAGAGTTGGACACGACTGAAGTGACTTAGCAGCTGCAGCAGCAGCAGCATTAATAAAAAAATAATTATGCTACAGATTTTAGTTTATGTTGTGTTTAGTATTTGGAGATACATTAAATAAGTATTATTTACCTTTTTGCTAGAAATTTATAATTGCTTTCCCACAATGCTCATTATCTCTTTTTGTAGTCGTTGTAGTCAAGGGATGAATCTATTGACCAGTTGGGAAAAAAAAGTTGAAAGGAAGTAAAAGCAACAGAACGTACCACATACATTTGCATCACTTTAGATTTTAAATCTCCTTTCCGGATTCAATTTATGATAGGAACATGTTTCTGTCTCAGTTTATAAACACTGGACCTTTCAGAGATGGCTTAGTTATTTCAGCACCAAAGTATCAAATCAGTACTTTAAAAAAAGATTCAGCACAGCAGTTGGTAGAGGTAATTTGGAGGTAAATGGAGTCCATGAGTGAGAAAACAATAAAAAAGTATAGGAACAATAGCATGCCATAAAAAAGAAATCTGAAGAAAAAGCTTTTTCTGGGTCATCAACAAGGATTTGTAGGGACTTCCCAGAGGAAGGTGATCTTCCTGGGACTGTGGGAGACCTGGGAGAAAATTAATTAGGCCTGACCTTGGGGCTCCTAATAGGCTACAGTCCATGGGGTCGCAAAGAGTTGGACACAACTGAGCGACTTCACTCACTCTTCACTCTGACCTTGGGGCTAAGTCGCTAAGTTGCCTTTCCCCTGGAAAATGACATCCTTCCTGTGGTTGGGAGAAGGTCCCGCCTGCAGGCCTGCCAAGGTTAAGGCAGTGCTGAAGGAAAGAGAGGAAAGGTTTAGCACGGGAATGGTTCTGTAAGAACAGAGGTTGATGTGGGTGACCAGCTGTCCCAGTTTGTCTGGGATTAAGAAGTTTCCTAAGTGCAGAGCTGTCACTGAGCCTGGACCAGGAAGGCATTAGCAGCCATATGTCTACTCATTGTCAGGTACCTCATGTTCTTTCCCCTGAAATCTCAGATCCTATTACCCCATATGAGCTTTCATAAGTATATAAGCAAATGTTACGCAACTCCCCAAAGTACAGGCATACCTCGTTTAGTTGTCCTTCACTTTACTGTACTTCTTGCATGCTGTATTTTTCACAGACTGAAGGATTGTGGCACTCCTTCATTGAGCAAGTCCACTGGCGTCGTTTTTCCAACAGCATTTGCTCACTTTGTGTCTTTGGGTCACATGTTGGTAATGCTCACAATATTTCAAACTTTTTCATTATTACTATGTTTGTTATGGTGATCAGTGATCTTTGATGTTACTGTTGTGATTGTTCTGGTATTTTTTAGCAATAAAGTGATTTTAAATAATAAACAAATATCTCCTTTAATTTAATAAAATATAAATGAAAAGAGTGACAATAAATACTTCTAAAATACATAGACTTCTCCCTGTCATATGTATGTATTTAGGTGTGTGAATGTGTATATATATATATATTTAATGAATATAGGTAATAGACTTTTTCCTTTAGTTCAGTTCAGTTGCTCAGTCATATCTGACTCTTGGCGACCCCAGGGCATATGGTTCATGTGGAGATGAATTTGTACATGTTTTTATTTTTACTGTGGCACCTACACTATTTTTTAAATAAAACAATATATACCTTAAATTGTTTTTTAATACTTATCAACTGATAAAAACAGTGAAGGCTTTCCCATGAACCAAGAACAAAATGAAATAAATTAAAAGTAATTATGTATGGATATTAACAAGTTCATACTCATTCAGTTCTGAGAAGAAAATATTATTACTAGCCATTAAATGCAGATTTTAGAGAATAGGAAGGCAAAAAATATTTCATTTACAAAACTTTTTCTCAAAAAGTTAAGTATTTTCTCCTATATTCTTCAAGTTAGGATCTAGAAACCTACCTGAGATGAGCAGGGCTTGAGTAGCTGAACAACAACCAGTGTGTGATAGTCACTCAGTCGTGTCCAGCTCTTTGTGACCCCATGTGACCCTCTCTGGCTCCTCTGTCCATGGAATTCTCCAGGCAAGAATATTGGAGTGGGTTGCTATTCCCTTCTCCCAGGGGTCTTCCCCATCCAGGGGTCAAACCTAGGTCTCTTGTACTGCAAGCAGGCGCTTTACCATCTGAGCCACCAGGGAAGAACAGCAGGCAGATGGCCTTTTATTTTACCAGGTACATGGGACTTAGATCCCAGCGCCACTGCCCCTAGGCTTTGATGTTATATAAACACTTCATTAATTATATTTCTGTTTCTCTATATTCCCTGGAGAATTCAAAGCAACTTAGCACCAGCTGAGTTTTTGTGCTTCACTATTGTTACCAAATTGCTCTGTGTTAGGAAGAAAACTGCAAATTTTAGGACTGCTTAACAGTTACCCTTAATAGCAACCCACTCCAGTACTCTTGCCTGGAAAAGTCCATGGGCAGAGGAGCCTGGTAGGCTGCAGTCAATGGGGTCGCAAAGAGTCGGACACGACTGAGTGACTTCACTTTCACTTTCACGCATTGGAGAAGGAAATGGCAACCCACTCCTGTGTTCTTGCCTGGAGAATCCCAGGGACACGGGAGCCAGATGGGCTGCCGTCTATGGCGTCGCACAGAGTCAGACACGACTGAAGCGACTTAGCAGCAACAGTTACCTTGAAACCATTTCCTCCTTCTCTAGTGAAACAGGAAACCTAAGGAAACCCAAAAAAGGTCCCTCCCTCCATCACTTCTAACTTTTTCACCTTATTCATTGTGTTTTTTAAAAAATTCTCTTTCATACCTCATTTAGGAGTATTACTACATTCCTATTGTATTTTCTTTTATATTAAAATATAATACTCATATCACATATACCATAAAATTCACCCTTTTAATGTATCTAGGTTATTTTATTTTTTAGTTTTATTGTGTTTTCAGGGCTTTTCAGTCACCACTACTATCTACCTCCAGAACATTTTCATCAGTACAGTAAGAAGCCCACACCTATTAGCTCTCATTCCCTGTCCCTGCTGACCCCAGCCCTGGCAACCACTTATCCATATTCTGACTCTAAGCAGTTTCTTATTCTTAGTCTGGCATATAAGCAGAATTATGCAATATGTGTTGTATTTTTTCTTCTCTCAAGCTTCTTTTCTTCAGTGAAATATTATCAAAGCTCATCCATGCTGTTCATGTGTCAGAATCAGGATTCTGTTTCATTGAAGGGCAAAATAATATTTCTTTTATGGATAATACACGCTTATTGACCCATCGTTCAGTTGGATAAATGTTGGGTTGTTTCTACTCTTTATCTGTCATGGATAATGATGCTATGTTATTCTTGTCAGTGCTACCTTTCAAGGCAGCCGTCATCACCAAACTTCATCTTACTCCTGTCTTCCAACCACATGCCAAAGGATGCTTCATTGATTTTATGTCTTCCTCACATTCTCTAAACTATGCACTTTTTTTCTGAGTTAAGTTAATTTGTTCTTGTAAGAATTTCTGCTAAATTTAAGACCTCATAAATTAGAGCAATAATTATTTTGTATTTTCTAAACTTAATGGCACAAGGATTTGAAGAAGCAGTATTTTCTAAATATTTGCCATTAAGTATTTATGACTATAAGGGTAGAAAATAGTGTGCTGTGCTTAGAGTTGCTCAATCATCTTCAACTCTGCAACCCCCTGGACCATAATCAGCCAGGATCTTCTGTCCACGGGATTTTCCCAGCAAAAATACTGATCCTCCTCCAGTCTATCTTCCCAAAACCAAGGATGGAACCTGTGTCTCCTGCGTCTCCTGCATTGGCTGGCAGATTCTTTACCACTGAGCCACATGGGAAAACAATGTAAAAAATAGCAGTATACCTGCTTTGAAAATTTTTTTACAGATATAGCTCAATTGTACAAAAAAGGTCTTAATGACCTGGATAACCATGATGGTGTGGACACAAACTTAGAGCCAGACATCCTACAGTGTGAAGCCAAGTGGGCCTTGGAAAACCGTACTATGAACAAAGCTAGTGGAGGTGATGGAATTTTGCTGAGTTATTTCAAATCTAAAAAGATGTTGTTAAAGTGCTGCATTCAATATGTCAGCAAACTTGGGAAACTCACAAGACTGGAAAAGGTCAGATTTCATTCCAATCTGAAAGAAGGGCAATGGCAAAGTGTTCTCAGACTACCATGCAATTGTGCTCATTACACATGCTAGCAAGGAAATGCTCAAAATCCTTCAAGCTAGGCTTCCACAGACATGAACTAAGAACTTCCAGATGTACAAGCTGGCTTTAGAAAGGGCAGTGGAACCAGAGATTAAATTGCCAACATCAGTTATTCCAGAAAAAAACATTTACTTCTGCTTCATTGACTGTGCAAAAGCCTTTGACTGTGTGGATCACAACGAACTGTGGAAAATTCTTAAAGAGATGCAAATACCATACCACATTACCTGCCTCCTGATAAACCTATATGCAGTCAAGAAACAACAGTCAGGATCGGACTTACATCAAGGTTGTATATTGTCACCATGTTTATTTAGTTTGTATATGCAGAGTACAAAATTCCAGATAGGATAAAACCCAAGCTGAATCAAGATTGCCTTAAGAAATATCAGCAACCTCAGATATGCAGATGATTCCACACTAATGGCAGAAATGAAGAGGAACTATAGAGTCTCTTGATGAAGGTAAAAGAAGAGAGTGAAAACATGTCTTAAAACTCAACATTCAAAAAACAAAGATTACGGCATCCGGTCCCATCACTTCATGGCAAATAGATGGGGAAAAAGTGGAAGCAGTGATAGATTTTATTTTCTTGGGTTCCCAAATCACTATGGACATTGAAATTAAAAGATGCTTGCTCCTTGGAAGGAAAGCAATGACAAACCTAGAGAGTGCATTAAAAAGCAGAGATATCATTTTGCTGACAAAGACCCAAACAGCTAAAGCTATGGTTTTCCCAGTAGTCATGTAACGTTGTGAGAGTAGGACCATAAAGAAGATTGAGGGCTGAAAAATAGATGCTTTCAAATTGTGGTGCTCGAGAAGACTCTTGAGAGTCCCCTTAACAGTAAAGGGATCAAATCAGTCAATCCTGAAAGAAATCAACCCTGAATATTCACTGCAAAGACTGATGCTGATGCTGAAGCTCCAATATTTTGGCTGTCTGCTGTGAAAAGACAAATAACTGGAAAAGACCCTGATGCTGGGAAAGATTGAGGGCAGGAAGAGAAGGGGGTTACAGTGTATGAGATTGTTGGATGGCATCACGACTCATTGGACATGAGTTTAAGCAAACTCAGAGGGATACTGGAAGATAGGAGAGCCTGGCATGCTACAGCTCATGGGGTCACAAAGAGTCCAACACGACTTGGAAACTGAACAATAATAACAATATTGGAAAGTGAGGAAAATGTTTGAAAATCATGTATCTATATGACAAAGAACTTGTATCCAAACTTTATGCAAATCTCTCATAAATAATAAAAATCAAATTAATAAAATTTATACAAAGGATTGGACAGATAATCTCACCAAGAAGATGTATAAATAGCAAGGTCATGTATAACAGTTCGCTCAGCATCTTTACTTGTTAGAGACTTGACAATAAGGTAAATTAAAAATACTGATCTTGCCTAATTTTCTGTTTTATCTGAATTTTCATTGGTATTTAACAGAAACAAAGGTTATATTTTTATTTGTTTGGGCTACATTTCTATTTGTTTGTTTCCTGCTTTTTTCTGTGTTTTTTTCTGTAAACCTACGAAACTCACCAAGCTAAATTTCATATCATTAGTACATTTTTAATTTGGGAAAAAGATTCATAGGGACAATTGTTGATTCATTTTTAATGTATTGTCATTCTTGGTGTCATCAACCCAATACTCAAATATCTAATGTATTACTGTGGAGATATTGTTAAGGAAAGCCCAAACCACATAGATAATTGCTAATAATTTTCCACTGGTTAAAATCAAGAAACTGATGCATTTATGTCACAAAAGAATTTCAGTGTCATTATTAACCTCTCTGGCACATATTTGCTATATGTAGAATTGTCCTTGATTACCTAATTCTATTTCTATCCAAATTAATTTTCCCTCAGATACTTCCTGATCTTCTGGGATTCAAAAATCCCTTGAGTTGCATTTTATTCCCCCAGAACCTGACTTCAGCTTTCTAACAGCTCCTCAAAACCATGTAGACTATTGTGCCTTCAATCTGTTCCCACCTAGCCACTTAAAACTGAGTTTGGGTAGCTACATTACAATTGTAAGATGGATAAACTAAAGTATTTCCCAAAGGGATCTATGTCTCATTAAAAATGGAGACCTTAAATAATTGCAATGCATGTCTCAAGGAGAAAATACATTCCTCTGGTACAAACAAGTGAGAGAAAAACAATCTATACTTAGGGTTTCTCTAGTGCCCCTGGTGACAGTAAAATTGTGTGTGTACTCAGAAGGTTACTTTTTCAGGACACAGTTGTATGTTCCTCACACTTGGAGTATTGAGATGCAGAGTTCACTGCATGATCGGGTACCAAAGTTGGTTATGTCCCACTGTTGGTGGGAGAAAGACTAGGAGAACCTGTGAACGGATACAGACTGTGCCGTTCTACAAACAGAGCAATGCTCTAGTAGCATAAAGATTAATTATGCACTGAGATAATCTATTAAACAATGCCTTGCATCATTTTCACAAATATATCAACACTTATTTGCACAAGAAACTGTTAGATTAAAAAAAAATTAAAATTTAACAACCTGCAGTGAGCATATTTTGTTTATGGAAATTTTCTTTTTAGAGTATGGTACACATAAAGAAAACATTCTTCTATAAAAGTATAATACAAGAAAATTTTCGATAATGAAAAGATGTTAATCCCAGAACACCAAAGATAAAACATGCCTAGTGTCTCAGAAACTGTCATCCCACATCTATCACAAATTGATGTCCAATACAGTACTTTGTGCCCTGGTGGCTCAGACGGTAAAGCGTCTGCCGGCAATGAGGGAGACCTGGGTTCGATCCCTGGGTCGGGAAGATCCCCTGGAGAAGGAAATGGCAATCCACTCTAGCACTCTTGCCTGGAAAATCCCATGGACGGAGGAGCCTGATAGGTTATGGTCCATGGGGTCGCAAAGAGTCGGACACGACTGAGCGATTTCACTTCACTCCACAGTACTTTTGTGCTTCCCTGATGGCTCAGTGGTAAAACATCTGCGTGCAATGCCGGAGACACGGGTTCTGTCCCTGGGTCAGGAAGATCACCTGGGAAGAGGAAATGGCAACAAACTCCAGGATTCTTGTCTAAGGAACCCCATGAATAGAGCAGCCTTGTGGATCTATGGGATTGCAAAAGAGTCAGACAAAACTTAGCAATAAACTACCACCACCACCACAATAATTTAGTTTTAATATTTTGAGTTATATAGTAGTATAATGATAGATCTTATATTTTCATTTTTTACTTCTTTCACTCAATATTATTTTTATGAAATTTCTCTACACTTCTGTATCTCAAGGCAGTTCATTCATCCTCATTGTTGTATAATTTTCCTAGGTATAAACTTACCATATATTAACTTATTTAATCAAGAGCAGGTGTCAGTATACTTGACCTATAAATTTTCATTGGAACTGAACATATCACTTATTTACATGCTGTTCATGGTTGCTTTCATGATTCAGAGAAAACCTGAGGGTTGTGACGAAGTTTATGACCTCTAAAATGTATATTATTTAACACTACTGAAAAGTTTGTGACCTCTAAAATGTATATTATTTAACACTACTGAAAAGTTTGTTAAGTCTTCAGTGTGTTGAAGAAAATTGAGTTTAAGAAGAAAAATTGAAGAAAAATTTAGTTCTATATTATTATAAATAAAGCAATGAAGAATATTTTGTGTGCATCTTTTGGTTGTCATAGTCACTCATTTCTCTTGGGTAACATTCAAAGAATTGCATCTTTTGAATTATATGACATGTACATGTCCAGCTATATTAGACCCCCCTTAGAGTTTTACAAAGTGTAGCAACAAGTCTTATTCTACTGTAAATGTGTAAAAGTCATGCTGGTTCCACAACCTCACCAAGAGTTTCTAATTCAAATATTTGCATCTTGCAATTTTTTGGATTGATTGCTTTGATCAGTTTGATCAAACTAGTCAATCCTAAGGAAATCAACCCTGGATATTCATTGGAAGGACTGGTGCTGAAACTGAAGCTCCAATACTTTGACCACCTGATGTGAAGAGCTGACTAATTGGCAAAGACTCTGATGGTAGGGGAGAAGGCAATGGCATCCCACTCCAGAACTCCTGCCTGGAAAATCCCATGGGCGGAGGAGCCTGGTGGGCTGCAGTCCATGGGGTCCCTAGGAGTCGGACACGACTGAGCGACTTCACTTTCACTTTTCACTTTCATGCATTGGAGAAGGAAATGGCAACCCACTCCAGTGTTCTTGCCTGGAGAATCCCAGGGACAGGGGAGCCTGGTGGCCTGCCGTCTGTGGGGTCGCACAGAGTCAGAAATGACTGAAGTGCCTTAGCAGCAGCAGCAGCAGCAGATGGTGGGAAAGAATGAGGGCAAGAGAAGGGGGCTACAGAGGATGAAATGGTTGAACGGTACCACTGTCTCAATGGACATGAGCTCGAGCAAACTCTGGGAGATTGTGAAAGACAGGGAAACCTGATGTTGCAGTTTATGGGGTAACAGATTGGACATGACTTAGTGACTGAACAACGAAGAAAAGTCTTCAGATGAATCATAATACTGTGTTTATTTACTGCTAACTTTTAATTTGTTTTACTTATTGGAGGACTAATAAATTTGGATATCCACTTCTGTGAGGAGTCTATGTGATTCTGAATTTGAATAACAAGCCCCACCAAAGGGCCATGATTAAAAGCCTGTGGCTTTCTGAAACTCATTCTATCCCCAAAGCTTCATGTCATCACTACTTCAGGTTAATACAGTCTAGATTAATAGTATAATTTTTTCCTTTGAAATTAAATGATTTCTTTTTTTAACATTTTCCAAATTTCTAGTACTTTTCAATAGTAGGCATGGATTTAAACATCAGTAGAGTCGTATTTTATAGACAAAGAGTGTATCAGCTGGAAAGGACATTACAGTTAATCTAGTTGAAGTCTTGTTTTACACAGGGGGCTCAGAGGCAGTGAAAAGAAGTTTTGCTTCAAAGTTAGAGTTGCACTGCTACCTGGATCATAGCACATTTCTAGAGAGAGATATCTAGGGACATTAAATGTTGCTGCCTCTGTATTTAACACAGAAATTTGTGCTTATTGAATTGCTGAACACTCATACTGCTTTATTTTTACAAATATATAGTTATACAGCCAGTGACCCCCACGTCTCTCTCTGTTTTCTGCATTGGACATATGCTCAAATCTATCATTGTTGCATCATATTTGTACTTAAGTATTTCAGTGGCAGAGGCTTGTTTGATGGCTCAACACTTAAAGAATCTACCTGCGATTCAGGAGACATAGGAGATGTGGGTTTGATCCCTGGGTCTGGAAGATGTCCGAGAGAAGGAAATGGCTACTCACTGCAGTATTCTTGCCTAGAGAATTCCATGGACAGAGGAGCCTGGAAGGTTCCACAGGGCTGCAAAGAGTCAGACATGACTGAGCAACTAAGCACACACACACATTTCAGTTGCAAAGATGAAGGGATCAAGCTACAGGAACTTGACTGTAGTCTAACCCCATTTGTCTAACGGGATTCCCAGGTGCACAGTGGGAAAGAATAAGCCTGTCAGTGCAGGAGACACAAGAGACACAGGTTCAACTCCTAGGTGGGGAAGATCCCCTGGAGGAGGAAATGGCAACCCACTCCTGTATTCTTACCAGGGAAGTTCTATGAACAGATGGGCCTGGCAGGGTACATGGTGCCACAAGAGTTGGACTCAACTGAGTGACTGAGTACACAAACACTAATTAGCCTACGACACACTGTCGTTGATAACACTGCCACTGTATGATGACACTTTTTATCAGTCATTGTTGGATATATGAGACAGAAGTGATGTAAGAAGGGGAGTGTAGTGATGCAATTGAAGCAGACAGGCTGGAACACATCAACGACTTTAGTGTAGATTTATTATTTTGTAAAGTCTTAAGATAGAAGAGTTATGATACATTCTTACATATTTTTTTTAAATTTTTAGTTGTTGATTCCTAAAATAATTTTCCCATAATTGGTTATTCAACCATGTAAGGAGAAGGCAATGGCAACCCACTCCAGTACTCTTGCCTGGAGAATCCCAGGGACTGGGGAGCCTGGTGGGCTGCCGTCTATGGGGTTGCACAGAGTCAGACACGACTGAAGCAACTTAGTAGCAGCAGCAACAACCATGTGAATTTTGGGAGAGGCAGAATCAGTCGGTCAATCTCATTGTTGGCCTTCTATTTAATGGGCTTATTTTTTTTTTTTTTTTTATACCACACAAATAGATATAATAAAATGGGCCAATTTTAGATGAAATCATTCTTTAGGTACTATAATAAATTTCCATCATATAGATGAAAATTGGTTAGTCATGGCAATCTATTGACAGTCTATTTTGCTTGGAATTTAATATATTTCAATGTTTTTCTGCCATATTTCTGTTCGTAAGCAGCAATTCCTAAAGAGTTAGCAGGAATTGATGAAATACATTAGAGATAGACTTTTGAAGCTTTTATCTAAAAAAAGAATTTTCTGTAGGTTTTTATTCTCATGAGATCTTTGCCTAAAATTCCATAATGTCTAACAAAGGCCTCCCTGAGTAACAGAGGTATGTCTTAGACTTTGCTTATATCTAGAATATTTTCACAAAAAGAAATTCTATAGGGCAGTTTGAAAACCTAAAACTTTAGTGGCTTTTAGCTTTACAATTTTAATAGGTAATTAATGTTTTTCAGTCTTGCAAGGTTTTTCAAATATATGACCACATCCACACTTTCTCAACAGATAGATTTAGCTCTAGCCCTCAAGAAACAAAAACAGAAATAGATGAAATAGTCAAATATCAAGAGCCTATAGCTCTTTGTACCTGTGTGTGTGTGTGCTCAGTCATGTCCTATGCTTTATGACCCCATCCACGGAACTTTCCAGGAATACTGGAGTAGGTTGCCATTTCCTCCTCCAGGGGATCTTCCAACCCACATATTGAACTTGTATCTCTTGGGCTGGCAGGTAGATTCTTGGCCATTGTGCCGCCTCGTATAATTAATATGCACGTCTTCATAGAGCCATTATTTTAGTATCCACGTGGTGTGATGAACCTTCCCCTAAATCTGTTGTGAATACAATGTATATACTGCAGTATACATATATATTTATACTATTCCTCTGGTAATTTTTTACTGAGATATAATTAACACTCAAGAGTGTATGTAGTGTTTTAATTTATTAGGTGTCTCTTTATTTTCCTTTTGTGACCCAGACAACATGGAGTGTTTTGGACAACAGTATGGAATGCTCAGTCCTTCAACAAAGAATGCTCACAAATAGGATGAAATAACATAACACTTAAGTAGATGACTGTTCATCACAAAAAGACAGAGACATTAAAACAGGCATGAGAAGAGGAAACAAGGAAGGAAATTATCATGGAGGAAGTGATGAAGTTGATAGTTGATAAATATTAAAAAAAAAAAAAAAAACTAAGTTGATGGCATCCAGCCCCATTACTCGGAGAAGGCAATGGCACCCCACTCCAGTACTCTTGTCTGGAAAATCCCATGGACAGAGGAGCTTGGTAGGCTGCAGTCCATGGGGTCGCTAAGAGTCGGACACAACTGAGCGACTTCACTTTCACTTTTCACTTTCACACATTGGAGAAGGAAATGGCAACCCACTCCAGTATTCTTGCCTGAAGAATCCCAGGAACAGAGGAGCGTGGTGGGCTGCCGTCTATGGGGTCGCACAGAGTCGGGCATGACTGAAGCAACTTAGCAGCAGCAGTAGCAGCAGCAGCAGCAGCAGCAGCCCCATTACTGCATGGCAAATAGAAGGGGAATGTGTGGAAACAGTGACAGATTTCCTCCTCCTGGGCTCCAAATCACTGTGGAGGGTGTCTGCAGCCATGAGAGCAGAAGACAATTGCTTCTTGGCAGGAAAGCATTAACAAATCCAGACAGTGTGTTGCAAAGCACAGCCATTACTCTGCCAACAAAGGTCCATATGGTCAAGGATATGGTCTTCCCAGTGGTCACATGTGGTTGTGGGAGCTGGACTGTAAAGAAAGCAGAGTGACAGAGAATTGAAGCCCTGGAACCGTGGTGCTGGAGAAGACTCCTGAAGGTCCCTTGGACAGCAAGGAGGCCAGACCTGTCAATCTTAAGTGAGATCAGCCCTGAATGTTCACTGGAAGGACTGATGCTGAAGCGGAAGCTCCAATATTTGGTCATCTGATGTGAAAAGATCACTCATTAGTAAAATCCCTGATGCTGGGAAAGATTGAGAGCAGAAGGAAAAGAGGGCATCAGAGGATGAGATGGCTGGATGGCATCACCAATGCAATGAATGTGAACTGTGCAAACTCTGGGAGATGGTGAGGGACAGAGGCCCGGTGTGCTACAGACCATGGGGTTGCAAAGAGTCAGACACAACTAAGCAGCTGAACAACAACAACAATGACAGCATGATGATGAGGATACTAATGTCCTGTCTATTGTCCTTATAGCCTTCTTTCCTTCCTTTTATCCAAGCTTTATTCAGTTAAAATGGACAAATAGAACATGTAAGGTATTCAAAATGAAGATCTGATATATGTATGTGTTGTGAAATGGTCACCACCGTATGGTTAGTAAACAGTTTATTAATTCATACAGTTAACATTTAGAGTGTGTGTATGATGAGGACCATTAAGATCTACTGTCCTGGCAAATTTCAAGTTTATAACATAGAATTATTACTTAGAGTCATCATATACATTACATCCCCAGAACTTAATCACTGAATAATAGTAAGTTTGGCCATTATTACTCATTTTGCCCACCTTTGAGACCCTGGAAAAAACCACCAGTCTACTCTTGAATTCTATAAGTTTGAACTTTTAAGATTCAACATATATGTGAAACCATACAGTATTTACCTTTATCTGTCTGCCAATTTTAGTCAGCATAATGCACTTATGGTTCTGCCATATGTGGTAAACAAAGCTTCTTGAATTCTAAAAGACACAGTCTTGTCCCTCTCAAGACCCATCTAATTGTCAGATCCTCTGCCCTCTATCATTTTATCTCCCAAGTAGAATAATTGTTATATCTAAGACTGAATATATCTATCAAAAGATACACTGGTTTTAGGTTTTATTTTGGATTTAAAATCCTCATTTTTTATTTCATAATGATTTTGAGATTTCTTATAAGTTATACAGCTATTTAATCAATTGATGCTTCTTATTAGCATTAAGTTATATTCATTTGTATTGAAAGTACAGTGTATATCATAGAACATAAAGAGAGTCAAAGATTTCTCAGGAAATACAATAATTCTTAAATAGCCAAAATATTATTCAAATGAAAGAATTAAACTGCAAAATTTGACAAAATTAGAAAATTCTGGAAAGTTTTCAACAAAAGGAAAATGCCATATGTAAATTCTTGATACATGAATCGAAGTATGCAATATTTCAGAACTAAAATATTTCTAAAACTTAGACTTTATAACAACAAATTCTCATTTGAACTGTTTAAGACAACTTTGTTTCTCTTGCATCACGCAGTATAAGTTTATAAAAACAAAAACAACAATATGTGTGTACTTGTGCCTATGAGAGTGTGTGAAACATAAACCTTTAAAATCACATTTAAAGTTTCAGCTTTTCCAGGGCCTGTTTCACATCCTTGTTCCTTAAGCTGTAAATCAGAGGGTTCAACATGGGAATCACGAGGGTGTAAAACAAAGAGGACATTTTGTCTTCATCTAGAGAGTAGGATGAACTCGGCCTAAAATACATGAAAAATACAGTTCCCTGGAAAATTGCCACAGCAGTTAGGTGGGAGGTGCAGGTGGAGAAAGCTCTGAACCTTCCTTCAACAGAGTGGATCTTCAGGACTAATAGGATGATATAACAATAAGAGACAAGGACTCCTGAAATGGAGGTCAGTTCAACACAGCCAAAAAAAATGAATAATGCCAATTCATTGATCCGTGTATCAGAGCATGAAAGGGAGAGAAGTGGAGGTAAGTCACAAAAAAAGTGGTTAATCACATTTGACCCACAGAAGCATAAGCGGAATGCTAATGTCGTGTGGATCAAAGTATCTGTCATTCCCAACAGGTAAACCCCCGCCACGAGCAGGGAGCACACCCCGCTGGTCATGCTGACTGCATAGAGCAAGGGGCTGCTGATGGCCTTGTACCGGTCATAGGCCATCACTGCCAGCAGGAGACACTCACAATCTATAAAGTTAGAGAAGACCAAAAATTGCAGAGCACAGCCATAGAAGGAGATTGATCTCTTTTTGGCTAAAAGGTCCAACAGCATCTTTACAATATTGTATTGGTTTTGCCATATATCAACATAAATCTGCCACAGGTATACACATGTTCCCCATCCTGAACCCTCCTCCCTCCTCCCTCCCCATGCCATCCCTCTGGGTCATCCCAATGCACCAGCCCCAAGCATCCAGTATCATGCATCGAACCTGGACTGGCAACTCGTTTCATATATGATATTATACATGTTTCAATGCCATTTTCCCAAATCATCCCAACCTCTCTCTCTCCCACAGAGTCCAAAAGACTGTTCTATACATCAGTGTCTCTTCTGCTATCTCGTATACAGGGTTATCGTTACCATCTTTCTAAATTCCATATATATGCATTAGTATACTGTATTGGTGTTTTTCTTTCTGGCTTACTTCACTCTGTATAATAGGCTCCAGTCTCATCCACCTCATTAGAACTAATTCAAATGTATTATTTTTAATTTTTTAAGGTACATAGTAGTGAAATCATACAGATTTTACATTCTTATGTCTGAATTTTTTCACTCAAGATTATGTTTGTGAAGTTTTCCCATGCTCTTGTATGAGGATGTAGTTATTCATTCTCATTGCTGTGTACTTTTCCAGCATACAAACTTATCATAAAGTCATTTGTCTAATCTAAAGCAGGAGTCAGTGAACTTGACCTGTTAATTTTTATTGGAGCTGTGACATACCATTTATTCATGTATTATGGATGGCTGCTTTTTTGATAGAGGACAAAACAGTTCAGATGTACCAAGATTTTATGGTCTACAACCCTAAAATATACATTATTAAATACTTTCAGAAAAGTATGTCAAGTCTTGATCTAATGTATTAAAAGAAATGAGTTGCTTTTGATGTTACACTACTGTAATTAATACAATGGTGAACATTTCTATGACTGTCTTTTGGGTGCATATTCATTCTATATGCCTGGACATGCTTCTAGGAATGATATTTTTGGTCTTAGGACATTTATTGTTTCAGCTATAGGAGACTCAGACATAGAATTTTACCAGGTGCAGTGTCAAATCTCAATCTACTGTCAATGCATAAAAACATGGTTGCTTCACATCAACAACAATAGTAGATACTTGTTTACTATTTGGTGTGTAAACAAGTACTTTTGCCATTTGGTAAATGTCAACACAACTCTTAACATTTTATTTCACCTCCATTTACTTCAGCACTGATAAAGTCGGATATCTATCCTCTTCTATAAGTGAAAGTTTGTAGCCTCGAGCCATGAGCTACTCCAGAATTCGTGACCTCCAGAGGAGAGGATTTTGATCTGGAGTCAGAGAGGAGGCTTGATCACTTGAAGTTTTTGTGTGATAAAGTTTTATTAAAGTATAAAGGGATAGAGGAAGGTCTGACATAGACATCAGAAGGAGGCAGAAAGAGTGATCCCCTTGCTAGCTTTTAGCAAGGAGTTATACATCTGTTAAAGAATCACCTCAAAACTGAGAGAGTTGTATCAGGCCCCTCTCCCACAACATGCGTTTTGAGACAGCACGGGGCACAAGGTGAGTCATCCCTGGCCATAAAACAATTGACATGAACCTTAAAGAAAGGCAGATTTCCAAGCAATTACATAGTTTCATTAACATAGCTTAAGAGAGCATTCCCATGAGTAAGACATATGGATTTGTTGAGCCATTATCAGTTCAAGGTTTGAGAAAAGTTAAGTCCAGGCTGAACCAGGGGTCTTCCTGACAACACAGAATTTAAAACAAACCTTTTAATTTTGTATAGAGAGGGAACAAACAAAACAAACAAAAAACACCTGCCACTCGCAGTTTATATCGTCTTCTTGGGGATCCCTAGCCTTCCTGCCTGTTACCCTCTCATAAGGAGTCCATGAGATGTTGAGCTTGGATAACAGGGCATGTAAAACAGCTGTTTTTAAAAGTTTTTGGCCTCCTAAAACTCACACTGTCTTAATGGCTTCATGTAACTGACATTTCAGGTTGAGTGAGTGAGTGAAAGTTACTCAGTCATGTCCAACTGTTTGCAACCCCACATACTATACGGTCCATGGAATTCTCCAGGCAGAATACTGCAGTGGGTAGCCTTTCCATTCTCCAAGGGATCTTCCCAGCCCAGGGATCAAACCCAGGTGTCCCGCATATCAAGCAGATTCTTTACCAGCTGAGACAAAAGGGAAGCCCTAGAATACTGGAGTAGGTAGCCTATCTCTTTTCCAGGGGATCTTCCTGACTCAAGAATCGAACTGGGGTCTCCTGCACTGCAAGCAGATTCTTTACCAACTGAGCTACCCAGTCTATATGTTCAGATCAATTCTTTGACTGAATGTGAAGTGACTCTTTTTGTTTTTTCTTCATATTCTTTCCACTGATATGGATGGATTTACACCACTATAAAGTCATATTTTATAGAGGCAGATCATATCACCTGAAAAGAGCCTTAGAGGTAGTATAGCTTAATCCCTTCTTCTACACAAGGTGATCCGAGGGGTAGAAAGCAAGAGTGAGTATTTAGAGTGGTGTTCCTGCCTGGTTTATAGCATGGTTCTAACTAAAGAGAAAGACATCCAGGGTGGTTAAAGATTTCTGCGTCTAGCCTAACCCAGAGAAGGCAATGGCAGCCCACTCCAGTAACTTGCCTGGAAAATCCTATGGACGGAGGAGCCTGGTGGGCTGCAGTCCATGGGGTCGCTAAGAATCAGACACGACTGAGCGACTTCACTTTCACTTTTCACTTTCATGCATTGGAGAAGGACATGGCAACCCACTCCAGTGTTCTTGCCTGGAGAATCCCAGGGACAGAGGAGCCTGGTGGGCTGCCCTCTATGGGGTGGCACAAAGTCGAATACGACTGAAGCGACTTAGCAGCAGCAGCAGCAGCTTTAACCCAGATCCTCCCACTTACCAGTGTGTTGAACATTACTGCTTTTCTATTTGTAATGAGTATATTTGTACAGCCTGTAACAAGTATGAGTCTGTCTGTCCTCTGCATTAGACATTTACCAAATCTAACATTGCTTTGCCATGATTCAGTTCAGTTCAGTCTCTCAGTTGTGTCTGACTCTTGGCGACCCCATGGACTGCAGCACACCAGACTTTCTTGTCCATCCCCAAAGCTTGCTCAAACTCATGCTGTTGAGTTGGTGATTGCCATATTTATGCTAAAGTATTTCAGTGGCAAGGATGAAGAAAGAGGTCAAGCTATAGGAATTTGACTGTAATATTAAAACATTGCATATATCATTGATAAATTGCAATTGTACAATGATATTTTCCATGAGCTATTGGTGCATGTATGAGGATAATGTGATGTGAAGACATGAAAATGATAGAGAATGAAGAATACTGAAATTTACAAATTAGAATAAAGTTTTTGATGTATTGTTCCTTTTTTTTCACAGATTACTCTCAAGAAAGAAAAATCATTTTGCCCAAATTCCTATCTGGGTTAGAAATTATTTTAAAAAAATTTTTTTCCATAATTTCTCATTAGTTTTTTCAATTTGAGGAGAGGAAGCCTACAATTAACTGAATCAGTCAGTTCTATTTTGGGAATTCCATTTAATGGGCTTAAAATTCTGGGCATACACACAGAGGAAACGAGAATTGAAAGAGACATGTGTACCCCAATGTTCATTGCAGCACTGTTTATAATAGCCAGGACATGGAAGCAACCTAGATGTCCATCAGCAGATGAATGGCTAAGAAAGCAGTGGTACATATACACAATGGAGTATTACTCAGCCATTAAAAAGAATGCATTTGAGTCAGTTCTAATGAGGTGGATGAAACTGGAGCCTATTATCCAGAGTGAAGTAAGCCAGAAAGAAAAACATCAATACAGTATACTAATGCATATATATGGAGTTTAGAAAGATGGTAACAATAACCCTGTAGCAGATCAGATCAGATCAGATCAGTCGCTCAGTCGTGTCCAACTCTTTGCGACCCCATGAACTGCAGCATGCCAGGCCTCCCTATCCATCACCAGCTCTCGGAGGTCACTCAGACTCACATCCATCGAGTCAGTGATGCCATCCAGCCATCTCATCCTCTGTCGTCCCCTTCTCCTCCTGCCCCCAATCCCTCCCAGCATCAGAGTCTACTCCAATGAGTCAACTCTTCGCATGAGGTGGCCAAAATACTGGAGTTTCAGCTTTAGCATCATTCCTTCCAAAGAAATCCCAGGGCTGATCTCCTTCAAAATGGACCGGTTAGATCTCCTTGCAGTCCAAGGGACTCTCAAGAGTCTTCTCCAACACCACACTGACAGCAAAAGAGACACTGATGTATAGAACAGTCTTTTGGACTCTGTGGGAGAGGGAGAGGGTGGGATGATTTGGGAAAATGGCATTGAAACATGTATAATATCATATATGAAACTAGTCGCCAGTCCAGGTTCGATGCACAATACTGGATGCTTGGGGCTGGTGCACTGGGATGACCCAGAGGGATGGTATGGGGAAGGAGGTGGGAGGAGGGTCCAGGATGGGGAACACATGTATACCTGTAGTGGATTCATTTTGATATATGGCAAAACCAATACAATATTGTAAAGTTTTAAAAAAAATAAATTAAATTAATAAAAATTTTAAAAAAAGAAGAAAAAAATTTTTTTCTTCTATTTATATATTCCCCACTAGATACTATATAATGGGCTAGTATTTATGTTGAGTTAGTCTTTAGATGGTGACATAAAAGTGATCATATATATGAGGATGGATTAATTAGATCCATGTTTATTAGTCTCTGAATTAATGGTAGTCCACTGACACTCTATTTTAACTATATTTATGACTATATTTGCTACCATTTTGCTGCTAATCAGCAACAAGTCAAAAGAAGTCTGTGAATTGATGAAGTATTCAAGGAGTACACATATTTAAGTCTTTACTATTATGCAAGAATTATCCTAATTTTTTCACTATGAGAATTTTTCTTAACATGGCATAGTGCTTTACAAATACCACCCTGAACAACAGAGGAATTATGTAGGCTTTATTTTTCCATTCTGAAGTATTTTCACATAAGGTCATTTTACAATGGCAGCAAAAAAATTGAATACCATCAGAGGTTTTTAATTTTATAATTGCAATGGATAAATATGTCTCTTTCAATACATTATGGCATTTTAAATACATGGTCACATCCTAGCTTTCTCAACAAGTTAATTTAGTGCTTTAGCCTTCAGGAAACCAAATCAAAAGCAGATGAAATAGTCAAATAGCAAGCACTTAGAGCTTATTCTTTCTAGTGAAATTAATAAGCATGCATGTCTTTATAGTATATTATCTTAATGTCCAAAACCATTTTATGGACCTTCCAAACAAACATGTGTATATGTGTTGAATATGTTAACTATATTCTGATATACATTTTAAGCTACTTATCAAACCCTCATTTAATTTTGTACTCAGATCAGATCAGTCGCTGAGTTGTGTTCGACTCTTTGCGACCCCATGAATCGCAGCACGCCAGGCCTCCCTGTCCATCACCAACTCCCGGAGGTCACTGAGACTCACATCCATAGAGTCAGTGATGCCATCCAGCCATCTCATCCTCTGTTGTCCCCTTCTCCTCCTGCCCTCAATCCCTCCCAGAATCAGGGTCTTCTCCAATGAGTCAACTCTTCGCATGAGGTGGCCAAAGTACTACTGACATATAATTAGCCGTGAAAAAGTGTTGTCTTCTGTTTTTAGTTTATTATATATTTGTTTATTTGATCTTCAGACAACATGTAGTGCTTTGTTTATATAATGCAATGCTCAATCTTTAGCAAAGAACTCTGATAAACAGGGTGATATAAAGTAATCTTTTAGATAGGTGGTTTTTCGTGAACCACAAAGAGACAAACAAGGGTATTTAACCAGAGCTAAGAGTGAGGAAAATGGGAAGGAAATTGGTGTGCAGAGAGTCACAGAAGAATCGATAGCTGATAATGAAGCACAATTATGTACTTTACCATGATTCTGTCCACTGTCCCTTAACTTCTTTTACTCTTTTTTTTTTTAACTGTATTCAGATAAAATTGACAAATAACATGCTTATGATATAGGGCATGAAGATTTAATATATGTGTACATTGTGAAATAATTACTACAATAAAATTAGTTAACACATTCATCAATTTACATAGCTATCACTTTGAGTGTGCATACCAAGAAAACCTTTAAGAACTACTCTCTCAGCACATTTCAGTCACAATACACAACTGTTAACTAGGGTCACAGTGCACATTAGACCCCCAGAACTTGTCCATCGAGTAACAGAAAGTCTGTAAACTTTGACTAACATCACCTACTCCTCCCACCTTCCAGCCCGTAGCAACAGCCGATCTACTCTCTATTTCTATGTGTTTGTGAGACTGTGCAGTACTTGTCTTCCTCTGTATGAATTATTCCACTTAGCATATGCCCCTCATGGTTCTTCCATGTTGTAGCCAATATGACTTCTTCTAACAGGCATGGACTCGTGCACTTGAAGATCTGAGTAACTGTCAGATCCTCTGCCTGCTATTTTTTCATCTCCCAAATTGAATCCTTTTCTGATTTGACTGAATATCCAAAGATGCCTTTCTTTTAGACTGGTTTTTAGTTATTTTTACTTTTGAATAATAGACCACTATGTGTTATCTCATGATGAATTTCAGGCTTATTATGAATTACTTGACTGTTTAGTTAATACGTTATTAATACTAGCTTATATTTAGTAGTATTTAAACTACAAGATGTATTGTAGTACACAAAGAACTGAAAAGCTCAAAGATCAATGAACAAAATGCACTATATATCTTAGTGTAATTTAAATAGTGCTTGAATAAAAACTGAACAAAATTAACATATTGAAAAAGTCAGAAAAGTTTTTCCCAGAAACTAAAACCATATACAAGTTCTGGAAATATAAAGAAGCATGACAGGTGGGGGAAATAGAAATATACTTCAAATAGAAATTATGTTTCTCATGTAACTTCCCATTTAATTTTAATAAATCAACAATCACCATATATGCATGGATGTGTATGTGTGCACATACACAAAACATAAAATTTTAAAACCATTTATCCTTCCATTTTTTCAGAGTTTGTTTCACATCCTTGTTCCTTAGGCTGTAAATCAGAGGGTTTAACATGGGGATCACGAGGGTGTAAAACAAAGAGGCCATTTTGTCTTCATCTAGTGAGTAGGAAGAACTTGACCTGAAATACATGAAGAGCATTGTTCCCTGGAAAACTGCCACAGAAGTTAGGTGAGAGATGCAGGTAGAGAAAGCTTTGAACCCCGCTTTGGCAGAGGGGATCTTCAAGACTGATAAGATAATATAACAGTAAGAGACCAGAACTCCTGAAATTGTACTCAGTTCAATGAAGCCAAAAGCAGTAAATATCAGTAACTCATTGACCTGTGTATCTGAGCAAGATAGCAATAGAAGAGGAGCAACATCACAAAAAAAGTGATTAATCTCATTTGACCCACAGAAGCATAAGCGGAATGCTAATATCAAGTGTGTCAAAGTCTCTGCTATACTCACCAGGTAAACCCCAGCCACGAGCAGGGAGCACACCCCACTGGACATGCTGACTGCATAGAGCAAGGGGCTGCTGATGGCCTTGTACCGGTCATAGGCCATCACAGCCAGCAGGAGACACTCACAGTCTATAAAGGTGTAGAGCACCAATAATTGCAGGGCACAGCCATAGAAGGGAATTGATTTGTTCTTAGCCAATAGATCCACCAGCATCTTGGGGCCAACTGCTGTGGAAATGCTGAGGTCACAGAAGGAGAGGTGGCTGAGGAAAAAGTACATGGGTGTGTGCAGCTGGGGATCCATCCTAATCAGGGTGATCATTCCAAGGTTTGCCAGAAGAGTAATGAGATAAACAAGGAGGAACATGGTAAATAGAAGAACTCTGGTCTTGGTGTTATCAGTAATTCCCAAGAAAATGAATTCAGTTAAGGAGGAGCAATTCCCTGTGTCCATTCTTCTTTGTTCTTGTGTAAACTTTTGGAGAAAATGATCAAGAAAATGATACTTGCATTTGTGACACTTGTTGGCCTCTACAAAATGTCAAAAGAGAGATTATTTTTCCTCTAAGTGTCTCTTTATACTTAGAAAACTATTTAGTCATACACCCACTTTTTAAAGAGGCATGGCTCTCTATTCTGCAATAATAAGGAAGTCTCTGAGAAAGACCTTTGAGAAATTGGATGTAAATCTAGATGTCATTCATGATTTTTTTTTTTTTTTACTTTCTATCAGCTCTTCTCTGGGTGTTAGTTTCTTCATCCAGGGAGCAGATTTAGAGAAATTTAACTCTTTAGCTATTGAGAGAAACCTAGAAGAGACACCAGTGTTAGAGAGACCAGACTGTAAGACATAGGACTGAGCATTTATGAGGGCTGACAATATTCACTTAGATACAAAGAATGATAACAATTTTTATGCTTCTCAAAAAAGCATGATTGGTTTAAGAAAATTTGATTTAGTTCAGAAATAGTGAGTATATCAATGAGTAGTAATAAAAAATAGTTATATTCCTGGTTTTAGTTTATATTATGATCAGTATTTGCTTGGGCATGAATTAAATATTATTGACCTGATTTTCTAGAAATTTATTCTTGCTTCCCATAATGCTCATTACCTGTTTGTGGAATGGCAATTGTCAAAAGGTGAATCTCTTTTAATGAGTGGGAAAAAAAGAGCTAAAAGGAAGTGAAAACAACTGAATTTATTGTCTGATTTGCATCATTTTAGATTTTAAATGGCCTGTTAGTTACTAAAGTGGAAATAAGATGAGGAACAATAATGTTTCTAAAATGCATAGACTTTCCTCTTTGTTATATGTGTGTATGTGTATACGTGTTAATGTTTATAAGAATAGAATGGAAGCAATGAACTTTTCCCCCTCAGACCTAAGTAAACATGGCATGTGGTTCACATGGAGATGATTTTGTACATGTTCTTATTTTTACTGTGGTACCTACTCCATTTTAATAAAGCAAAACATACTTTAAATTCATGGATATCTTTTTCCAATGATAAAAAAAAGTAAATATTTCCTGTGAAGAAAAAGCAAAACAAAATGAACAGTTGCCTTCCTGGATATTAACAAGTTCAGATTCTTGTGATCCTGAGATCAAAATATTTCTAGCCATTGATTTCAGATTTTCATGAGTAGGCAGGCACAAAATGGTTCATTTACAATTTTTTTCCCTCAAAATGTTACCATATTTTCTTCTATATTCTTTAAGTCAGAAACTGGAAACCTACCTAAGAAGAGCAGGTCTTGGCTAGCTGAACAATAAGCAGATGGCCTCTTATTTTACCAGGTACATTGGGGCTTAAATCCCTGTGCTACTGCCCCTCTGCTTTGATCTTATGCAAACATTTCATTAATTATACTTCTGCTTCTGTATTTTCCCCTGAGAATTCAGGAGCCACTTAGCACAGGCTGAATTTTCATACTCCACTGTTGTCATCAAATTGATCTATGGTAAAAAGAAAATTGCAAAATTTTTTTGTATGATGTGCTTCCCAGTTATCCTGAAATGGTTTCATCCTTCTTTAAAGAGTAAACCTACTGAAAGTCAAAAAGATCATCCCTCCATTATTTCCGTTTTGTTAAATTTGTTCCTAGTGTTTTAGAGTCTCCTTCACATCTCTTTTAAGGATATTACCACACTTGGTTCATGTTTTGTTTTTTGCTGAAATGTGATGTGTACATCGTACCATTGACCCTTCTAATGTATACAGTTCTTTGTTTTTACTATATCTTTAAGGTTCTTAGGTTATCCCCAGTATTTACTCCACAACATTTTCATGATTACAATAAGAAATCCATGTTTATTAGCTGTCACTTTCCCTCCCTTCCTCCCTGAGAAACTACTTATTTACTTTCTGATTCTTTGTGCTTTCCAATTCTCGGCCTCCTTTTGAACAGAAATATGCTACATGCTTTTTGTTTGTTTGTTTTTGTTGTTGTTATTCTTTTCATCAGCCTTCTTGTTTTCATTGAAACATATTCAAGGTTCATCTATATTACATATTTACCCTTCTATGAATTTTTGCCATACTTCACCTGTTTTTACAAACAAAATTAGAGGAAATATTATAAGTCACTTCTGGGTCTTGTCTTGAAGAAGACAGTATGTGAAAGCCATGAATTACTATTACAACTAGCCATCTGATTAAACATTGTGGCACATTCTGAGATTACATGAACTGAAAGGGGAGAATTTGGGTTCATCTTTCTAGACATTTTCATCTAATGTAAATTATTAAAGTATTTACAACCTAGCCAGTCTTTCCACTGAATATTTCATGCAACCTCAGTAAACACGAGAAAGAACAAAATAAGGAGTTAGTGGTCATTCTCTTAAGTTATTTAGTTTTGAAATACAGTTTATGTAGGAAGAGGTAACTAGAACAGTGTGCAAAAATAAATCAGAGAAACATGCTTTTGAATATATATAAATGCGTCTATCTTCAACGGTTTCCCAGGCAGCTCAGCAGAAAAGAATCTGACCGCCCAACAGATGTGAGTTCGATCCCTGGGTCGGGAGGAACCCCTGGAGTAGAAATGGCAATCCACTCCAGTATTCTTGCCTGGGAAATTTGGGCAGAGGAGCCTGGCAAGCTATCATCAATGGGGTCACAAAGAGTCAGACATGACTGAGCACACCTGGTTAGTGGTCCTTCTCAAGTTATCTAGTTTTGACATGCAGCTTACGTAGCAAGAGGTTAGTGGAACATGTAGCAAGAGGTTAGTGGAACAGTGTGCAAAAATAAATCAGAGAAGCATATATATATATATATATATATATATATATATATATATATATGCATGTATATTCAAAAATTGAGGAAAAATGTTTGAAAACTATCTATCTACCTATATATCTGACAAAGAACTCATAGCCAAAGTATATGAACAGTCCTCACAGACAGTAAGACAACAAAAGATCTAATAAAAATTGAACAAAGAATTTGAATAAATTTGTCAGGGGATGTTTAACAGGAGGATTCCTATGTGCTGTTTCTCATAAATCCTCTGTTCCTTAGTTTCTTTTGTCAGAAACCAGTGGAGCGGCAAGCCGCTCCCAGGACTGAGGTCATGATATGAGACAGGTGTGAATCTCCTTCAGTAAACATTATCTTTATGACAAAACTGCTTAGTCTCAATCCTCTTTCTTGAGATATGGATTGTCTCCTGACCTTGTGACCATTGTTAATCCCTTGTTCCCTTGGTAACAGTTGCTGTACGTTTGGTTTTCTGATCTTTATCATTGTCAAAGAAATTTCTTGTATAACAGCCTATATATACTCACAGGAAGATCATTAAAGCACCTTTGCTCCATCAGAGTTGGGTCCCCGTGTCTCTCTCTCTCTCTCTCTCTCTCTCTCTCTCTCTCTCTCTCTCTCTAACCACGTCCTTTCGGCTCTCTCTTTCACTTTCTTATCATCAACTCCGGAGCACCAGGTTCCCAGTCCATTAAAGGACCCCAACACAAATTAAATCTCATCAAGAAGATATACACAAAGAAACTCACTTCATACCTAGAGACACATACAGACTGAAAATGAGGGGATATAAGAAGATATTCCACACGCAAGTGAAAATCAAAGGAAGCTGGAAAAGCAATATTCATATCAGACAAGATAGACTTTAAAATAAAGAATGTTAAAAGAGACAAGGAAAGACTACACAATGACCAAAGGCTCAATCCATGAGGAGGACACAACCATTGTAGGTGTATATGCACCCAACACAGGAGCACTTCAATATATAAGGCAAATGCTAATATCTATAAAAGGGAACTTAGCAGTAACACAACAACAGTGGGGAACTTTAACACCCAAATTACACCAATGGATGGATCACCCAGGCAGAAAATTAATAAGTAAACCAAGTCTTAAACGAAACAATAGACCAGATAGACTTGATATTTGTAGGACATTCCATCTGAAAGAAGCAGAATACACTTTCATCTCAGGTAAACACAGAACATTTTTCACAATAGATCATATCATGGATCACAGCCCAAAACTTGGTCAATTTTTAAAAACTGAAATAATAACAAGCATCTGTTTCCAATGACAATATGAGAAATTTATTACAAGATAAAGCTGTAAAAAACACAAAAATATGGAGGCTAAACTATATGTGACTGAACAACCAGTATCACTGAAAAAAACAGAGAGGAAATCGAAAAATACTTAGAGACAAATGACAACAAAAACAAGACAATCCAAAGCCTACGGTGCTCAGCAAAAACAGTTCTAAGAAGGAAGCTTATTGCAGTACAATCTTACCTCAGGAAACAGGAAAAATCACAAATAAACAACCTTACATTACACCTAAAGCAACTAGAGAAAGAATAAACAAAACCTGAAGTTAATACAAGCAACCAAAACATAAAGATCAGAGCATAAATAAATGAAAAACATAAAGAAAATAATAACGAAGGTCAGTGAAACTAAAAGCTGTTCTGAGAATACAAAGTTGATAAACCTTCAGTCAGACTCATCAAGAGAAGCAAAGAGAAGACTCAAGTCAATAAAATTAGAAATGAAAGACGAGAAGTAACAACCGACATTACAGATATTTTCCATCATTCGTGGGTGATGTGTAAGAGGGATGTGCTATGGAAAGAAGAAGCAAAGTTAGTGATGAGGACTGAAGTAGACAGCCTAGAATCCATCAGAGTCTTTGATATGCTGTGCCCTAGTTTTGTGGGATTTCAAGAATTTTCATGGAATAGAAGAGTATCTCCCTGCCATTGCCACAACTTGGATTTGAATTGTGAGTTTCCTAAAAAACACTCAGTTCTTTAAGTTATCCAATTCCAGATGAGGAAGCCTATTTTAATCAAATGTTGTCTGCTGCAATACTATTTTTGACTTCCATTTAATTGGCTTAATTTTTTTCTTTTTTTTTTTCATATCGTATTTATTAGATCCAATAAAATGGACCAATATGTAGTTCAAGCCAGGCTTCAGCAATTGTGAACGAACTCTGTGCTACTCAACATCCCTATAAAGCACTTTTGACTTCAACCTTCTGTGGATCACAAAACTTAAAATCTGAAGCACTATCTCCTCAAATCTTTGCAGGTAGAAACTGGTCATACAAAACTGTCAAAAGGCTGCATATTCACATTTTATTTCAAGTACATCAAATCTGACTAGAAACAAGTGGAATCAAGATTGCTGGAGAAAACTAGATCAGATACACACACAGAAAGTGAGAGGGCTAAAGCCTCTTGAGAGGAAAGTGGAGAGTGAAAAGGTTGGCGCTCAACATTCAACGAAATCATGCATCTGTCCCATCACTCATGGAAAGATGGGGAAACAGTGGAAACAGTGTCGACTTGCTGCTCAAGATTATGGTGACTCACAACACTCCGGGAAAGAGCAACTAGAACTATCCGAACATTACAGTTCGCGTCGCTTGTCTCCTGTGGTCTGTTGATGTGAGAGCTGGACTGGAGGCTGAGCGCGAAGAGCTGAACTGTGGTGGAACTCTGAGGTCCTGGGATCAACATCCATCTGAGGATCAATCTGAATTCTGGAGAAGCAAACTCATATTCCACCTCATCGAAGAGTGACTCATCAGAAACTCTTGCTGGGGGGAGGGGCAGGAGGAGAGGGGAGCGGGTGGATGGCTGGATGGCATCACTGACTCGATGGTGCGGTCTGGTGCCTCCGGGCTGGTGATGGACAGGGGGCCTGGCGTGCTGCGGTTCATGGGGTCGCAAGAGTCGGACACGACTGAGCGACTGATCTGATCTGATCTGATGTAGTTCACATCAGTCTTTAGATGCTATGATATACATTTGACATTTGAATGGAGACAAATTAACTAGATTACACGTTTATTTACTGCACAATACCTGCCAATCCAGTGATGCCCTGTTTGCCTTAGACTTTAATTTTCAGACAATATTTTCAGTTAGGCTGACTTTTATGAGCAACAGTTTCAAAAGAATTTGGTGAACTGATAAAATGTGGTAGAAATAGAAACCTATACATCTTTTATATAAAATAAAAATTTTATAAGTTTGTAGCTTTTTCCAAAATGAAAAGTTTTCCTAACATGCCATAATGTTTCACAAATGCCCTTAAATTTTTACCCCATGAAGATTTTGTGGCTCATTTATTACTAAACTGCTTAGTTCATTAATGTCTACTACTAGTATCAGCTTAAATTCATCAGTATAGACCCTTTAAGATGCACTATAAAATATAAAAGAAACTGAGTTCTGAAAGATCCCTCAGTAAATATTTGATTTATTTTGTGACAAAACCTTTAAGACATTGCATAATGTTTTAGTAAGACTGAAATAATGTTTGAATGACAAATGAACCAAAAATTAACATAAGTAGAAAAGTCAAAAGGTTTTTCAAAAGCAGTAAGTGCCATATATAAACCCTGCCCACATACTAAGCATGATATCTGAGGAAACCTGCGATATTTCTTAACAGTGAAGCTGTGCTTAGTCACTCAGTCATGTCTGACTCTGCAACCCCATGGATTGTAGCCCACCAGGCTCTTCTCTCTATACGGATTCTCCAGGCAAGTATACTGGAGTGGGTTGCCATTTCCTCTTTCAGTCTTAACAGTGGAGTTTAATACAAATAATTATTCACTTAGAATCTTGAGCAAATTGTTTCTCATGTGTCATGCCATAAAATTTTAATTACAAAATTACTATATGTGTGTGGTTGTATCCACATATGCATAGTACAAATATTTAAAAATATAGTTTAGCTTTCAATTTTACTAAGGCCTCTTTTACATACTTATTCCATAGGCTAAATATCAGAGGGCTTAGCAGGAGAATCACAAGAGTGTAAAACAAAGGTCATTTTGTCTTCATCTAGAGAGTAGGATGAACTTGGCCTGAAATACATAAAGAGCAGAGTTCCCTGGAAAATTGACACTGCAGTTAAGTGGAAGGTGCAGGTGGTAAAAGCTTTGACTCTCTCCTCACAGAGTGGATCTTCAAGACTGAAAGGATGATATAAAAATAAGAGCAAGGACTCCTGAAATAGTACTCAGTTCAATAGAACCCAAAGCAGTGAATATCACTAACTCATTGACCTGTGTATCTGAGCAGGACAGGGGAAAAAAAAAAAAAAAAAAATGGAGGTAAATCACAGGAAAAAAATGGTTAATCACATTTGACCCACAGAAACATAAATGGAATGCTAATGGCATGTGTATCTGATAAACAGTTATCCCCACCAGGAAAACCCCAGACATGAGCAGGGAGCAGACCCTGCTGGACATGCTGACTGCATAGAGCAAAGGGTTGCTGATGGCCTTGTACCAGTCACAGGCCATCACTGATAGCAAGAAACACTCAGAATCTGCAAAGATACAGAAGACCAAGGGTTGCAGAGCACAGCCATAGAAAGAGATTGAGTTGTTCTTGGAAAATGAGGAGAACTATCAATAACCTCAGATATGCAGATGACACCACTCTTATGGTAGAAAGTGAAGAAGAACTAAAGAGCCTCTTGAGGAAAGTGAAAGAAGAGAGTGAAAAAGTTCAGAAAACTAAGATCATGGCATCTGGCCCCATCTCTTCATGGTAAATAGATGGAGAAACAGTGGAAATAGTGGCAGACTTTATTTTTGGGGGCTCCAAAATCACTGCAGATGGTGACTGCAGCCAAGAAATTAAAAGATGCTTACTCCTTGGAAGAAAAGCTATGATCAACTTAGACAGCATATTAAAAAGCAGAGAGACTACTTAGCCAACAAAGGTCCATCTAGTCAAGGCTATGGTTTTTCCAGTGGTCATGTATGGATGTGAGATTTGGACTATAAGGAAAGCTGAGCACCAATGCATTGATGCTTTTACCTGTGGTGTTGGAGAAGAATCTTGAGAGTCCCTTGGACTGCATGAAGATCCGATCAGTCCATCTTAAAGGAAATCAGTCCTGAGTGTTCATTGGAAGGACTGATGCTGAAGCTGAAACTTCAATACTTCGGCCATCTTATGCGAAGAGCTGACTCATTTGAAAAGATCCTGATGCTGGGAAAGATTGAAGGCAGGAGGAGAAGGAGACGACAGAGGATGAGATGTTGGATGGCACCACTGACTCGATGGACATGCATTTGGGTGAACTCTGGGAGTTGGTGATGGACAGGGAGGCCTGGCGTGCTGTGGTCCATTGGGTCACAAAGAGTTGGACAGGACTTAGTGAACTGAACTGAACTGGCAAATAGGTCCACCAACATCTTGGGGCCAGTGGCTGTGGAATAGCAGAGGTCAGAGAAGGAGAGGTAACTGAGGAAAAAGTACAAGGGTAAAATGCAGCTAGGGATCCATCCTAATTAAAGTAATCATTCCAAGATTTGCCAGAATGTTAACGAGATAAACAACAAAAACCATGATAAATAGGGTCACATTAATCCCAGACTTACCAGTAATTCCCCTAAATATGAATTCAGTTAAGGATGAACAATTTTCTCTTTCCCTTCTTTGGTGTTCTTGTCTAAAGTTTTGAAGAACTAACAGAAAATGATACGTATATGTGAACCATTTCTGGGCATTCACAGCATATTTATAAGAAAGGACATAATTTATTTGTGCTATTTTGTTTTTACATTCAGAAAAGTCTTGATTAAAAGGCACTCTAAAGAGATATTGCTAAATGGTAATAATAAAAATATCTGAGATAGGCAGTTGAAAAACTTCTGTCTGAATCTATGCCATTCCTGAAAGAGATATTGCTAAATGGTAATAATAAAAATATCTGAGATAGGCAGTTGAAAAACTTCTGTCTGAATCTATGCCATTCCTGAAGTATGATACTATCTATAAGCTCTTTATCAATAACCTCAGATATGCAGATAACACCACCCTTGTGGCAGAAAGTGAAGAAGAACTAAAGAGCATCTTGATGAAAGTGAAAGAGGAGAGTAAGAAAGTTGGCTTAAAATTCAACATTCAGAAAGCTACGATCATGGCATCCTATCCCAACACTTCATGGCAAATAGATGGGGGAAGAATGGAAACGGTGACAGATTTTATATTCTTGGGCTCCAAAATCACTGTGGACAGTGACTGCAGTCATGGAATTAAAAGACACTTGCTCCTTGGAAGAAAAGCTATGACCAACCTAGACACCATATTAAAAAGCAGAGACATTACTTTGTCAACAAAGGTCCATCTAGTCAAAACTATGGTTTTTCCAGTAGTCATGTATGGATATGAGAATTGGACAAAAACAAAACTGAGCACAGAAGAATTGATGCTTTTGAACTGTAGTGTTGGAGAAGATTCTTGAGAGTTCCTTGGACAGCAAGGAGATCCAACCAGTCAATCCTAAAGGAAACCAGTCCTGAATATTCATTGAAAGAACTGATGCTGAAGTGAAGCTTCAATACTTTGGCCACCTGATGCAAAGAATTGACTCATTGGAAAAGACTCTGATGCTGGGATAGATTAAAGGCAGGAGGGGAAGGGGACGATAGAGGATGAGATGGTTGGATGACATCACCAACTCAATGGACATGAGTTTGAGCAAATTTCGGGAGTTGGTGACGGACACTGAAGCCTGGTGTGCTGCAGTCCATGCAGTCCCAAAGAATCAGATGCAACCGAACTGAATTTTGGAATAGTGTTTATGTAGCAAAAGATTCGAAGAAGGCAATGGCAACCCACTCCAGTACTCTTGCCTAGAAAATCCCACAACAGAGGAGCCTGGTAGGTTACAGTCGATGGGGTCACTAAGAGTCAGACACGACTGAGCGAATTCACTTGCACTTTTCACTTTCATGCATTGGAGAGGGAAATGGCAACCCACTCCAGTGTTCTTGCCTGGAGAATCCCAGGGACAGGGAAGCCTGGTGGGCAGCTGTCTATGGGGTCGCATAGGGTCAGACACGACTGAAGCAACTTAGCAGCAGCAGTAGCAGCAGCAAATGATTGGCCTTCCCTGGTGACACAGATGGTAAAAAATTCTCATGCAATGTGGGAGAGCTGGGTTCGATCTCTGGGTCTGGAAGATCCCCTGTAGATGTGAATGGCAACCCATTCCAGTATACTGGCCTGGGAAATCCCATGGATAGAGGAGCTTGCGGGGGGAGGCTACAGTTATGGGTCACAAAGATTCAGACATGACTGAGCAACTTTCACTCACTCACAGAAAAAAAATAAATATAATCAGAGAGAAATATTTCCATAAAATGGACAGTATTTCAAAACCATTTATCCATATATATGACAAAGAACTTGTATCCACAATATACTAATAGCTTTCCTCATTGGGGGGGAAACTTAAAGAAAAAATGACACCCCCCAAAAAAAGTAAAAATTAATCATAAACTGTCAAAAAAAAGAAGACACATGAGTAACAAGTTAATGCATGAGAGTTTGCTCAGCACCATTAGTTATTAAGGTAATGAGGATAAAGCCACACAATAACATAACACAAATGTCAAATGGACTGAAATTAATATATTGAGCATAACAAATTCCCTAATTGGTTGGAAATCTCATTTGGGAACTAACAGGGACCAGCTTTCTTATCAGTTTGGGTGTTTTTCTTTGTTCTTTTCAATTTGTTTGTTTTTCTACTTTTATTTTCTACAAATCAGGGAAATCATTTAGCTTCAGTTCAATTCAGTCGCTCAGTCATGTCTGACTTTTTGCGACCCCATGAATCACAGCCAGGAATCACGCCAGTCCTCCCTGTCCATCACCAACTCCCGGAGTTCACTCAGACTCACGTCCTTCGAGTCAGTGATGCCATCCAGCCATCTCATCCTCTGTCGTCCCCTTCTCCTCCTGCCCCCAATCCCTTCCAGCATCAGAGTCTTTTCCACTGAGTCAACTCTTTGCATGAGGTGGCCAAAGTACTGGAGTTTCAGCTTTAGCATCATTCCTTCCAAAGAAATCCCAGGGCTGATCTCCTTCAGAGTGGACTGGTTGGATCTCCTTGCAGTCCAAGGGACTCTCAAGAGTCTTCTCCAACACCACAGTTCAAAAGCATCAATTCTTAGGCACTCAGCTTTCTTCACAGTCCACCTCTCACATCCATACATGACCACTGGAAAAACCATAGCCTTGACTAGGTGAACCTTTGTTGGCAACGTAATGTCTCTGCTTTTGAATATGCTATCTAGGTTGGTTATAACTTTTCTTCCAAGGAGTAAGCATCTTTTAACTTCATGGCTGCAGTCACCATCTGCAGTGATTTTGGAGCCCCCAAAATAAAGTCTGACACTGTGTTTCACAAATACCACTCTGAATAACATAGGGATTTTGTAGGCATTATATTTCCATTCTGAAATATTTTCACACAAGGGCATTTTACAATGACATCTAGAAAATGTAAGACTATCAGAGGTCTTTTAACCTTACACTTTTAATGGATAAATAAGAGTGTTCTTCAATACTTTGTGCATTTCAAATATATGTTTTTATCCTCACTTTCTGTGCTTTAGCCTTCAGGAAACCAGATTCAAGGTATATGAAGCATCAAATATCAAGAACTTATAATTTATTACATCTACTGCAATGAATAAATATGTATGTCTTTATAAAAGTCTGTTAACTTTTTGTCCACAACCATTTCTGCACCTTCCCCAAACTATTGTTATATGCATACAATAGTTATACTATATTGTGATACATAGGGCTTCCCTGGGGGCTCAGCTGGTAAAGAATCCACCTGCATATTGTGATAAATATATATATATATATATATATATATATGATCAGATCAGTCTCTCAGTCGTGTCCGACTCTTTGCAACCCCATGAATTGCAGCACGCCAGGCCTCCATGTCCATCACCAACTCCCGGAGTTCACTCAGACTCACGTCCATCGAGTCAGTGATGCCATCCAGCCATCTCATCCTCTGTCGTCCCCTTCTCCTCTTGCCCCCAATCCCTCCCAGCATCAGAGTCTTCTCCAATGAGTCAACTCTTCACATGAGGTGGCCAAAGTACTGGAGTTTCAGCTTCGGCACCATTCCTTCCAAAGAAATCCCAGGGCTGATCTCCTTCAGAATGGACTGCTTGGATCTCCTTGCAGTCCAAGGGACTCTCAAGAGTTTTCTCCAACACCACAGTTTAAAAGCATCAATTCTTCAGTGCTCAGCCTTCTTCACAGTCCAACTCTCACATCCATACATGACCACAGGAAAGACCATAGCCTTGACTAGGCGAACCTTTGTTGGCAAAGTGATGTCTCTGCTTTTGAATATGCTATCTAGGTTGGTCATAACTTTTCTTCCAAGGAGTAAGC
This sequence comes from Tragelaphus eurycerus, assembly GCA_935064755.1. Taxonomy (NCBI): domain Eukaryota; kingdom Metazoa; phylum Chordata; class Mammalia; order Artiodactyla; family Bovidae; genus Tragelaphus; species Tragelaphus eurycerus. Next base: position 146,044 of record CAKXYN010000337.1, on the reverse strand, counting down.
GTCTTTTAATTTCATGGCTGCAGTCACCACCTGCAGTGATTTTAGAGCCCAGAAAAATAAAGTCTGACACTGTTTCCACTGTTTCCCCATATATTTCCCATGAAGTGATGGGACCAGATGCCATGATCTTCATTTTCTTAATGTTGAGCTTTAAGCCAACTTTTTCACTCTCCACTTTCACTTTCATCAAGAGGCTTTTTAGTTCCTCTTCACTTTCTTCCATAAGGGTGGTGTCATCTGCATATCTGTGGTTATTGATATTTCTCCCAGCAATCTTGATTCCAACTTGTGTTTCTTCCAGTCCAGCGTTTCTCATGATGTACTCTGCTGCTGCTGCTGCTCCTAAGTCACTTCAGTCGTGTCTGACTCTGTGCGACCCCATAGATGGCAGCCCACCAGGCTCCCCCGTCCCTGGGATTCTCTAGGCAACACTGGAGTGGATTGCCATTTCCTTCTCCAATGCATGAAAGTGAAAAGTGAAAGGGAAGTCGCTCAGTCATGTCCGACCCTCAGCGACCCCATGGACTGCAGCCTGCCAGGCTCCTCCATCCATGGGATTTTCCAGGCAGAAGTACTGGAGTGGGGTGCCATTGCCTTCTCCGGATGTATTCTGCATATAAGTTAAATAAACAGGGTGACAATATACAGCCTTGATATACTCCTTTTCCTATTTTGAACCAGTCTGTTGTTCCATGTTCAGTTCTAACTGTTGCTTCCTGACCTGCATACAGATTTCTCAAGAGGCAGGTCAGGTGGTCTGGTATTCCCATCTCTTTCAGAATTTTCCCCAGTTTATTGTGATCCACACAGTCAAAGGCTTTGGCATAGTCAATAAAGTGCCTTATATAAAGTGCTAAAATATATATAAATATATATTATAGTATATATTAATATATAAATATATATTATATATTATATATAAAAATATATAAATATATATTTAAGGCACTTAGCAAACTCTCAGTTAAATTTGTGTTTCTGAGATGTAAGTAATAGCCAAAAACGTTGTCTAGTATTTTTATTGATTTATTATTATTATTTTTACTTTACAATATTGTGTTGGTTTTGCCTATATTTGCTTATTTTATGCTTCAGACAACTGTCAGTGCTTTGGTTATCAAGGATGGAATGCTTTGTTCTTTACCAAAGAATGAGCACAAACAGTGTGATATCAAACAATGCTTTAGGTAAATGGGTGTTTTTGAGCCAAAAGAGACAAAATAGGAGCACATAGGGCTGAGAATGAGAGAGAAGGAAGAAAAATCATCTTGAAAGAAGTGTAGAAGAACTGATAGTTGATAATGAAAACATGATATTGTATTTTAACAAATCTCTTTCTGTACTTTCCATAGCGCTTTATAATCTAATCTTTAGACGTCTTTTCTCATTTTTTAATATAGCTACTTCAAGTGTAATATATATATATATATATATAGTTATAAGGTATACAATGTGGTGAAGCGATATATGTATACTTTGTGAAATGATTATCACAATAAGGTTAATTAATACATGCATAATCTCACATAGTTACCATGAGTGTGTGTATGATGAAGACAGTTAAAATCTGCTCTTTTAGCAAATTTCAAGTTTATAATACATTTTTGTTAACTGGAGTCATCATGTAGATTAAATCCCCTAAACTTGTTCAATAAATAATAGAAAATTTTTGCACTTTGACCAACATCATCCTTTTCTCCTGTCTTTCAGCCCCTAGCAACAACCAATCTACTCCCTACTTCTATGAAATTTATTTACTTACTTAGGCTGCACTGCAAGGCTTACAAGGATCTTAGTTCCCTGACCAGGAGTCAAACCCGGGCCTGGTCATTGAAAGCACCAAGTCCTATTCACTGGACTTCCAGGGAAGTCCTGAGAGTTACCTTTTAGATTCTATCTATATGTGAGATCATGCAGTGCTTGTCTTCCTCTGTATGGATCATCTTACTTAGTATGTTGCCTTCACGGTTCTTCCACGTCATAGCACATATGACCTCTTCTAACAAATATAGACTTGTATATTTCACAACCTGAATAACTGTCAAATCCTCTATCTACTATCCTTTCATCCCTCAAATTGAGTTTTATTTAGATTTTACTGAATATCTCCATTCAAAGATGATTCTATTTTGGACTAGATTTAGATATTTTTGCTTTGAAATTATAGCCCTGTATGTATTATTTCAAGATGAATTTGAGGTTATAATGAGTTACTTGACCATTTAGTTAATATGTTATTTGTTTTAGCTTATATTTAGTAGTATTTAAACTGCAAGATCAGAGAAGGCAATGGCACCCCACTCCAGTACTCTTGCCTGGAAAATCCCATGGACGGAGGAGCCTGGTGGGCTGCAGTCCATGGGGTCACTACGAGTCGGCCACAACTGAGCAACTTCACTTTCACTTTTCACTTTCCTGCATTGGAGAAGGAAATGGCAACCCACTCCAGTGTTCTTGCCTGGAGAATCCCAGGGACGAAGGAGCCTGTTAAGCTGCAGTCCATGGGGTCACACAGAGTTGGACACGACTGAAGCGACTTAGCAGCAGCAAGATGTGCTATAATCAGATCAGATCAGATCAGTCGCTCAGTCGTGTCCATCTCTTAGTGACCCCATGAATCACAGCATGCCAGGCCTCTATTTCCATCACCAAATCCTGGAGTTCACTCAGACTCACGCTCATTGAGTCAGTGATGCCATCCAGCCATCTCATCCTCTGTCGTCCCCTTCTCCTCTTGCCCCCAATGCCTCCCAGAATCCGAGTCTTCTCCAATGAGTCAATACTTCGAATGAGGTGGCCAAAGTACTAGAGTTTCAGCTTTAGCATCATTCCTTCCAAAGAAATCCCAGGGCTGATCTCCTTCAGACTGGACTGGTTGCATCTCCTTGCAGGCCAAGGGACTCTCAAGAGTCTTCTCCAACACCACAGTTCAAAAGCATCAATTATTTGGTGCTCAGCTTTCTTCACAGTCCAGCTCTCACATCCATACATGACCACAGGAAAGACCATAGCCTTGACTAGATGGCCCTTTGTTGGCAAAGTAATGTCTCTGCTTTTGAATATGCTATCTAGGTTGGTCATAACTTTCCTTCCAAGGAGTAAGCATCTTTTAATTTCATGGCTGCAGTCACCATCTGCAGTGATTTTGGATAAACCAATACAATATTGTAAAGTAGTTAGCCTCCAATTAAAATAAATAAGTTTATATTAAAAAAAGAATCTACATGCTCAAAGATCACTGAATAAATGCACAATAAGTCTCAGAATAATTGAAACAATGTTGGAATAAAAACTAAACAAAAATTAGCATAATGGAAAAGTCAGGAATGTTTTTCATTTAAACTAAATGCCATGTACAAATTCTGGAAAGATAATTAAACATGACATGTGAGAGGAACAGTAATAGATTTAAGATTGAGATTTAGTGTAATACTACTTTAAGAAAGTGAAAAATTATGTTTGTCGTGTATCCTACCATATAATTTTAATAAATCATCTGTCACTATATGCATGTTTATTCACATTGGCCTAACATAAATATTTAAAGCCATTTATTTTTCCATTTTTCTAGGGCCACTTTCACAGTCTTGTTTTGTAGACTGTAAATCAGAGGGTTTAACTTGGGTGTAAAACAAGGGTTTATCATGGGTTTAACAAGGGTTTAACATGGGTTTATCACAAGGGTGTAAAACAGCGAGGTCATTTTGTCTTGATCTAGAGAGTAGGAAGAATTTGGTCAGAAATTCATGAAGAGCATTGTTCCCTGGAAAATTGCCACAGCAGTTAAGTGGGAGGTGCAGGTAGAGAAAGTTTGAATCTCCCGTCAGTGGAGTGGATCTTCAAGACTGATAAGATAATATAACAATAAGAGACAAGGACGCCTGAAATGGTACTCAGTTCAATGAAGCCAAAAATCATGAATACCACTAACTCATTGACCTGTGTGTCTGAGCAAGATATCAACAGGAGAGGAGGAACATCACAAAAAAGTGATTAATCTCATTTGACTCGCAGAAGCATAAACGGAATGCTAATGTCATGCATATCAAAGCATCTGCCATCCCCACCAGGTAAACCCCAGCCACGACCAGGAAGCACACCCCGCTGGACACGCTGACCGCATAGAGCAAGGGGCTGCTGACGGCCTTGTACCGGTCATAGGTCGTCACTGCCAGCAGGAGACACTCAGAATCAGCAAAGATACAGAAGAACAAGAATTGCAAAGCACAGCCACAGAAGGGGATTCATTTGTTCTTGGCAAATAGGTCTAAGAGCATCTTGGGGTCAACTGCAGTGGAATAGCAGAGGACACAGAAGGAGAAGTGACCGAGGAAAAAGTACACGGGTGTGTTCAGCTTGGAATCCATCTTAATCGGGAATATCATCCCAAGATTTGCCAACTGGCCAGTGAGATAAACAATTAGAACCATGGTAAATATGGTCACTTTGTCCTCAGTGTTATCAGTAATTCCCAAGAAAATGAATTCAGTCACAGGGGAGCAATTCCCTTCATCCATTCTTCTTTGTTCTAGTCTAAACTTTTAGAAAATAATAAGAAAAGGACATATGGATGTGTAACACTTTTGCACATCTGCAGTATAGCATAAGATAGAACACAATTCTATATGCAATTGTCTTCATATTCAGAAAATTATCCATTCATGCACCCACTCTTTAAAGAGCCACAGCTATTATTATTCAATAACGACAAATACCTGGGATAAGATGTTGAGAAACTGAACCAAATCTCAATGTCATGTTTGAGGCATGTTACTTTCTACAAGCTTGTCTCTGAGCCTTTCTTTCTTTACTTCAGAGAATACATTAGATAAATTCACCTGTCTTTTCCTCTTCAAAATAATGGGGATGAGACTCTGATGTTAGAGATACCAGGCTGTAAGAGTCAGGATTAAGCATTTTCTATGAATATTCATGTGGATACAAAACAAGATAACAGTTTTAATATTTCTCAAAAGCATCATTGTTTTAAGAGTGTCTGTATCAGTTCCAGAAATAATGAACACATCATGGATTGATCATAATAAAATAATTTTGTTTCTGGTTTTGGTTTATGTTATGTTCAGTATTTGGTGAGACATTAGTGAAAGTGAAGTTGCTCAGTCGTGTCTGACTCTTAGTGACCCCATGGACTATAGCCCACCAGGACCTCCGTCCATGGAATTTTCCAGGCGAGAGTAAAGGAGTGGGGTGCCATTGCCTTCTCCGTCAACAGCAGCTAGGCATATTATATTTACTTGGAGCTGGTATACTTGGTGACAGCCTTAGTGCCCTCAGACATGGCGTGCTTGGCCAGCTCCCCAGGTAGCAGCAAGCGCACGGCGGTCTGGATCTCCCTGGATGTGATAGTCGAGCGCTTGTTGTAATGCACCAGGCGCGATGAGTCTCCAGTGATGCGCTTGAAAATGTTGTTGACGAAGGAGTTCATGATGCCCATGGCCTTGGACCAGATGCCGGTGTCTGAATGGACTTGCTTCAGCGCCTTGTACACGTACACGGAGTAGCTCTCCTTGGGGCTGCGCTTGCGCTTCTTGCCGTCCTTCTTCTGGGCCTTGGTCACAGCATTTTTAGAGCCCTTTTAGGGGCAGGAGCAGACTTAGCTGGTTCAGGCATGTCTATAATGACAACACCCAACAATACAGACATCAAGCAAGTATTAATGAGCAGTTCTCTAGATGTGTATTTTTGTTTTGTCATAATATTAATTACCTATTTGTGGAAATTGTCTAGTGCCAAAGAAAGAATCTCTTTACTCATTGAAGGAAACATTTCTACAAACTTATGTAACACATATATTTTTTTTATCTCTTGAGCTACCCTGTAGCTCAGCTGGTAAAGAATAAACCTGCAATATAGGAGACCCCAGTTCAATTCCTGTGCCAGGAAGATTCCATGGCGAATGGGTAGGCTACCCACTCCAATATTCTTGCACTTCCCTGGTGGCTCAGATGGTAAAGAATCTGCCTGCAATGTGGGAGACCTGGGTTCGATCCCTGGGTTGGAAAGATCCCCTGGAGAAAAGAACAGCTACACACTCCAGTGAAATATAAAAAAGGCTTTTTCATTATAAAATAGAAATGGATGAGTGATGATAAATGCTGTGGGCTTCCTTGGTAGCTCAGCTGGTAAACAATCTGTCTGCAATGCAGAAGACCTGAGTTTGATCCCTGGGTTGGGAATAAGCTCTTGGAGAAGGAAATAGCTACTCACTCCAGTATTCTAAACTGGAGAATTCCATGGACTGTATAGTTCACCGGGTCACAAAGAGTCAGACATGACTAAGTGATTTTCACTTTCAATTGTTTTTGAAATATATAGACTCATCTCCATTGTGTTTGCATGCATTTATATGTGTGTCACATGTTTGCATGTGTGTGTGTCTTGGATAATATGTGAAAATTGGAATGTGAGTGATGTGTATATTTTTTAGACCTAAAGAATATGATATATTGTTCTCATGAAGTTCAGTTTTTCACAGCTTGTTATTTGTAAGATGTAACCTCAACTACCGGGGAAGGCAATGGTGCCCCACCCCAGTGCTTTTGCCTGGAGAATCCCATGGACGGAGGAGCCTGGTAGGCTCCAGTCTGTGGGGTCCCTAAGAGTCGGACACGACTGAGCGACTTCACTTTCACTTTTCACTTTCATGCATTGGAGAAGGAAATGGCAACCCACTCCAGTGTTCTTGCCTGGAGAATCCCAGGGACAGGGGAGCCTGGTGAGCTTCCGTCTATGGGGTCGCACAGAGTCGGACACGACTGAAGCGACTTAGCAGCAGCAGCAGCAACCTCAACTACTTCTGAAATAAAGCAACAGGAACCTTCAAACTAATGTTTATACTTGGTTGGTGTTGTTGTTTAGTCACTAAGTCATGTTTAGAACTTTAGCGACCCCCTGGACTGTAGCCCACCAGGCTCCTCTGTCCATGGGATGCTGTTTGGTTCGATACCATCTGGCCATGGTCAACATGAAGAGTAACAGAATACAGCCCAGTTGTTTAACCTGTGCCATTTTGAAACAGTGTTTATATAGCAAACGAAAGCTGAAGCAGTATGAATAGAATATAAGCAGGAGGGAAATGTTTTGTTGATTATTAATAATTCCTGTTACATAATTTTATGAAATAATTTTTAATGTTTTGTATTATTATGTAAAAAGCCTCTTGATGAAAGTGAAAATGGAGAGTGAAAAGGTTGGCTTAAAGCTCAACATTCAGAAAACGAAGATCATGGCATCTGGTCCCATCACTGCATGGGAAATAGATGGGGAAACAGTGGAAACAGTGTCAGACTTTGTTTTTCTGGGCTCCAAAATCACTGCAGATGGTGACTGCAGCCATGAAATTAAAAGACGCTTGCTCCTTGGAAGGAAAGTTATGACCAACCTAGATAGCATATTCAAAAGCAGAGACATTACTTTACCAACAAAGCTTCGCCTAGTCAAGGCTATGGTCTTTCCTGAGGTCATGTATGGATGTGAGAGCTGGACTGTGAAGAAGGCTGAGCGCCGAAGAATTGATGCTTTTGAACTGTGGTGTTGGAGAAGACTCTTGAGAGTCCCTTGGACTGCAAGGAGATCCAACCAGTCCATTCTGAAGGAGATCAGCCCTGGGATTTCTTTGGAAGGAATGATGCTAAAGCTGAAACTCCAGTATTTTGGCCACCTCATGCGAAGAGTTGACTCATTGGAGAAGACTCTGATGCTGGGAGGGATTGAGGGCAGGAGGAGAAGGGGACGACAGAGGATGAGATGGCTGGATGGCATCACTGACTCGATGGATGCGAGTCTGAGTGACCTCCGGGAGCTGGTGATGGACAGGGAGGCCTGGCGTGCTGCGGTTCATGGGGTTGCAAAGAGTCGGACACGACTGAGCGACTGATCTGATCTGATAATAAATAATGATGATGAAAATAATAATAAACAGCAAAAACATAAGTTATACAAATATATTTTGCAAATATATGTGTCCTTTTATGTCCAGGCTTCAAGTGAATGTTCTCTGTGGTGCTTTCCAATGTCACGTCAGTTGACAGGCCATTGAAGACACAGGTTATACGCTCAGTAGCTCATTGTGTTTCTGAGATACCAGAGAAGGATGTTCCATGCTTTCAGTAACACTTACACACATAAATATAAAAGATATGGAGGAAAACAAACACTTGGCTTGTAATTAACCTTTAGTGTGCAAGATGCCACTTAGAAAAAGTTTTCAAGTTAATTTGAATTAGGTTGGGTATAGAAGGCTCTTGACTTGTTATTGGACAGCACTTAAGAAAAGATATTTGATTTTGTGTTATTGTTTTCCTAGCATCCCTGCCTCACACCATCTTGTTGCACTATATGTATTTTAATTGATTAAGAAATATTTGTATTTAAGATCTATCAAGTGGTCAAAATGATTCAAGCATGGTTCTCAGCATTTAGTCCAACATGCAACAGTCACTGATGTAGGTACTATACTCTCCTTGTTTTACAAGTCAGACAATTGAGACAGAAAAATTAAGTAATTTGATCAAAGTGCAATTAAATAGTTGGGTACAAGAGCTAGCACAGAAACCAAAGTAATCTGGCTTCCTCCCTAATCCAGTAATTTCATAAATGAAATCTTATTAATGAGATATTCTACACATGAAAACACACACGGACACAATCTCTGAGGTTCTTACTATATCTTTTAAGAGAAGAAGGCAATGGCACCCCACTCCAGTACTCTTGCCTGGAAAATCCCATGGATGGAGGAACCTGGTAGGCTGTAGTCCATGGGGTCACTAAGAGTCAGACACGACTGAGCGACTTCCCTTTCACTTTTCACTTTCATGCATTGGAGAAGGCAATGGCAACCCACTCCAGTGTTCTTGCCTGGAGAATCCCAGGGATGAGGGAGCCTGGTGGGCTTTCGTCTGTCGGGTTGCACAGAGTCGGACATGACTGAAGCGATTTAGCAGCAGTAGCAGCAGCAATACAATCTGTTCTAGAATTAACTCCCAGCTCCTAATGGTTGGAAGTGGCAGACTTTATTTTCTTGGCCTCCAAAATCATTGCAGATGGTGACTGCAGCCATGAAATTAAAAGACGCTTGCTCCTTGGAAGAAAAGGTATGACAAACATAGCATATTAAAAAGCAGAGACATTACCTTGCCAACAAAGGTCAGTATAGTCAAAGGTATGGTTTTTCCAGTGGTCATGTATGGATGTGAAAAATGGACCATAAAGAAAGCTGAGTGCCAAAGAATTGATGCTTGAATTGTCATGTTGGAGAAGACTCTTGAGAATCCTTTGGCCTGAAAGAAGATCAAACCAGTCAATAAAAAAAAAGAATATTCATTGGAAGGACTGATGCTGAAGCTGAAGTGCCAATACTTTGGTCACCTGATGTGAAGAACTGACTCACTGGAAAAGACCCTGCAGCTGGGAAAGATTGAAGGCGGGAGGAGAAGGAGATGGCAGAGGATGAGATGGTTGAATGGCATCACCAACTTGATGGACATGAGTTTGAACAAGCTCCGGGACTTGGTGATGGACAGGGAAGCCTGGCATGCTGTAGTCCATGGGGTTGCAAAGAGTCAGACACGATTGAGTGACTGAACTGAGCAGTTGGAAAATTATTCAACTATTACTTTGAAGCAATTTTGAAACTTTTGAGTGTTTCCTCTATCTTGGGGTTATGAAATGTGTTTGGTCTATGAAAACAAGTGTTTGATAAAATGTTTGTGTGAGAAATTGTGTATATGCTGGCAAGATTGTTGCAGGCTCTTAGCTACAGTTTGTCCCAGGCATTGCATGGGTAAAAAATCCGCTTGTCAATGCAGGAGAAGCAAGAGATACAGGTTCCATCACTGGGTGGGGAAGAGTCCCTGGAGGAGGAAATGGCAACCCACTCCAGTATTCTTGTCTGGATAATTTCAAGGACAAAAGAGCCTGGTGGGCTATAGTCCAGGGGGTCGCAAAGAGCTGGACACAACTGAGCATACATCCAAATAGAGTTTGTAATCAGGGATTTAGATGAATCCTGGAGCCTTATATGTCAGGAGGAATTTATCTTTGGTTTTAAAACATTTTTAGCAGCGTCTTTTACGTCTTTGTTTCTCAAACTATAAATCAAGGGATTCAGCACTGGGATGATGATGGTGTAGAACACTGAGATGATTTTATCAGTGTTGGGAGAATACAGGTAGCTGGGTCGTGAGTAAACGAAGAGCAGAGTTCCCTGGTAGATGGCCACGGATGTCAGGTGAGAAGCACACGTAGAGAAGGTCTTCTTCCTCCCGCTGGAAGACTCTCCTCCCGCTGGAAGAACGGATCTTTAAGACTGAGAGGAGAATGTAAAAGTAGGAGATGATGATGACAATGAAGCAGATAATTTCCACTGAGCTGCCGTACGTGGAGAGAAGCCACTCATTAAGTGACGTGTCTGTGCACGATAACTTAAGCAAGGGAGGGAGGTCACAGAAAAAATGATTAATGACATTTTTATCACAGTATTTCAGAATAAACGCAAAGGATGTGTGCACCAGGGAACTCATTGCCTCCAAAGTATGACAAGACAATCAACCATATGCAGATGCCCCGAGACATCACAGCCGTGTACAGTAAAGGATTACAGATGGCAACATAGCGGTCATACGCCATGGCGGCCAAGATAAAGGATTCGGTATCTGCCAAAGTACAGAAGAAATAGAACTGCAGGGCACAGCCCTGATAGGAAATGGACTTGTTCTGAGAGAGGAAGTTGACAAGCATTTTGGGAACAATGACGGAAGAACAGCAAAGGTCTACAAAGGATAGGTTACTAAGGAAAAAATACATGGGGGTTTGAAGGTGCAGATCAACCCTGATTAACACCATCAATCCAATGTTCCCCATTAAAATCATAGAGTACAAAGTCAGAAACAGGAGAAATAAGACAATCTGCAGTTCAGGGCGAGTTGGAAACCCTAACAGAATAAACTCAGTCACCAAGGTATCAGATCAGATCAGATCAGATCAGTCGCTTAGTCGTGTCCGACTCTTTGCGACCCCATGAACCGCAGCACGCCAGGCCTCCCTGTCCATCACCAGCTCCTTTCCATCTAAAAAGTCCATACTCTGTGTTGTTTTCATCTTACGAGAATTCGAACATCCTAAGATCCTATGTTGATGGAAAGAGAAAAAAAAATAGATATAATTATAAGGTTATTTTATTGTTTTAACAAACAAGCAATCAACAAAGTCCCAGACCAATATCCTTCCCCCCCAAATATAAATTCTTAGAAACATATTTCAGAATTTAGTAGCTTTATATCATGGTTGATAGTTTTATTTTGTTTGATTAATAGCTAGTTCTTCCACTGCACAGACATGTGCAGAAAAATCTCATATTTCTCACTTTTTTAAATTCTCAAGTATAGTACTATAGCTAGTACAGAGGATTAAATGAATAATGAAGTAATAAATGAAATGATGATAAGAGGAAAAATATATCTGTTATTAAAAATATGTTAACTTGAGTACCTTGTAATGATAACTCTAGAACAATGTACGCCTTCTGCCCAGTATTTGATAGTGGTGTGTTGTACCCTTGACTGTAAACAGAGTGATGCAATGAGCTATACTTCATCTATTTAAAGAATAATAATGAAAGCGAAAGTGATTTTAGTCAAATGAAAGCAAATGTGAGTAAACATCAGCTGACAGCATGTTTTAGACAGGGATGAGTTTAAGGCAATTCCTTAAATCCTGTCAAGACACTAAGTCAAGGAGATTAAAATAATTAACTGCTTTTCTCTTTGGCATTCCTTATCATACTTGAGATGGGAATACCAGACCACCTGATCTGCCTCTTGAGAAATCTGTATGCAGGTCAGGAAGCAACAGTTAGAACTGGTCATGGAACAACAGACTGGTTCCAAATAGGAAAAGGAGTACGTCAAGACTGTATATTGTCACCATGTTTATTTAACTTATATGCAGAGTACATCATGAGAAACGCTGGACTGGAAGAAACACAAGTTGGAATCAAGATTGCTGGGAGAAATATCAATAACCTCAGATATGCAGATGACACCACCCTTATGGCAGAAAGTGAAGAGGAACTAAAAAGCCTCTTGATGAAAGTGAAAGTGGAGAGTGAAAAGGTTGGCTTAAAGCTCAACATTCAGAAAACGAAGATCATGGCATCTGGTCCCATCACTTCATGGGAAATAGATGGGGAAACAGTGGAAACAGTGTCAGACTTTATTTTTCTGGGCTCCAAAATCACTGCAGATGGTGACTGCAGCCATGAAATTAAAAGACGCTTACTCCTTGGAAGGAAAGTTGTGACTTTGAAATATAAGATGTTTTATTGTAACCTTGAAGGATGACTTGGAAATCTATAAAACAAGCAAGTGAAACCTCCAATGAGCTTTGTTACTACTGCCACAGTCTGCTAGAACAAATGGTTGGGGTCATTCTCTCACTTATATAAAATTATTGAGACCACTACAGGGCTAAGAACTTCATTGTTGTAATATCATCGAATCACTAAAAGTATGCTATAAGATAGGCACAGAAAAAATATAAGAGAATTAGAAGGGTTAGGATGCTGTCTTATGTTATGACCTCAAAGAGTGTGAATGAGATGCAGTACCTTGTTAGGACAGTAGTTAATTTATGCTTATTTTGCCTGTTTTCAAAGTAGTCAGAGTGTTCAGAAATGATAAGACCTACATTTAGAATTAATAAGCATTTGGTTAGAATCTCATATTAGCCACATGTACTGTATGACCTTGCACAATTATGTGTGTGTATATATATGTGTGTGTGTGTGTATATATATATATATATATATATATATATATATTTAGAATATTACTATAATAATGACAATACTATTTCACATGGTTTCTCTGCCAGGTTAAATTAGGAAAACTATCTATCTATACTTTCTTGCTGTCTCACTTTAGGTAAACTGGCACATAATAGGTAAAGAGTGAAGATTAGTTTCAATTACTCCACTGCTCTCAGCTCAGCAGTAAAGAATCCATTTGCCAATGCAGAAGATGTGGGTTCAATCCCTGATCTGGGAAGATCTTCTAGAGAAGGAAATGGGAACCCACTCCAGTATCCTTGCCTGGAGAATCTCATGGACAGAGAGGCCTGATGGGCTACAGTCCATGGGGTCACAAAGAGTTGGACACGGCTTAAGGACTAAATAACAACAGAAATAACCCCACTGCTCTCGCTTATCCCTAGCTAATAATTAGAACTATGTCACTAGATTTTTTAAATAATAGTTATCATTTATATAATCATTGTGATGTGGAATACAATATTCTAAACACTTTACATATAATTTATTTAATTGTCACACAGAAATATACTAATACAACTTCACAGTTAGTTGCTATCACTGTTATCTTTCTCTTGCAGTTGAGGGAGCAAAAGCACAGAGAGCTGGAGACCTAAGACGTGATGAAAATAGGATTGGAGCCCAGGCTCCCACCTCCAAAACTTCAAGACAGATTGGGTGTAGATTCAAGACATATTGGTAAGCTAGATTCTCATTATTGATTTCGTATGTTGCATGGGAATATTGAAGCTTAATGTTCCAAGTCACTCCGCAAGTATATAATTCAAATTCAGGTATGTGTGAAGTCAAATCTCATGAGGATAACCATGAAGGTGGTTAGAAAATTAACAATGTGGCCTCTATGAGATAGTCTGTGGTGCAGACTTGCTGAAGGCAGGGCAGAATGACTCAGGTATTTACTAAAAACAGACTATTACTCTCAGGGACTCACAGTGAGCATCTTTCCAATAGACTAAGAAGGGTTTCCCTGTGGCTCAACCCTTGAAGAATCTGCCGACAATGCAGGAGAATGCCTACAATTCAGGAGACCTGGGCTTGATCGCTGTTTGGCAAGATTCCCTGGTGAAAGAAATGGCAACCCATTCTAGTATTCTTACCTGGGAAATCCAATGGACAGAGGAGCCTGGTGGGGCTAAAATCCATGAGGTGGCAAAGAGTCGACACGACTTAGTAACTAAATCACCTCTACCACCACCACCACCATCCATGTAGAGAAACGTGAATGTAGAGAAGAGAAGCATGAGGGGTAAAGTCCGAGATAAGAGTGAATCTTGGATTCTTGCTTTCAATGGGAATGATGAAAAAGATTCAATCAAACTGAAGTGATTCACTAAATTTTTCATAAATATATAGCAAAACAAGGAGAAGGCAATGGCACCCCACTCCAGTACTCTTGGCTGGAAAATCCCATGGACGGAGGAGCCTGGTAGGCTGCAGTCTGTGGGGTTGCTGGGAGTTGGACATGACTGAGTGACTTCATTTTCACTTTCACTTTCATGCATGGGAGAAGGAAATGGCAACCCACTCCAGTGTTCTTGCCTGGAGAATCCCAGGGACAGGGGAGCCTAGTGGGCTGCCATCTATGGGGTCACACAGAGTCGGACACGACTGAAGTGACTTAGCATAGCATAGCATAGCATAGCAAAACAATGTTAGAACAGAAAATAAATTAATTGAAACTATCAGGTAGCCAATCATGTTTCAGTTTATTTCTGTTAATAAAAAAGCTTATTTAAACAAGGTGAGTGTCTCAGATCCCTGTAGAAACTATAGAAGAATGACACAGGTAGGTCTATTTGTGGGTAATATGCTAATACATATGATTTTGTAACTATTTTGACACATGTCAGTGGTCTCAGATCCATAAAAGTCTATTTTTGCATCAGTAAAGCCAGTCTGTTCAACACAGAAGCTACTTACGAAAGAGGAAGACATTTTTCTATTACCCAGATGAATAATTTCACCAATAGAACCAAGGACTTTTATATACACTCTCAAGTCATTAGGGATCTAATAACTGAAGACTCCAAACATGTTCATTTCCAAGAGATTCCTAGGGAATAATTAGTAAGTTATTATGAATTATTATTTTGAAACAACTTCATAATTATAATAGCAATTCTGTTAGTGTTAGTTTGAACAGGCAATTCTTATTCTCAGTAATATTGTGGTTGTTTTTTTTGTTTTTTCTGACACTTGAAATCCCACTAGAGTCCTACACTCTAATACTGTAGTGGAAAGTAAAGTTACTCAGTCGTATCTGACTCTTTGCGACCCTGTGGACTGTAGCCTACTAGGCTTCTCCATACATGGGATTCTCCAGGCAAGAATACTGGAGTAGGTTACCATTTTCTTCTCCAAGGGATCTTCCTGACCCAGGGATCGAACCCAAGTATCCCACATTGGAGGCAGAAGCTTTAACCTCTGAGCCACCAGGGAAACCCTAGAGGTTCTTTAAATAGTTCATATATTTTAAAATGTAGCTCTCATTAAAATTATTTCAAAAACCCCACGGAAGTTCCTAAAAATGTTACTTGATATCCTCAGCACTGAAATGTAATATTTTTTGTTTCACTGAAGAGTGAGTCCAGGGGAGTCTATTATAGAATCTGTTCTCAGTAGGTGCTTTCTGAGAAGATGAAAGGACTTTATTTTTTAAACTTATCTATCTACCTATCTATTGACTTTTGGCTGTGCAGGGTCTTCCTTGCTGTGGATGGCCTTTATGCAGTTGCAGAGAGCGGGGGTACTTTCTGTTGGAGAACATGGGCTATAGAACTTGGGCTCTAATATCACAGGCTCAACAGTTGCAATGCATGGCTTAGATGGCCTGTGGCTTGTGATTATCTTCCTGGACCAGGGATTGATCCCATGTCCTCTGCAGGGGCAGGTGGACCATTAACCCCTGGACCACCAGGAAAGTCCAGAAGGACTTTTAAATAAGAGTCTTATGCCTGAGAGCATTAAAAGGAGGCAAAACCATACCAGTTGGTAAATACAGCTTTTCATCGTCAACTTGATTGTTCGTACGTGTGTTTTGTATGACATTTTCACTAAAACAATATTTCAGCTGCTCTCAGAAAAACTTGCAGAACTTTTGGTAATTACACTATACTATAGCTGTGGATGTGACTGGTGATGGAAGCAAGGTCCGATGCTGTAAGAGCAATATTGCATAGGAACCTGGAATGTCAGGTCCATGAATCAAGGCAAATTGGAAGTGGTCAAACAAGAGATGGCCAGAGTGAATGTTGTCATTCTAGGAATCAGCTAACTCAAATGGACTTGAATGGGTGAAGTTAACTCAGATGATCATTATATCTACTACTGTGGGCAGGAATCCCTCAGAAGAAATGGAGTGGCCATCATGGTCAACAAAAGAGTCCGAAATGCAGTACTTGGATGCAATCTCAAAAATGACAGAATGATCTCTGTTCGTTTCCAAGGCAAACCATTCAATGTCACAGTAATCCAAGTCTATGCCCCAACCAGTAACGCCGAAGAAGCTGAAGTTGAACGGTTCTATGAAGACCTACAAGACCTTTTAGAACTAACACCCAAGAAAGATGTCCTTTTCATTCTAGGGGACTGGAATGCAAAAGTAGGAAGTCAAGAAACACCTGGAGTAACAGGCAAATATGGCCTTGGAATACGGAATGAAGCAGGGAGAAGACTAAGAGAGTTTTGCCAAGAAAATGCACTAGTCATAGCAAACACCCTCTTCCAAAAACACAAGAGAAGACTCTACACATGGACATCACCAGATGATCAACACCGAAATCAGATTGATTATATTCTTTGCAGCCAAAGATGGAGAAGCTCTATACAGTCAGCAAAAACAAGACCAGGAGCTGACTTTGGCTCAGACCATGAACTTCTTATTGCCAAATTCAGACTGAAATTGAAGAAAGTAGGGAAAACCACTAGACCATTCAGGTATGACCTAAATCAAATCCCTTATGATTATACAGTGGAAGTGAGAAATAGATTTAAGGGCCTAGATCTGATAGATAGAGTGCCTGATGAACTATGGAATGAGGTTCGTGACATTGTACAGGAGACAGGGATCAAGACCATCCCCATGGAAAAGAAATGCAAAAAAGCAAAATGGCTGCCTGGGGAGGCCTTACAAATAGCTGTGAAAAGAAGAGAAGTGGAAAGAAAAGGAGAAAAGGAAAGATATAAACATCTGAATGAAAAGTTCCAAAGAATAGCAAGAAGAGATAAGAAAGCCTTCGTCAGAGATCAATGCAAAGAAATAGAGGAAAAGAACAGAATGAGAAAGACTAGGGATCTCATCAAGAAAATCAGAGATACCAAAGGAACATTTCATGCAAAGATGGGCTCGATAAAGGACAGAAATGATATGGACCTAACAGAAGCAGAAGATATTAAGAAGAGGTAGCAAGAATACACAGAAGAACTGTACAAAATGATCTTCACCACCCAGATAATCACGATGGTGTGCTCACTGACCTAGAGCCAGACATCCTGGAATGTGAAGTCAAGTGGGCCTTAGAAAGCATCACTACGAACAAAGCTAGTGGGGGTGATGGAATTCCAGTGGAGCTATTCCAAATCCTAAAAGATGATGCTGTGAAAGTGCTACACTCAATATGTCAGCAAATTTGGAAAAGTCAGCAGTGGCCATAAGATTGGAAAAGGTCAGTTTTCATTCCAATCCCAAAGAAAGGCAATGCCAAAGAATGCTCAAACTACCACACAATTGCACTCATCTCACACACTAGTAAAGTAATGCTCAAAATTCTCCAAGCCAGGCTCCAGTAATATGTGAACCGTGAACTTCCTGATGTTCAAGCTGGTTTTAGAAAAGGCAGAGGAACCAGAGATCAAATTGCCAACATCCGCTGGATCATGGAAAAAGCAAGAGAGTTCCAGAAAAACATCTATTTCTGCTTTATTGCCTATGCCAAAACCTTTGACTGTGTGGATCACAATAAACTGTGGAAAATTCTGAAACAGATGGGAATACCAGACGACCTGATCTGCCTTCTGAGAAATCTGTATGCAGGTCAGGAAACAACAGTTAGAACTGGACATGGAACAACAGACTGGTTCCAAATAGGAAAAGGAGTAAGTCAAGGCTGTATATTGTCACCCTGCTTATTTAACTTACATGCAGAGTACATCATGAGAAACGCCGGACTGGAAGAAACACAAGTTGGAATCAAGATTGCTGGGAGAAATATCAATAACCTCAGATATGCAGATGACACCACCCGTATGGCAGAAAGTGAAGAGGAACTCAAAAGCCTCTTGATGAAAGTGAAAGAGGAGAGTAAAAAAGTTGGCTTAAAGCTCAACATTCAGAAAACGAAGATCATGGCATCTGTTCCCATCACTTCATGGGAAATAGATGGGGAAACAGTGGAAACAGTGTCAGACTTTATTTTTCTGGGCAACAAGCCATGAAACTAAAAGACGCTTACTCCTTGGAAGGAAAGTTATGACCAACCTAGATAGCATATTCAAAAGCAGAGACATTACTTTGCCAAAAAAGGTTCGTCTAGTCAAGGCTATGGTCTTTCCTGTGATCATGTATGGATGTGAGAGTTGGACTGTGAAGAAGGCTGAGTGCTGAAGAATTGATGCTCTTGAGAGCCACTTGGACTGCAAGGAGATCCAACCGGTCCATTCTGAAGGAGATCAGCCCTGGGATTTCTTTGGAAGGAATGATGCTAAAGCTGAAACTCCAGTATTTTGGCCACCTCATGCGAAGAGTCGACTCATTGGAAAAGACTCTGATGCTGGGAGGGATTTGGGGCAGGAGGAGAAGGGGACGACAGAGGATGAGATGGCTGGATGGCATCACTGACTCGATGGATATGAGTTTGAGTGAACTCCGTGAGTTGATGATGAACAGGGAGGCCTGGCGGCCGCATTTCATGGGGTCGCAAAGAGTCAGACACGACTGAGCGACTGATCTAATCTGATCAGAAGAGCACCCAAACTGGAAGTTTGCATGGCTACAAACACAGAACTCTCTTTCCTTCATAGCATTTGCCAAATTTTAAGTTGCTTGGAGTGGGGGTAATGATATGTCAAAAATCTCTGAATTACAAGGGTAGACAATTCTATATTACTTTCGTGCTGAAGAGACTAAGAAAGCTCAAGTACTTATTTGAAAGTCCTAGATTGCTACACCCTAGTAAGAGGGGTGAACTGGAGACACAGTGCATGTTGCCAAAACCAAAAGAATCAGTTTTCTATTGAATGCAGCTTATCATTCTTAACTGAATCAAAAAAATAATTGAAGCTTCATTGATTTGAGAAATCCTGTATAGCATCTTTGTAATCTATATGGCATGCAATAAACAAATTACTAAGCATGATAACAGGAAAGATTTTTATGCCCATACAAGAGGGAATATGCCAAAAGCAGATATACATTGAACCCAAGTTGGAGTTGGCAAGCAAGAATTTAAAAATAATTCTAAAAACATCCTCAAAAAAATTATCAAAAAAAATTGAAAATGGCAAAAGTTGGGAGACATTCCTCCAATGATTGGAAACCTTAGAAAATAAAATAGAATTGAAAAATACATCTAAATTGGCAGCTTGTCGAGTGGATTTATTGATACATTGCATTTTTAAAAGCAAAGAATTGGATGAAAAGTGACAAGGTCAAAAGGGTTTATCTTAAGGATCTTTGGTTTGGAACTTGCAACTAATGTGGTAAAGAAGGTCATCAGGAAAATATATGCTACGTCCACTCAAATACTTATGTGCTCACCATGAACCAGCCTTAAGAAAACAGACTTTCCTAGCAAATGCTCTTTCACTTTGGTACTGCTTGAGAGGAATGAACTTAAAAAGTGTTTTCCATTTACCGTAGAGCCTAGAGTTCTTGCATCTTTCAGACAATAGATGGCACCAGAGACAACTATCTAATCTAGTTAGTATGCCTCTGAGTCGGTTCTGAAAAAGAAACTTTCAGTGTTCTTAAAGACTTTTGTGTAATTGAGATTTTCAATTATGTTAATACTCTGTTTCTCACTGTGTATATGTTTTTTTTCAGAAATTTAAATTTTCTTTTAAGAAATTCTCCCATTACCAGTCCTCTTGGTAAATTGATAACACTCCTCTCTGTGCAGGAAACTGTGACTCTCAGGTTCCAGAAAACCATCATCAAACAAAAAGTCCTGATTCTTCTCACCTTTGGTATCAACACCCAGATATTCTTGTCGTTGTGTAGTCTCTAAGTCATGTCCGACTCTTTGCAACCCATGGACTGTAACTGTAACCCACCAGTCTCCTCTTTCCATAGAATTCTCTAGGCAAGAATACCGGAGTGGGTTGCCATTTCCTCCTCCAGAGGATCTTGCTGATACAGTGATCAAACCTGGGTCTCCTGCACTCTAGGTGAATTCTTTATCACTGAACCACTGGGGAAGCCCTGATATCCCAATAGGTTGAATTGATGTTATGGCAGGTCAGTAAAATACAATTGATTTAAAGTTGAACTCATGTTCTAGAATAAGCATCAAATTATTGCTTTTAGTCTCACATATAGGGCTTTTCATGGGAAGCTGTGAGGCAAGTAGATCTCAATAGCCACCAGTCAGAACTTCAAATATTTATATAGAGATGTGTCGGACGGTAAAGCATGTGCTTGCAATGCGGAGACCTGGGTTTAATTCCTGGGTCGGGAAGATCCCCTGGAGAAGGAAATGGCAACCTGCTCCCGTACTCTTGCCTAGAAAATTCCACAGATGGAGGAGCCTAGTGGGCTACAGTTCATGGGATCACAAAGAGTGGGACACGACTGAGCGACTTCACTCACTTAACCAGGTTCAAGCATGTATACTGTCCAGATGGTTTCAACATCAAGTTGCTCTCTCAAGACTGCTTGTGTGGTTTTTGAACATATCTCTCACTGAAGGAATGACAGACAGAATGTACATTCTATAGACAAGGGAGAGGGTGAGGAGACGCAGGTCCAGTTTGCCAGTCAACCAGATGTTACCTTCTCCAGATGACCTCCTCCAATGGTCCTAAATGAATCTGCCCAAAGAATCCCTTTGTGTGCATGAGTCCTAAGTTGCTTCAGTTGTGTCCGACTCTTTGTGACCCTCTGGACTGCAGCTTACCAGACTCCTCTCTCTGTGGGATTCTCTAGGCAAGATCACTGGGATGGGTTGCCATACACTCCCTCAGGGTATCTTCCTGACCAGGGACTGGACTTGTATCTTGTGCAGCTCAGCAGGCAGACTCTTTACTGCTGAGCCACTGGGGAAGCCTGGATTCGTTTGTACATCATGTCACATCCACATTTCCAGAGAGAGTTGAATGCAGTTAATATCTTTAAAAAATTGTATGAGATGGCCGAGCTACTGAGATACCCTATGAGTAGTCAAATAAAGGTGTCTTGTGTCCCTTTAGAGGTGAAAGCAAACTTCCTCTGAGAGGCAAATGAAATAGGCACTGAACAGAGCATATTAGCTAAATCTACTGCTACAAAATATTTAATACTAGCTGGTGAAATGAAGTCAGTAATGTCATTGTTATTGCCTGTGGGGCCTTCACGGCTGGGGCTATGGCATTAAGGTTGTGATCATTTGGTATCATTCATTATTTCCATTTTATGGACCGGCCAAACTGGGTTGTAAAAGGGAGGACTATTGGGGGTTAATCACCCCTCTTCCTGAATCAACTTGAGCTGGAGAAAGGGAATGGATGAAGGTCTAAGACAAAGCAAGGTCACAAACCAAGGGCCCCAGGGCATTGCGCGGCTCCTCGGTGCCAGGTGGGGGGATGGGTGGGTGGGGCTTGGAGTCCTTCATCCCTGTTCCCTGCAGCTTGTACCCCGGGACTGGGAACACGCTGCCTCTGGACCAGCCTGTACTCTCTGAGCCCAGACGGCCTGACCAGAGACAAAGTAAATGTCCTCTTGCCTTCCTGGGGAGGCCAGGGCTTCTGGGGGCTCCATCACCTGAGACTACAGGAGGGTCCAGCTTACAGCCATTCTCTCCCAGATGATCCTCAATCTGAAGCTGGGGCTGTGCAAGGCCAGCCCACAGGAGGGGGCTTACACTGCAAGCTGCTGGGGTCATCCTGGAGAGTTTGTTCCCCAGGGATGGGCTGCAGCGGCCTGTGCGGCCACAGAAGGATGGGGAAGACTAGAAGAGGAAGTTGCTTTCTGTCCCTAATTACTAAAAAAAAAAAAAAATAAATTCCTCCCTTCAAATAGTTTGTGTATAATGAGTTTAAGTCTTAGATGATCTCATTTTATTTTACACTGGCCATTTCAATGTTTCTAAGTGTGTGCTTTAAAAGCTGTCCATAGTCAGATATCAAATATGGAGTCAGACTCCTTGTTACATGTCTCTTTTCATGAAGCGTATCATACATGTGCAGCTGACCAGCCCTATCAGCTTAATTCTTGCCCGTAAAATTTTTGGATAATGGTATTCTTTCGTTATGCGATCTGTCAATGAATATTGTTGTTTAGTCCCTAAGTCATGTCCGACTCTTCTGCAACTTCATGGAGTCTATAGCCCACCAGGCTCCGCTCTCCATGGGATTCATCAGGCAAGAATACTGGAGAGGCTGGCCATTTCCTTCTCCAGGGCAGCTTCCCCACCCAAGGACTGAACCCTTATATCCTGCTTGGCAGGTGGATTCTTTACCACTGAGCCTCTAATTTATATTCACTGTCAGTGAATATAAATATATGCAAATACATATGCATTGCATATATACTTTATGTATTTACATATAAATACATAAAACTCTTATAACTCAGTCATAAATCAACAGCACAAGTACAATGTTAGAAAACAATTTGAGCAGATAATTCATCAAAGAAGATAAAGAGATTACAAGTTATACCATGAAAAACTCAGTGTGAAATTACTGAGTTTGGTTAGAGACATCAGATCAGATCAGATCAGTCGCTCAGTCATGTCCGACTCTTTGCAACCCCATGAATCGCAGCACGCCAGGCCT
The DNA here is from genome assembly GCA_935064755.1 of Tragelaphus eurycerus. NCBI lineage: Eukaryota > Metazoa > Chordata > Mammalia > Artiodactyla > Bovidae > Tragelaphus > Tragelaphus eurycerus. The sequence goes on along the minus strand of CAKXYN010000337.1, from coordinate 123,228 downwards.
CCCTGTCCATTACCAACTCCCAGAGGTCACTCAGACTCACATCCATCGAGTTAGTGATGCCATCCAGCCATCTCAACCTCTGTTGTCCCCTTCTCCTCCTGCCCCCAATCCCTCCCAGCATCAGAGACTTCTCCAATGAGTCAACTCTTCGCATGAGCTGGCCAAAATACTGGAGTTTCAGCTTTAGCATCATTCCTTTCAAAGAAATCCCAGGGCTGATCTCCTTCAGAATGGACTGGTGGGATCTCCTTGCAGTCCAAGGGACTCTCAAGAGTCTTCTCCAACACCACAGTTCAAAAGCATCAATTCTTCGGCGCTCAGCCTTCTTCACAGTCCAGCTCTCACATCCATACATGACCACAGGAAAGACCATAGCCTTGACTAGGCGAACCTTTGTTGGCAAAGTGATGTCTCTGCTTTTGAATATGCTATCTAGGTTGGTCATAACTTTCCTTCCAAGGAGTAAGCGTCTTTTAATTTCATGGCTGCAGTCACCATCTGCAGTGATTTTGGAGCCCAGAAAAATAAAGTCTGACACTGTTTCCACTGTTTCTCCATCTATTTCCCATGTAGTGATGGGACCGGATGCCATGATCTTCTTTTTCTGAATGTTGAGCTTTAAGCCAAGCTTTTCACTCTCCGCTTTCACCTCCATCAAGAGGCTTTTTAGTTCCTCTTCACTTTCTGCCATAAGGATGGTGTCATCTGCATATCTGAGCTTATTGATATTTCTCCCAGCAATCTTGATTCCAACTTGTGTTTCTTCCAGTCCAGCGTTTCTCATGATGTACTCTGCATATAAGTTAAGTAAACAGGGTTAGGGACATCAAAATTAAAAAATGAAATATCACTAGACATGTTAAAATTGGAAGGAAAATCTAATGAAAACAAAATAACAACAACAAAAAACACTGCACAGATAATACTTAATGCTGGTGAGGATTTAGAACAAGTAAACATCTGTTCATTTCTCGTAGGAATGAAAAATTGAGACAGCTTCTCTGAAGGTTTGTGTTTCATTATAAAATTAAATATGCACTTACAATTACTATAAAATTATAATAATACAAAATATAAAATTCTACATTATAAGATTAATTACACACTTACATTTATCCAGAAGTCTCACTTTATATAGAAATGAAAACTTGTATTTACACAGAAATCAGTTACCAAACATTCAGGGCAACTATAACAGTGACATTCTTGAAACAGCCCATGTGTTCTTCATCCAACGAGTGGGCGAACAAACTCGGGTACATTATATAGTGTGAGACACTACTAAGAAATATAAATAAACAAACCATATTGATGCAGTCCACAATATGCTAAATGCCTTATGCAAAGTGAAAATTCAGACTTAAAAGGCTTTATGATTCCATTTGTATGACATTCTGAAAAAGGCATATGTACAGAGGACTGGTCAGCTGGTGGTAAATTAGTGGGGTATTAACTAGAGAGACAAAAATTGAGAACTTTGGAGAGTTATCAAGCTGTTCTGTATTTTGATCATGTCTTTGGTTACATAACTCTGTGGATTTGTCAGACTTCTCAAAAAGTTTACAACAAAAAAATATATTTTCATTTGCATGCAAATTGAAAATGTTATAGAATATATTTTAAAATGCTATCAATTAATGAAAACATCACTAAGGTATTATACTTGTCCATTCCCCTGATCCAGTCTAAAGAGGACCTTTTATCCTCATTTACAAATCAATCGACTTTGACAACTACACTGCCACGGTCAGCCTGTGGGTTGAGCAATAGTCTCAGTTAGATGCTGGCAGGACGTCTTTGTCATTCCTGAGTCCCTTGTTTGTCACAGACACTCTCATACATCTAGTCGATACAGTTTGCAAACAGAAACACACAGGTAATGACAGTAAATAATGCGAGAACAAAACACGTTTGTTACGTCACAGCTGGTCCAATGATACATGCACAATACTGTTAGAATTGTGCTATATTTCAAATACAAAAAAGTGATCCTTTCCAGACTAGAGGACAACCCATCTTCCTTATAGGCTATTTATACATATTTAATTAATTTAATTTTAATGATAAAATTTTAGTCATAGGAACTTATTATCATGATTGTGTGAACATTCAAAGGAAAGGTAGTTTGAAACATAACTATAGGTCAGTACCAATATAGGTATTATTAATCAGAAGCAGAATATATTAAGAAAAGGTGGTAAGAATACACAGAAGAACTAGATACAAAGATCTTCATGACCTAGATAACTACGATACTGTGATCACTTACTTAGAGCCAGACATCCTGCAATACGAAGTCAAATGGGCTTTAGAAAACATCACTACAAACAAAGCTAGTGGAGGTGATGGAATTCCGGTTGAGCTATTTCAAATTCTAAAAGATGATGCTGTGAAAGCACAGCACTCAATATGCCAGCAAATTTGAAAAGCTCAGCAGTGGCCACAGGACTGGAAAAGGTCAGTTTTCATTCCAATCCCAAAGAAAGACAATGGCAAAGAATGTTCAAACTACCACACAATTGCATTCATCTCACATGCTAGCAAAGTAATGCTCAAAATTCTCCAAGCCAGGGTTCAGCAGTGTATGAGCCGTAAGCTTCCAGATGTTCAAGCTGGATCTAGAAAAGACAAAGGAACCAGAGATCAAATTGCCAATATCCGGTGGATCATGCAAAAAAAAACCAAGAGGACTGAGGTGGATGGAACTGGAGCCTATTATACAAAGTGAAGTAAGCCAGAAACAAAAACACAAATACAGTATACTAATGCATATATATGGAATTTAGAAAGATGGTAAAATAACCCTATTTACGAGACAGCAAAAGAGACACTGATGTGTAGAACAGACTTTGGACTCTGGGACCGGGAGAGGGTGGGATGATTGGGGAGAATAGCATTGAAATATGTATAATATCATATCTGAAATGAGTCGTCAGTCCAGGTACAATGTCCAAAAACAGATGCCTGGGGCTGGAGCACTGGGACGACCTGGAGGGATAGTGTGGGGAGGGGGGAGGGAGGAGGGTTCAGGATGGGGAACACATGTATACTGGTGCCAGATCCATCTCGATGTATAGTAAAAGCAATACAATATTGTAAAATTAAGCAAAATAAAAAAAAATTAAAAAAAAAAAAACCAAGAGGGTTCCAGAAAAAATCTACTTCTGCTTTATTGACTATGCCAAAGCCTTTGACTGTGGGGATCACAACAAACTGGAAAATTTTCAAAGAGATGGGAACACCAGACAACCTTATCTGCCTCCTGAGAAATCTGTATGCAGGACAATAAGCCACAGTTAGAACTGGACATGGAACAACAGACTGGTTCCAAAACAGGAAAGGAGTGTGTCAAAGCTGTATATTATCCCCCTCGTTGTTTAACTTATATGCAGAGTGAAATGAAGTGAAGTGTGAGAGTGACTCAGTGCTGTCTGACTCTTTGTGAATCCATGGAAAGTATAGTCCATGGAATTCTCCAGGCCAGGATACTGGAGTAGTTAGCTTTTCCCTTCTCCAGGGGATCTTCTCAACCCAGGGATGGAAGCCAGGTCTCCTACATGGCAGGTGGATATTTTACCAGCTGAGCCACAAGGGAAGCCCAAGTACATCAGGTGGAATGCCAGGCTGAATGAAGCACAAGCTGGAATCAAGATTGCTAGGCATTCTTTGTAATATGCATATAACCTCAGATATGCAGATGACACAACCCTTATGGCAGAAAGTGAAGAAGAACTAAAGAGCATCTTGATGAAAGTGAAAGAGGAGAGAGTGGAAAAGTTGGCTTAAAACTCAACATTTAGAAAACTAAGATAATGGCATCTGGTCCCAACACTTCATGGCAAATAGATCGGGAAACAATGGAAAGAGTTACAGACTTTATTTTTTGGGGGTTCCAAAATTGCTGCAGATGGTGACTGTAGCCATGAAATTAAAAGACACTTGCTCCTTGGAAGAAAAGTTATGACCAACCTAGACAGCATATTAAAAAGCAGAGTCATTACTATGCTGACAAAGCTCTGTCTAGTCAAAGCTACGGTTTTTCCTGTAGTCATGTATGGATGTCAGAATTGGACCATAAAGAAAGCTGAGCACCAAAGAATTGATGCTATTGAACTGTGGTGTTGGAGAAGACTCTTGAGAGTCCCTTGAACTGCAAGGAGATCCAACCAGTCCATTCTGAAGAAGATCAGCCCTGGGATTTCTTTGGAAGGAATGATACTAAAGCTGAAACTCCAGTACTTTGGCCATCTCATGAGAAGAGTTGACTCATTGGAAAAGACCCTGATGCTGGGGAAGACTGAAAACAGGATAAGGGAATTACAGAGGATGAGATGGTTGGATGGCATCACAGACTCGATGGACATGAGTTTGGGTAAACTCCAGGAGTTGGTGATGGACAGGGAGGCCTGGTGTGCTGCGATTCATGGGGTCTCAAAGAGTTGGACACGAGAAAAAAAAAGGAATAAATGTGTGAAATAACTTTCCCTACTCTGATTTTACCATTATTTCAAATAATGATGACAGGGTCATCAAATTTGTAAGCCAAATTTCAAATAAAATCTGCCAAGTCTACATGTTCAACAATTCTTTTTAATGTTAAAATCATATAAAAGTAGTAACAAACTGGATGACAAAATGACACATTTTTTAAATAGTAGATATTTGTGAAAAAATGCTCTAAAATATCTAGCTATCAGATCAGATCAGATCAGTCGCTCAGTCGTGTCCGACTCTTTGCGACCCCATGAACCGCAGCACGCCAGGCCTCCCTGTCCATCACCAGCTCCCGGAGATCACTCAGACTCGCATCCACCGAGTCAGTGATTTCATCCACCCATCTCATCCTCCGTTGTTCCCTTCTCTTCTTGTCCCCAATCCCTCCCAGCATCAGAGTCTTCTCCAATGAGTCAACTCTTCACATGAGGTGGCTGAAATACTGGAGTTTCAGCTTTAGCATCATTCCTTCCAAAGAAATCCCAGGGCTGATCTCCTTCAGAATGGACTGGTTGGATCTCCTTGCAGTCCAAGGGATTCTCAAGAGTCTTCTCCAACACCACAGTTCAAAAGCATCAGTTCTTTGGTGCTCAGCCTTCTTCACAGTCCAGCTCTCATATCCATACATGACCACAGGAAAGACCATAGCCTTGACTAGGTGAACCTTTGTTGGCAAAGTGATGTCTCTGCTTTTGAATATGCTATCTAGGTTGGTCATAACTTTCCTTCCAAGGGAGCAAGCGTCTTTTAATTTCATGGCTGCAGTCACCATCTGCAGTGATTTTGGAGCCCAGAAAAACAAAGTCTGACACTGTTTCCACTGTTTCCCCATCTATTTCCCATGCAGTGATGGGACCAGATTTCCATGGATCATGGAAAAAGCAAGAGAATTCCAGAAAAACATCTATTTCTGCTTTATTGACTATGCCAAAGCCTTTGACTGTGTGGATCACAATAAACTATGGAAAATTCTGAAAGAGATGGGAATACCAGACCACCTGATCTGCCTCTTAAGAAATCTGTATGCAAGTCAGGAAGCAACAGTTAGAACTGGTCATGGAACAACAGACTGGTTCCAAATAGGAAAAGGAGTACGTCAAGGCTGCATATTGTCACCATGTTTATTTATCTAGCTATAGGACATTTTAATTATGAAATCCACACCTACAGAAGCATGCAATTCTTTTCTTTAAAATAAGACCTCTTTTACTACTCTGAGTATATTAAATTCTTGACACCATGAGTATATTAAATTCTGGCAAAGTACTAATGAGGTGTGTCTGTAGTCACAGCTGATTATGTTCATAGAAGTTCATACATCAGATGAAGGTGTGTGGAATACATACATAGCAGAGGAAAGCACTCTTTAAACATCAAAGTGCTCAATCATAACACACATTAAAATATCAAACATTGAACATCGAAGTCATAACATACACATTAAAATATCAAAACTGGCACTCGAGAGAAACATTTCCTACCAGAAAAGAGTTTCTGCACCAGCTGAAAAGTCGCTAAAGAGGTACTATCTACCACCACCAAACACTGTGAAACATGGATGTGTATTTTCTCCTTTAGAATCATATTCAAGCCTGTGCAATAAAACACTTTTAAAAAAAAAAATTTCACACAGCAATACTTCTGGTGGGATGGTGTAGCTAGTCATGTGCTTTTAAATAAGCTTCATACTCATCTTAATTTTGTTCTTTAGAAGAATGAAAGGAAAAAATAATAGCTAAATGACTTGCTATATGTCTGGTAGAGAAGATTAAAAACCAGTAATCGAACTTCTGGGACAGCAGTGTTCCATGATTTTGTAAAGCCTTCTTTACTAAGTAACACATATATATGTAATTAAAAAAATGATACTGATGGAACTTTGCAGGAAAGGAATGGAGACGTGGATGTAGGGAATGGACTTACACATTGGAGGGGGAGGGGCGGGAGAGAGTGAGATGAATGGAAAAGTAGCATCAGTATATCTGCACAGTCAGGTGTGAGATGGACAGCTGGGGGGAAGTTGCTGTGCAGCACAGGGAGCCCAGTCTCAGGTGATGACCTGGAGGAATGGGGTGGGAGAGGGGAGGGAGGCAGAGGAGGGAGAGGATATAGGGATAATCATGGCTGATCTGTGTGGTGTTGGAGAAGACGCCTGAGAGTCCCTTGGACTGCAAGGAGATCCAACCAGCCATCCTAAAGGAGATCAGTCCTGAATATTCATTGGAAGGATAGATGCTGAAGCTGAAACTCCAGTACTTTGGCCACCTGATGTGAAGAACTGACTCATTTGAAAAGACCCTGATGCTGGGAAATATTTAAGGCAGGAGGAGAAGGGGACGACAGAGGATGAGATGGTTGGATGGCATCACCAACTCAATGGACATGAGTTTGAGTGAACTCCTGGAGTTTGTGATGGACAGGGAGGCCTGGCGTGCTGCAGCCCATGGAGTCACAAAGAGTTGGACAGAACTGCAAGGCTGAACTGAACTGAATTGAAAAATACAGTATAAAAAGAAGAGGTTAACTTTTAAACTGGTAAATGTAGGGATCTTTAAAAATTTCTCTGATAACCCTGCGGCCAGTATTTAAAGCATTTTTAAATAAACTCATCACACTACTTTTTTCAGTAATAATTTTCTTGGTGCTGCAATCACATCCTTGTTCCAAAGGCTGTATATCATGGGATTGAACACAGGAGTCACTATGGTGTAGAAGAGAGAGAGCAGTCTGTCAGTTCCTGCAGCATGTCTGGATTTGGGCCTTAGGTATGCAATAGTAGCAGATCCAAAGAATAAAAGCAGAACCAACAGGTGAGACGAACACCTGGAGAAGGCTTTGGCTTGCCCTCTGGATGTTGGCAACCTCAGAATAGTGGAAATGATTTTGCTGTAAGAGTCAAGGATCAACGTAAAAGGTACAGCAACAAACAACAGAGCTGCTGCATAGACTGACAGTTCCTGCACAGAAGGGTCTCCGCAGGCCAGTTTCGGAATGGGGGGTACGTCGCAGAAGAAGCGGTTAATCTGGTTCAAACGACAGAAATGCAGAGTGAAGATCCAGCACGTTTGCCCTATCTGCAGTGGGATTCCACTGACTCAGGAGCCCACAGCCAGCTGGAGGCACGTCTTTGGGGTCATGACCAGGGGATAGTGCAGAGGGTCACAGATGGCCACACAGCAGTCATAGGACATCCCTGCCAGGAGGAAGCACTCAGTGGCCGCCAGCATAAGGAAGAAGCACATTTGGGTGGCACAGTCCAGCACAGAAATGCTTCTGTCCTGAGTCCAAAGGTTGACCAGAATCCTAGGGAGAATGACGGGCACATAACAGATTTCCAAGAAGGAAAAATTTGCCAGGAAAAAATACACGGGTTTTTGCAGTCAAGCCAAGTTATTATTATTAAGAGACTATTTCCAATTAAAATAATGATGTAAGTGATGGTGAACACCCCAAATAACATCCCTTGGAGGTTTGGAAGATCAGAAAACCCTGGTAGTGCAAATTGTATCACTGTGGACATATTGTCTTCTGCTTCCATCTCTTCATATTTCATCTGTGGGAATGATTCGATCAGAGGGGTATTGCCATTTCATTTTTATTGACTCTTTTTTTGTGTGTGTATAAACTAGATTATATGTCTTCTTACTTTTCATTTCTCTATAAAAACCAAACTTATAATTTTCCAGGTGCTCTAAAAGTACAGAGAAGTATACTTTTATTTATCATTAAACCCATCTGAAAGAAAAAAAAACTTCAGTCTCTGTTTTCTCTATCATATATTATTTTATTGCTTTGATTCTGAAGACATGTGATTGCAATTTTTCTATTCATCTGAACACTTAAAAATTCAAATTGAAAATTATGTTCAGTTGTAACACTGATTTCATGTTTTCAACGGACATGCTATTTTCCCCTCTCTATTCTGTTTTCCTATTATCAATTCAAAATTAATTTTATTGTTCCTGTACATATTTTGTAAGCCACTTAAAATTATTTTGGGGATAAAGATAGTTAATTTTTAAAATGATGATCTTCCAGTGGTATTTCCAAATACTGTTTGTCTTTGACATTATGCATATATAGCTCTTTTACTATAAAACCAAATTAATGAGCTAATCATTGAGTATTATGCGATACTATTTATTTTTTAAAAGGGTGTATTTCAATGTAATGTCTATGAAAGCAACAGTCATAGTTTATTTTTATTATATAATTTTTGTTTTTATTCATGTATTTATTTTAGTTTGGCCACATGGCATGTAGGATCCTAGTTCCCAGACTAGGGATCAAATCTGGACCCTTGCAGTAGAATCAGGAGACTCAAACACTGGAGTACCAGGGAAGTTCCAGTAGTCGTGATCTTTAATTCAGATTTTCCAGCTTGGAGAAAGGAATCATTAAGCTGATCTTTCTGCCCAGGAACACCCAACAGATAAGTAGGTATCTCTGGCACTTATGTTCCAGCTAGGAGTTCTAATTAGAATGCTCACCCCTCATGCACTTACTGCATGAAAGAAACATCAGCCACAATTCATCCCTGATCTTCCTAAATTACTCATATCCTTGATAATTGCTGTTGTTCTTCTGGCCCCATTTAATCCATTCATTCTTGTGTTTTTTTTTGTGTTTTTTTTTTTTTTTTGTATTTTTGTGTATGTTTGTTTATGTGAATGAGAATATGTTGAATTGAGGTTGCCCATCTTTGTTAAGTACTTGTCCTTTGCTATAGCTAGATTTTAAGATTCTTATGATCTTCTAGATGTTCAAGCTGGTTTTAGAAAAAAACAGAGGAACCAGAAATCAAATTGCCAACATCTGCTGGATCATGGAAAAAGCAAGAGAGTTCCAGAAAAACATCTATTTCTGCTTTCTTGACTATGCCAAAGCCTTTGACTGTGTGGATCACAATAAACTGGAAAATTCTGAAGGAGATGGGAATACTAGACCACCTGCCCTGCCTCTTGAGAAACCTATATGTGGGTCAGGAAGCAACAGTTAGAACGGGACATGGAACAACAGACTGGTTCCAAATAGGAAAAGGAGTATGTCAAGGCTGTATATTGTCACCCTGCTTATTTAACTTATATGCAGAGTACATCATGAGAACAGCTGGGCTGGAAGAAGCACAAGCTGGAATCAAGATTGCTGGGAGAAATATCAATAACCTCAGATATGCAGATGACACCACCCTTATTTCAAAAGTGAAGAGGAACTAAAGAGCCTCTTGATGACGGTGAAAGAGGAGAGTGAAAAAGTTGGCTTAAAGCTCAATATTCAGAAAATGAAGATCATGGCATCTGGTCCCATCACTTCATGGAAAATTAATGGGGAAACAGTGGAAACAGTGTCAGACTTTATTTTTTGGGGCTCCAAAATCACTGCAGATGGTGACTGCAGCCATGAAATTAAAAGACACTTACTCCTTGGAAGGAAAGTTATGACCAACCTAGATAGCATATTCAAAATCAGAGACATTACTTTGCCAAAAAATGTCTGTCTAGTCAAGGCTATGTTTTTTCCAGTAGTCAGATATGAATGTCAGAGTTGGACTGTGAAGAAGGCTGAGTGCCTAAGAATTGATGCTTTTGAACTGTGGTCTTGCAGAAGACTTTTGAGAGTCCCTTGGCCTGCAAGGACATCCAACCAATCCATTCTAAAGGAGATCAGCCCTGGGTGTTCTTTGGAAGGAATGATGCTAAAGCTGAAACTCCAGTACTTTGGCCACCTCATGCAAAGAGTTGACTCATTGGAAAAGACTCTGATGCTGAGAGGGATTGGGGGCAGGAGGAGAAGGGGACGACAGAGGATGAGATGGCTGGATGGCATCACCAACTCGATGAACGTAAGTAAAACTCCAGGAGTTGGTGATGGACAGGGAGGCCTGGCATGCTGCAATTCATGGGTTCGCAAAGAGTCGGACACGACTGAGCGACTGAACTAAACTGAAATGATGACATTCTGTACATCTTTCTATGGAGAATATAAGTATATTTTCTCACAAAAGCAATTTCTTAATTTATTGAATAAATTAAAATGAATCAACTTGATTGTTTCTTTATAATAGTCCCCAAGATGTAAGTGAGTATTTCTACGCAAAATTCGGAACAAGCTCCTGTACCCTCCTGTTTTATTTACTTATTTAATGCAGTGTAGACAGTAGTACTTGCATACTGATGAAAATTGCTTGTTGAAAGAATCATCAAACTTTTTAGACCAGTACAGGTCAAATGTACCTTTTGTAGAGTGTGTGTGTCTAGAAATTATACTATTTTCAACCACTCTTGTAGAAGTTATAAATTACATCATTGTTTTCAGTATAACATATATAACTTCCATGGTATGTGTTAACTAATTTGAAAGTTCACAGAGATGAAGCCACTGCAAAGAAGAGACACACCTATATGCATATTCTAACAGTTTTAAGTGAGGATGAGGGTCAACATTTCAGCTACAGAAGTGTAGACACACACGTGGGGCAGCAGGAACAGTCCATCCAACACTTGAGCACCCTGGGGAATTCCTTTCCCCAGGGAAAGGAAAGCTGAACAGGAATGTATTTTATCAGCTACAATATTTCAGACTACTTATATGTATTTATAGTTTTATATATAATGTATATTAAGGATCAGGAGGTATTTAAACTTAACTCATTATTATAGAATTTTCCCAATGAAAATGTGATTTTAAGACTTAAAAATGCTTTAACTGAGTCTTTAGAATGATCAGAAATGGGGGTCTGATAAGTGACATTATTAAGATATGATATTATGTGTATAAGACTATGAAACAGTGCCTATTTTTTTCACTACCTTATCCTGACACCCTTTTCCATGTTTATTCACCTATTTAATTCAAATTAGAGTGTAATACTTGGATACTGATTACAATTGCATGTTGAATGAGCCATCAATGTTTTCAGTTCAGTATGCATCATGCCCTATATTTGATGAGTTAACCTTTGACTTCAGAAACTACCGTCAGGTTTTGTTTTTTTTTTTTAATTTTATTTTATTGAATCTTCTTTTGATATAAGGTCTTCTCTCATTTTTTGGACTTCTATCTAAATTATTCCTTTCTGTTGAAGTAGGATAGTACATTTGAATATCCCTAGGTTAAGAAGATTTCCTGGAGAAGGGAATGGAAACCCACTCCAGTATTCTTGCCTGGAGAATTCCATAAACAGAGTAGCCTGGTGGATTATGGTCCATGGGGTTGCAAAGAGTTGGACATAACTGAGCAACTAACACTTTCACTTTTTCACACAGGGTAGTACATTTGGAAATCATACTGAAACTCAGGTTCAGAAAATAGCCAGAAGAAGTAAAAAAAAACAGAACTTGCAATAAAAAATACCGTGTTCTTAATTTACTGAAACCTTTTTTTATTCTTAACTTTGCTTTTCTTTGTCAAATGGAGCAAGATTTTATGAATCTTAAGTGGAATTAACAATATAAACTCATATTTAAAGTAAGAAATATTAAAGTTATTCAAATCATACCCAGGTTACTCTTAGTTTTATAAACTCAATCTCATCAAAATTTTTCTTCTCAGATCTTGCAATGTTGCTGCTTGTTTCCAACTTCTGGAAATCTTCAGATAGTACCACTACTACACTCAGAAAGCAGAGCCACAAAATCGTTTGGGTTATGTAGCCACTTTTGTTTTTATCCAAATAACTCATGTTTGCTTTTCTGATCTTTCAACTGTGTGAGGATTATAATAAGCATGTACATCATCTATGATTAAAATGTACATGGTGCTATTGAAAACAGGTTTGTAAAATCAAATTGAAGATAGAAAAGTCTAAAATTGGTGAGTCCAGAAGTCTAACTCTTTGCGTGCTGCAGTCCATGGGTTAACAAAGAGTTTGTCACAACTGAATGACTGAACTGAACTGAACTGAAATCCTTATTTGAAGTTTCTAAAGATTAAAATGAAAACATACCAAAATCTCTTTTGTATTGTCAGATTCAGTTACCATAAAAGTTATTTTTAACAAATAGTACTTGATGTTAATAGGATGCAAAATCCTTTTAAGAAAGTTCATTTGCTATCTTATTCCTTAGTTATATACATTAACTTTAATGAGATATCCACAGGTTTAATACATGCAAACTTCTTAAATACATAATTCAGTTCAGTTCAGTTCATTTCAGTTCAGTCGCTCAGTCGTGTTTGACTCTTTGCGAACCCATGAATTGCAGCATGCAAGGCCTCCCTGTCCATCACCAATGCCCGGATTTCACCTAGACTCACGTCCATCGAGTCAGTGATGCCATCCAGCCATCTCATCCTCTGTCGTCCCCTTCTCCTCCTGCCCCTAATCCCTCCCAGTATCAGAGTCTTTTCCAATTAGTCAACTCTTCGCATGAGCTGGCCAAAATACTGGAGTTTCAGCTTTAGCATCATTCCTTCCAAAGAAATCCCAGGGCTGATCTCTTTCAGAATGGACTGGTTGGATCTCCTTGCAGTCCAAAGGACTCTCAAGAGTCTTCTCCAACACCACAGTTCAAAAGCATCAATTCTTCGGCGCTCAGCCTTCTTCACAGTCCAACTCTCAGATCCATACGTGATCACTGGAAAAACCATAGCCTTAACTAGATGGACCTTTGTTGGCAAAGTAATGTCTCTGCTTTTCAATATGCTATCTAGGTTGGTCATAACTTTTCTTCCAAGGAGTAAGCGTATTTTAATTTCATGGAACACATACCAATCACGTAATAAAGGTTAGCATTTAAATGATTATGATAGTGATGCTGCTGCTGCTGCTGCTGCTGCTGCGTCACTTCCGTCGTGTTTGACTCTGCACAACCCCAGAGATTGGTAAACTTTGATATAGTGGCCCACTATTTTATAAAGTACTTTTGTAATTTTTTATTTGATAATATAATGATGTGGGTCAGAGAAGTAAAAAGGCTATCTGAATCAGGGTTTTGAAATTAAACAACAATAACAACAAAAGTTTCCTTGCTAAATTTTCTGAATTTAGTGTTTTTTGCCTGATGTTACGTATAAATACGCACATTTAAAACTAAATTCAACATTGGACAATAATGAGTCATGTTTACCTGTTTAGATTGAAGTTAAATACAATGCTTACCTTTATTAATTGAGCTATTGAGTTAAAAGCTGAGAGACTGTGAAAGTTTTTTTTTTTTTTTTTGGTAGTTTGGTAATTCTTGACATCAAGTATTTGATACCAGGCTTAACCGGCCTTTAAAATATCTTCTATATTCATAACAAATAGTGCTCTTTAAATAGGAATTATTCTTACTCTTGGGATCAGCTTCTTCCCCGGGTCAACTATCTAATTGAACTAAACCTTTATGCATGCCACTCAAGAAGTTTGGTACAACAAGCCAAACCATACCTGTATATATCACACGTTCTCTAATGATTAAGAAATATAAGCATTGTAAAACAATAATTTATGATGATATATTATTTTTATAAAATAAAGATGGTCTAAAAAGATGTAAATATACACTGTCTTTCAGGGAATTTTGTTTCCTTCTCGTTAAGTGTTCTGCAGTAAGAAATCCAGGACTGTCGGGGCAGCTGTGTCATCTTCAATACAGATCTTCCACTTCTCCGTCCACATGAGCCGGGTAGTCCTCACCGCCTCCCAGACTACAGGGGATACAGAGGAATGCTCACTCACTCCTTTTCAGATGTACAAACCGAAAATAGAATACTGAATTTCCAGGCATGAAATTTCTCCTCATATCCACGTTAGTTACAACATCACGCTAAACTGGAAGAGAGGATGCAAATATTTCTAGCTGTGCTGCCGTGTGTCCAGCCAAGACTCCCATTTATATCAACTGCCCTCAGTTGTCACAAACTATAACTCCAAGAAGTTACTATATTGTCTCCCCAGCCAAGGATGCCCTCAAGATAGTTGTGGCAACTCTCAGTACAGAGACTATAAGGTAACAGTATTTTCTGTACCGCATCTTACAAACAAACACACACAGACACAAACTCACAAAATACAGTGGAGAAAAATACTAGATTTAACTACAGGAAGTAGGAATAGATTTATACTCTTATGAAGATTAATAAAGACATAGTTTAGAAATTTGATGCCTATGCATTGAAAACTATTCAAGTGTTATATATGTACACACCAATTTTGAATTATATCATTTTGTGATTTGTTTTAATTCTAACAATTGAAATACATGCATAGCATAATCTCAGTTTTGTTTTCATTTGCATTTTGATAATGACTAATGGCAGAGACTGTCCTTTATGTGATTATTTGACTTCTGCTATCCGCTTTAGTAAAATATTTATTTAAGAGTTTTGTACATTTAGTAGACATTTAGATTACTTCCATGTCCTGGCTATTGTAAATAACACTGCAATGAACATTGGGGTGCATGTGTCTTTTTGAATTATGGTTTTCTCAGAATATATGTCCAGTAGTGGAATTCTTGGGTCAATGGCAGTTCTATATTAGTTTCTTAAGGAACCTCCATACTGGTCTGTACAGTGGCTCTATCAATTTAAGTTCCCAGCAACAGTACAAGAGGGTCCCCTTTTCTCTACACCCTCTCTAGTGTTTCTTGTTTGTATATTTTTGGATGATGGCCAGAGAGCTAGCGGGAACCTGTTTTAAAGCACAGGGAGCTCAACTCAGTGCTCTGCGGTGACCTAGATGACGGGATGTCAGGGGTCAGAGGGAGGGGACATATGTACACATACAGCTAATTCACTTCATTATACAGTAGAAACTAGCACAGTATTAAATAGCAATGATACACCAATGAAGAAAAAAAAAGTCCCATACATTTGATATTAGATTGCTTCTTTTCTTCCTGTTGGCTTTGAGAGTTATTTGCATAATCTTTCTATATATTTCTTACTTGATATATGCAACTTTCAAATGTTTTCCCTTTTAGCTTGTATTTTCTATTTGGGCTTCCCTAATAGTTCAGTTGGTAAAGAATCTGCCTGCAATGTAAGAGACCTCAGTTCCATTGCTGGGTCAGGAAGACTGCTGGAGAAGGGATAGGCTACCCACTTCAATATTCTTCGGTTACTCTTGTGGCTCAGCTGGAAAAGAATCCCCCTGAAGTGTGGGAGCCTGGGTTCAATTCCTGGGTTGGGAAGATCCCCTGGAGAAGGGAAAGGCTACCCACTCCAGTATTCTGGCCTGGAGAATCCCATGGACTGTATAGTCCACAGGGTCCCAAAGAGCAGGAAACAGCGGAGTGACTTTGACTTTGACTTTGTATTTGTGAAGGCAATTGGGACAACTTACTCTTCCTTTAGAGACCTTTTATAAACATTTTGCTGACTTTATCTTGATAAAATTTTAGATGTAGGAGCTTATTAAGACTGTATGAATATTCACAACAAAAACAGATTGAAAATAAGTACATATCAGTACAGATACAGGTATTATTAATAATATCTCTTGAAATCATTTTTATCTTTGGGCTACTGTTTCAAGTAATGGTGAAGGAGTCATAGTTGTTGTGAATCAAGTTATAAGAAAATGTGCAAAGCCTGCAGGTTTAACAGAGCTTTTACAAGTTAGAACTATACAACAACAACAAAATACATTACAAAATGAAATATTATTTAAAATGTATGATATTTGTCAAACAACTGCTTTCAGATCATCAAATATCTAGCTGTGGAATATCATAATTATGAAAGCCACACTCACAGAGACATACAATACTTTTCTTTGAAATATCAATTGGTCATTCCAGGGCCTTTCTTACTACTCTTCCCATTGACTTGTGAATATATTAAATTCTTGCAAGATGCTTATGAAATTTGTCTATATTCACAGGTGTCTATGTCCACAGAAGTTCAGACATCATATGAAGTTGGGTTAAATGCATGAACAGAAAAGGAAAACACACTTCCCTTGGAACATCCAAAATGTCAATCATAACACACACATTAATGGTACCAAAACCTGATATTCGGTTCAGTTCAGTCACTCACTTGTGTCTGACTCTTTGTGACCCTATGAACTGCAGCACACCAGGCCTCCCTGTCCATCACCAACTTATGGAGTTTACCTAAACTCATGTCCATTGAGTTGGTGATGCCATCCAACCATCTCATCCTCTGTCATCCCCTTCTCCTCCTGCTCTCAACCTTTCCCAGCATCAGCGTCTTTTCCAATGAGTCAGCTCTTTACATCAGGTGGCCAAAGTACTGGAGTTTCAGCTTTAACATCAGTCCTTCCGATGAACACCCAGGACTGATCTCCTTTAGGATGGACTGCTTGGATCTCTTGCAGTCAAAGGGACTCTAAAGAGTCTTCTCCAACACCACAGTTTAAAAGCATCAATTCTTTGGCACTCAGCTTTCTTCACAGTCTGACTCTCACATCCATAAATGACCACTGGAAAAACCAAGGCCTTGACTAGATGAACCTTTGTTGGCAAAGTAATGTCTCTCCTTTTTAAAATGCTGCCTACGTTGGTCATAACTTTCCTTCAAGGAGTAAGCAAGCATCTTTTAATTTCATGGCTGCAATCACCATCTACAGTGATATTGGAGCCCCCCAAAATAAAGTCTGACACTGTTTCCCAATCTATTTACCATGAAGTGATGGAACTGGATGCCATGATCTTAGTTTTCTGAATGTTGAGCTTTAAACCAACTTTTCCACTCTCCTCTTTCACTTTCATCAAGAGGCTTTTTAGTTCCTCTTCACTTTCTGCCATAAGGGTGGTGTCATCTGCATATCTGAGGTTATTGATATTTCTCCCAGCTATCTTGATTCCATCTTGTGCTTCATTCTGCCCAGCATTTCTCCTGATGTACTCTGCATATAAGTTAAATAAGAACGGTAACACTATACAGCCTTGACACACTTCTTTTCCTTTTTGGAACCAGTCTGTTGTTCCATGTCCAGTTCTAACTGTTGCTTCCTGACCTGCATTACAGATTTCTCAAGAGGTCAGGTGGTCTGGTATCCCCATCTCTTTCAGAAATTAACCCAGTTTATTATTCAGCTGTTAAAAAGAGTGAAATGATTCTATTTGCAAGAACATGGATGAACCTAGAGACTGTCATACTGAGTATGGTCAGACATCATATCAGATAAGATCAGTCACTCAGTTGTGTCCAACTCTTTGCGGCCCCATGAATCACAGCACGCCAGGCCTCCCTGTCCATCACCAACTCCCGGAGGTCACTCAGACTCACATCCATCGAGTCAGTGATGCCATCCAGCCATCTCATCCTCTGTCGTCCCCTTCTCCTCCTGCCCCCAATCCCTCCCAGCATCAGAGTCTTCTCCAGTGAGTTAACACTTCGCATGAGGTGGCCAAAATACTGGAGTTTCAGCTTTAGCATCATTCCTTCCAAAGAAACCCCAGGGCTGATCTCCTTCAGAATGGACTGCTTGGATCTCCTTGCAGTCCAAGGGACTCTCAAGAGTCTTCTCCAACACCACAGTTCAAAAGCATCAATTCTTCAGCGCTCAGCCTTCTTCACAGTCCAGCTCTCACATCCATACATGACCACAGGAAAGACCATAGCCTTGACTAGGAGAACCTTTTTGGCAAAGTAATGTCTCTGCTTTTGAATATGCTATCTAGGTTGGTCATAACTTTCCTTCCAAGGAGTAAGCATCTTTTAATTTCATGGCTGCAGTCACCATCTGCAGTGATTTTGGAGCCCAGAAAAAGAAAGTCTGACACTGTTTCCACTGTTTCCCCATCTATTTCCCAGGTAGTGATGGGACCGGATATCATGATCTTCGTTTTCTGAATGTTGAGCTTTAAGCCAACCTTTTCACTCTCCCCTATCAAGAGGCTTTTGAGTTCCTCTTCACTTTCTGCCATAAGGGTGGTGTCATCTGCATATCTGAGGTTATCGATATTTCTCCCAGCAATCTTGATTCCACCTTGTGTTTCTTCCAGTCCAGCGTTTCTCATGATGTACTCTGCATATAAGTAAAATAAACAGAGTGACAATATACAGCCTTGACGTACTAGTTTTCCTCTTTGGAACCAGTCTGTTGGTCCATGTCCAGTTCTGACTCTTGCTTCCTGACCTGCATACAGATTTCTCAAGAGGCAGATCAGGTGGTCTGGTATTCCCAACTCTTTCAGAATTTTCCACAGTTTATTGTGATCTACACAGTCAAAGGCTTTGGCATAGTCAATACAGCAGAATTACATGTTTTTCTGGAACTCTCTTGCTTTTTCCATGATCCAGTGGATGTTGGCTATTTGATCTCTGGTTCCTCTGCCTTTTCTAAAACCAGCTTGAACATCAGGAAGTTTATGGTTTACATATTGCTGAAGCCTGGCTTGGAGAATTTTGAGCATTACTTTACTAGCGTGTGAGATGAGTGCAATTGTGTGGTAGTTTGAGCATTCTTTGGCATTGCCTTTCCTCGGGATTGGGATGAAAACTGACCTTTTCCAATCTTGTGGCCACTGCTGAGTTTTCCAAATTTGCTGGCATATTGAGTGCAGCACTTTCACAGCATCATTTTCAGGATTTGAAACAGGTCAATTGGAATTCCATCACCTCCACTAGCTTTGTTCATAGTGATGCTTTCTAAGGCCCACTTGCAGACATAGAAAGGGAAATATCACATTATAACATTTACTTGCAGAATCTAAAAAAAAAAAAAAAGAAAGTGACAGATACACATTGCTGTATTTAAAATGAATGTCCAAGAAGGACCTGCCTATCCCACAGGGAGTGCTGCTCAATGTTATGAAACAATGTAAATGAGGAATTGTTTGAAACAGAAAAAGTACTTGTATATGTATAATTGAATCACTTATTTTACACATGAAATGTGAACTTAGGGGACAGCACTATTTCCATGGTGCTGTGATTCCTGCTTTCCTAAATTTCAGAAACAAAACTACTATTGTTTTCTCCATCTAGATCGTCATCTTTGTCATCTCTATTATAATCATCATCCTATATTACATTACGGACTATATATAAAAGTATATAAACATACTAAACATTTAACTAGAAGGTATATATACATATAGACACTATGATAAACTGCATAAGTAACTAGACGTAGTACATCATGTTTACTACCTAATACGTCATCTTTACTAGATGGTAAGGGAAGCAAATGGACTGAGAAGTGAAACATAACTAGCTTCAAAACAGGAGCTAACACTGACTCATACATGTGTGTACAATTGTAACTAAAACAACAGAGGAGAGTAATTGTCAAAAGAACTTCCAGTGGATGTATTCTCTAAATGAGTTGCTGATTGTGCTTATGTGTGTGTGTGTGTGTGCTCAGTCGTATCTGACTCTGTGTGACAACCTAGACAAAATTCGCCAAGCCAGGCTTTAGCATTAAGTGAACCGTGAACTTCCAGATGTTCAAGCTGGATTTAGAAAAGGCAGAGGAACCAGATATCAAAATGCCAACATCTGCTGCATCATCACAAAAGCAAAAGAGTTCCAGAAAAACATCTACTTCTGCTTTATTGACTATGCCAAAGCCTTTGACTGTGTGGATCACAATAAACTGTGGGAAATTCTGAAAGAGATGGGAATACCAGACCACCTGACCTGCCTCTTGAGAAACCAATATGCAGATCAGGAAACAACAGTTAGAACTGGTCATGGAACAACAGACTGGTTCCAAATAGGAAAAGGAGTATGTCAAGGCTGTATATAGTCACCCTGTTTATTTAATTTATATGCAGAGTACATCATGAGAAATGCTGGACTGGAAGAAGCACAAGCTGGAATTAAGATTGCCAGGGGAAATATCAATAACCTCAGATATGCAGATGACAACACCCTTATGGCAGAAAGTGAAGAGGAACTAAAAAGCCTCTTGATGAAGGTGAAAGAGGAGAGTGAAAAAGTTGGCTTAAAGGTCAACATTGAGAATACGAAGATCATGGCATCTGGTCCCATCACTTCATGGGAAATAGACGGGGAAATAGTGGAAACAGTGTCAGACTTTATTTTTCTGGACTCCAAAATCACTGTAGATGGTGACTGCAGCCATGAAATTAAAAGACACTTACTCCTTGGAAGAAAAGTTATGATCGACCTAGATAGTATATTCAAAAGCAGGGACATTACTTTGCCAACACAGGTTCATCTAGTCAAGGCTATGGTTTTTCCTGTGGTCATGCATGGATGTGAGAGTTGGAGTATGAAGAAGGCTGAGCGCCGAAGAATTGATGCTTTTGAACTGTGGTGTTGGAGAAGACTCTTGAGAGTCCTTTGGACTGCAAGGAGATCCAAGCAGTCCATTCTGAAGGAGATCAGCCCTGGGATTTCTTTGGAAGGAATGATGCTGAAGCTGAAATTCCAGTACTTTGGCCACCTCATGCGAAGAGTTGACTCATTGGAAAAGACTCTGATGCTGGGAGGGATTGAGGGCAGGAGGACAAGGGGATGACAGAGGATGAGATGGCTGGATGACATCACTGACTCGATGGATGTGAGTCTGAGTGAAATCCGGGAGTTGGTGATGGACAGGGAGGCCTAGCGTGCTGCGATACATGGGGTCACAAAGAGTCAGACACAATTGAGCGACTGAACTGAACTGAATTGAACTGAAATAAGCTTACATGCATTCATGTCACAGCTAAAGAAATAGTTTATCTATATAAAGGCTACATGTAGCAAAACACTATTCCAAGAAACAATTATACATATGATATTTATAAATACAGATACCTTTCAAAGAAGGAAAGAAAGAAAAGATGTCTACCATTATTCCCTGAATATTCTTTTGCAGCAAAGAATCCATAGCTATTAATACAATCCAGATGCACAATGAAGACATATTCGCTTTCCACTTTCCCCGAATCAGGCTATTAATCTTGGAAAGACTTTGCACATCTTATTGACCTTCCCATTCTTTGTTTTCAGTTGACTTCAGTCCACAAAAGCAATAGTATCCTAAAGTACACACACAGACAAGCATGTGCACCTACATAAATGAATATCTGTTTTCGTGTTTCTAAATAATGAAATTGCTTGTGCTTATTTTCTCAGAATTATAAGTGACTTGTTCTGAGAATAGTACAATGCAAAGTAGTAAGAAAACATTATCTTGCTAATAAAGATATTTATTTATTTATTTTAAGTTTAAATTTATTTGTTTTAATTGGAGTCTAATTAATTTACAATATTGTATTGGTATTTATAATTTACAAAGCTTTGGTAGTATTTGCACACATTCATTGTGTTTGAAGAACAAGTTATACAGATAAAGATTTTGGGCATGCTATTACCACTGAATGTGGTAACTAGTTTAGATATGGTTTGTTAGTTGCCAAGCCAAAGTAAAAATAATTTCTGAAGCTGTCCACTGACATTTTTAGCTTGTGAAACTTCAGTATCTACCCAAAAAGTCATAATGCTCCAAGATATCACTCTTTTTTCACCTTCTTTATAAAAGGAGACAGATCTAGTCACATCTGCTCGATATATCAATATTTTTAAATGTTGACCACCCCATTAGTTATCTCTTCTCTCTAAAAATGTTTTTTTTTTTTAATTAAATTAGGCAGGAGAGAGAGAAAAAGAGAGGATTTCTTAATTTCTGTCTCAATCTTTTCAACATATGATAGTTTCAGGGTTTATCCAACTTCTGCCTAGAAATTTTCCTGGAATTTTGCTGTTGCTGTTATTGTAGTTCTATTTCTTTTAACCTCATGTATTCAATCGCCTCCATTTGATTTTAGTAGGTTATGATGGCTGTATTATCTGAGAATCTTGGTGATTCATTGTTTGTTTGGTTCTCAATAAGAGTTGGTTTTTCCTTCTTCACTTTATTATCAGAATTGGTCACATGTCATCTGGTTGCTTTCTCCCAAGGAGAAAGTGGTACTGGACCTCCCTATCCATCTGGAAACAGCCAGCTCCATATAAATGTGACAAAACTGACATTTATTTTTATAGGAATAAACTTTAAAAGCAACAGTTCAAGTTTCCTCATTTTTTTTAACTTTGAGTAATGGTGACAGGTCATATTTCTGCAATTATCTGTTGCTTGTCTATATGAAGGATTATTATATACACATGGAATTTTGAAAAATATATAACTACAGAAATAGCACACACAACCAATAATTATGATTTTCCTTGTCCAGAATGAATATAAATTTCTTGTTTGTTATTTTGATTACCTGAATAGCACAAGTTTATTGTAATAAACTGCACAATTTCAATAAAACAAAGGGAAAATAGAATGATTTGCTCTGTGATTTCCATAATTAACAATGATGATTATTTTTGTATTGACCGTTTCTAATATGTGTATATATGTAAGGTTTAAGGTGTACAATACTTGTGCTTTTATAGAAGATACTTACTTTTACAAAAATTTAAATCCTTTCCCTTTTCCCCTAACTTTCCTAACTCCACTACCATCTCTAGGAATATATATTAAAAAACCATGACTTATGAATATTCCCATTACTTTTTCCAAGCTCATCTTATTATATGTAAAGATTTCAATAATATATTTTGTTTTATCAACTCAACAAATCATATTATGAATTTAATCTGATATACACATAAGTGATGCCTAATAATTACTAATATCATTGTACAACATCATTTAGTAAACTACATTCCTAATGAGAGGTACTTTTCACTCTAAGAAATTATTTCTCTATAGAATAATTGCTAAGTCAAACTACACATAATATTTTAATTAAAGTCCATTACTAACTTAGTTTAAAAAATTTCTGTGACAACTCTATGGAACTGAATCATATGCTTTCCAATAAGTGATATAACTGAGTCTGTACTACAACTGGGCGTATTAAGCAATTGTTGTCTAAAGTTCTTACTACAAGAGAAAACATTTCACAATAAGGTTGTAGAATTCCAAGTGAATGATTGCTATTTTTTGACCCATACACAACTGTATAACTTGAGACAAAAAGGTTTCTCAGTGTTACAAGTAATTTTTATTTTGGTAATAACTACTTTATAGGCAGATTAACTGAGTTTAAGTTAAATATCTATTGAACATTTATAACACATATATAAGAAATCAAGTTCTGAAGTACAAGTCACTTTTTCAATGGACTAAGGTGTTTGCCTGGCCATTGTCTCAGTGCCATCATGACATCCTTGTTCCTTAGACTGTATATCATGGGGTTAAACACAGGTGTCACAATCGTGTAGAAGAGGGAAAGCACTTTGTCAGTTCCTGCTGAGCCGTGGGTCTTGGGTCTTAAATATGTGACAATGGCTGATCCGAAGAACAACGCCACAACCATAAGATGAGAGGAGCAGGTGGAAAAGGCTTTGCCCCGACTTGTGGCTGAGGGCAGTTTAAGGACTGTGGAGATGATTTGGCCGTAGGAGACAAGTATCAGCAGAAATGGAACCAAAACAAACAGCGCAGCAACTGTGAAGACCAACATTCCATTCAGAAAAGTGTCCCCACAGGCCAGCTGGAGTATGGGAGGGATGTCACAAAAGAAGTGGTTGATGAGGTTAGAACCACAAAAGGGCAGAGAGAAAATCTGGCCTGTCTGGCCTATTTGGATTGGGATTCCACTGATCCAGGAGCCGGCCACTAGCTGGATACACACCTTTTGGTTCATGACTAGAGGATAGTGCAGAGGGCTACAAATGGCCACGTGGCGGTCATAGGCCATCACGGCCAGAAGGAAGCACTCAGTGGCCCCAAGTGTAAGAAAGAAGCACATTTGTGTGGCACAAGCAACTAGAGAAATTGTTCTTCTTTGTGTCCAAAGACTTGTGAGCATTCTGGGGAGCGTAACAGACACATAGCAGATTTCCAAAAGGGAAAAATTGCCAAGGAAAAAATACATGGGCCTCTGGAGACCAGGGTCTAGTTTTGTTATCAGAAATATGATGCCATTGCCCATCAAGATAACTATGTAGATGAGTAAGAAGAGTCCAAATAAAAACCCCTGGAGATGAGGAGCATCAGCAAAGTCCAGGAGAACAAACTCCATCAATTTAGTGAAATTATCTTCTGATGCTTTTTCTTGGTGTTCCATCTGTGAGAAAGGGTAAATGTATTATCTGCTTTTTATTTTCACCATCAGGGGTCAGTGCCTGTTTTATAAATTGTATCAAGATATCCAGATTGATTTCCATGATCAATGCAATTTTTTCTAATTTAAGAATTTTATTATTTCTGCTTTCCTCTTTCTCAGTTTATAATCCATGTGTTATCACCATACACTCTCCCTTGAAATATCTTTTAGGGCATTCTTTCCAAATACAGTCCAAAGTCAAAAAACTTAAGAGTGTTAGTCATTCAGTCGTGTCTGACTCTCTGATTCCATGGATTGTAGCCCACCAGGCTCCTCTGTCCATGGGATTTCCTAGGGAAGAATACTGGAGTGGGTTGTCATTCCCTTCTCCAGGGGATCTTCCCAACCTAGGGATCAAGCCCAGGTCTCCCGAATTGCAGGTGGATTCTTTATCCTCTGAGCCACCAGGGAAGCCCCAAATGCCCTGATCAGCACAGACACTGGACAAACTGATAGTTATTGAAGATAGACCCTAGACCCACAGTGTTGCTATGTGATCTCAGTTTTAAATACTTACATTATTTTGTGGCTATGTTTTACAGTTTGTGGGATCTTAGTACCCCAACTGGGAAGGCAATGGCACCCCACCCCAGTACTTTTTCCTGGAAAATCCCATGGACGGAGGATCCTGGTAGGCTCCAGTCCATGGGGTCGCTGAGAGTCGAACACGACTGAGCGACTTCACTTTAACTTTTCTTTTTAATGCATTGGAGAAGGAAATGGCAACCCACTCCAGTGTTCTTGCCTGGAGAATCCCAGGGATGGGGGAGCCTGGTGAGCTTCCGTCTATGGGGTCGCACAGAGTCAGACACGACTGAAGCGACTTAGCAGCAGCAGCAGTACCCCAACCAGAGATTGAACCTCAGGCTCACAGCAGTGAAAGTACAGAGTCTTAATCATTGGACTGCTAAGGAATTCCCTCAGATATTTACATTTTTTGACAATTTTATTGCATTTTTCTATGAATTTACATACTTCAGTAGAACTATTAATATAACAGAAATTATCTGCCTTATATATTTTCAGCTACCTATTTCAACACTTCATTTCCCTCCCATCACTTGATGATCTTGATCATACATGTTCTTATATACAATTCACATTTTTAGGCAGTTTACAAAAAAATATGAGAGAATATTTTATTTTATTGTACATAGGGGAACAGAATACATATATTTCAGTAAGGTGCTATGTGTGGGCTATCAGAGAGTTTTATTCTGGAAAAGTTGTGTGGGAAAAGATACAGAGAGAAACAATTAAGAGGGTCACTGTGGGGGTCATCTGGAATGTGTTCACTAGCTGTGTAAGAAACTTCCTGTTATGCTTTACCCCATGTTCTGTGTGCACCTCTGATGTCTTTGTTGTTCCTAAAAAAAAAATAATAATAATTTGGATAACAGTTTCTAAACTCACTTTTCTTGAGCTAGGATATTGAGATTTAGCAATGATGGATACATTGCTCATTTGCACATTGGTTTTGTGATTGCAAATCAGTGCTTATTTTTAAAATCATACTTAAGTTTGAAATCTAACTCTGTTATTTATCATCTAGTATATTAAGTAATTGTTTAAATTTTCTGTTTGCTTCCTTATTTGAGATAATTAAATATGATTTTATTGATAAAATTACCTATCACTTGTAATATGTTTATGTATAAGTCATGGTCCTATAATTATAATTATTAATATGGTATAATGTTCTTAAATCTTTAGTTGCCAGAGTTGTAGCACACTCCCTAGAAAAATTGTCTTTGGTAGAGTTATTGAGTTACTCATTGATGATTAATTTTTTCCATTTTTTCCTTTCATCAGAGCCAGGAGTGAGATACGGTGTTACCTAAATAAGGAATGAGACTCCTCTAGAACAGAATCTAAGAGCACACACTCAGTTTCAGGGCTGACTCTGCATTGCCCCATTGTTAAAGTGACTGCCTCCTTAAATATTACACTCCAGGTCACTTGACTCAACATGAATCCCAGACCTGCTTCTCATTTCCCCACCCTTTATGTTTCAAGTTTTTCCATGCAAGCATAGTCTAAATATGGTGTCATGGACAAAAAGTACAATCCTGACAAGATAGCCTGCAACTGAATCATGGCTTCACTTGCCAGCTGTGTGACAATGCGAATTGCTTAATCTCTCTGTGCCATAGTTCAGTTGACTGCAAAACTGACTTAACAGTTGTACCAACAGTTAGGATTGTTACATGAATTAATTCATTTGGTACAATAAAGCAACTTAAAGTTGTTTTGCATTCATAGAAAGTCTATTTGAAAGCTAGCTATTATTGTTTTTATTAAAAGCTAAATTTTATTCTTCTAAATTTCACTCTTTGCTTTAACAGTATGAAAAACTGCTTTCTAATTCACTTTGATTTGGTATCACATGGTTAATGTGAGAATGAAATAAGATATTAAAGCAATCATCACAGTGTTATAAAAGTCCCAGACTCTTAGATGTGAATTCTCCATGAATTTTCTGCCAATAATTTGATAACATTATCACCTCCACTCTGTAGAGCTAACAGGGAGAGCACCCGTGACTTGGTAGCACAGAGTGTTGCAATTTGGCTCATTCCTTTCATATACTGCTTGTCTTTCCCACTGATATTCCATGATCTAGGATCTAAGGACAGACCTAGGGAATCGCTATTCATGATCTAGGAAAATAGTCCTAGTTGTCCCGCTTGGAAGCAATATAGATCTTAGAAAAGGTGTGTGTGCTTAATATATTGTTCATAATTCGATTCTGAAATTGAGTAAAGGAACAGACACTTTTAATTTAAAATTGTTAATCTTAAAAGAGAGGAAAAATTAATATACAAAAGAATAGAATTGCAATCCTTATCATTTTTATGAACAGAAGCATTTAGTATTTCACTCATTACCTGAATAAAATTATTTCCAGTGTTACATAAAATATATTTTCTAATTGTACAGATGTGACATTTTGGTGATGAAATCTTGTGTAACATGAAACAGGGTAGATTTGAGTTTGAATTTCATAAGAGTAAAACAAGGTATACTTGAAGTATATTTGTATATTTGATAAAAATTTGTAACTCAATCCTTGAGAATAATTTAAAAACATTGTTGAAACTAAAGCTATCTTTATAATTTTATAAATCCTGAATTCTATATTTTTTTCAAAATAACTGTTTTTTTAATTCCAATGGTTAAAACGTTATTTTATGTATTACTTTATTTTAAATCTCTTATTATAATATCAAATTGAATAGACATACGTAACCATTTTTGTTACAATATGTGGGCTCAAAGGAGTTTTCTTTAATATTATCTATACCTAGACTTAAGCTGTTACATTTTTTGGCATTTCAAAGTGACTTAATGCCATTATTTATTATAATTATTTGATTGTAAATTTTACTTAATAGAATAAGAAATATATAGAAATTGCTTTAATGAACAAAAATATTTGCTACCATGTGTAAAATTAATAATTTACACATTAAAAACCTTTGTACATGATTAATTTTAAATTTAAAATAAGATTTAAGCCTTACTATCATTTTCATATTTACCTTTCTTACTTGAAATGTTGCTGGTTTTTCTCACTGCAGAGTCTTTGAATATTTACTGTAAGTGGAATTACTTGTTTCCTCAAAGTAATTCAACCGGTCTTTAAATATTCTATTCTTTCTAAGCATAAAGTGCTCTTAAATAAAAGTAGTTATCTCTACCCAAGAGATCTCTGCCACCTGGCACATTTAAGTTTCTAATTAAAATCCTCACTTCCTGAATTTTCTGAATGTTGTATTTTTAAAAAGAAAATTTCCCCAGAAAGCTCTCACTCTACTCAGAATATTTTTTTCCTTCAGCCTCTTTAGGGAATAGAGGACACACTGCATTTTATTTCTCAGATGTGAACAGGGTGCTAAGTAATATTATTTGTGGGCTCCCCAGGCGCTACAGTTAGTAAACAATTGGCCTGTCAATGCAAGAGATGCAAGAGGCCAGTGTAAAGAGGCCAGTGCAGGAGATGCAAGAGACACAGGTTTGATCCCTGAGTCATGAAATTCACGTGGAGTAGAAAATGACAACCCATTCTAGAATCCTTGCCTAGAGAATTCCATAGACAGAGGAGTCTGGTGGGCTACAGAGTCGGATATGACTGAACACACAAACACACAATATTTATTGGGTTGAACAAATAGACACAGATCCAATTCTTACCTTAACTGTTATGAATGCATTATGCAGAGTCTCTATATGATATGTTCCTTGATTCCTAGTTGGAGGACAGATCTGTGTAGTAGTTATAATACATATTCTGATGGCAAATATTTTTATGTGCAAAATTAGTGTGTTATTGATTTCTTAAGCAACCTGAGATTTAGCTGAAGAATGTATTAAACATACATCAAAATTTAAAAATTTAACCTAAGGTTAATCATAGTAGGAGAAGATTTTTCCTCTCTTTTGCAGCCTACCACCAATTTTCCCCAAATTTATTTTACATCTTCAAGATGTAAATACTTTCAGCCTCTAGTTACAATAAAATGAGAATCTGGAATAAGTCCAGCAAGATTATGGGAAAGATGCTAAGCAAAAAGTTTGAGTTATACGTTTCAAATGTGGAGAAATTTCTCCAACATAAAGATTATTTAAAAATCTTGGCTCAGAGCCAGTTTCTCATGACCCCCCCCAAATTGGATGTTGTTTCCTGTTATTTAGTAAATAGTGATTTCTTAAGGTTTATGATTAAGAAGAGAAAATATTTACAAGAGAGGGAGCACAGAGAGTAATGTGACAGTGGGAATGATTTGCAAGGTTAATTAAAAAGTATCAGGAGCCTTGTGGCAAAGATCATGAGTAGTGGGCGGTGGGACAGGCTTCTCATGGGGACCAGCTGTGACAAAGGACAGAAAGGGAGTGAGAGGCCAGCCAGGCCTGAGCTCCTGCAGGGGCTCATCCAAGAAATAGCTAGTGCTGGAGAGGAGTTATAAGACCTGTTGATCAGCAGAGTGCAGTATTACGCATGAGCTTCCCAGGTGGCTCAGTGTAAAGAATCTTCCTTCCAAGGTAGGAGAGGCCAGGGGAGCCTGGCGGGCTATGGTCCATGGGGTCACAAAGAGTCCGACACAGCTGGGCAACTGAGCACAGCACAGCACAGTATTATGCATAAATAAAGAAGCCTTCTGCTGGAATAGAATAGAAATTCCAGAAAAGGCTCAAATACACAGGAAAATTTGTCATCGACTAAAAATAGCCTACCAAATTGGTAAAGCATGGGCATTTAAAATAACTGTCATTTGGACAACTGGGCACCCTTAGAGGGGGAAAAAAACAGTATATGTATTTTTGATAACTATCCCACAGCAGAATAAACTCCAAATGATACATTTTAAAGTGAAATGATTAAAGTATTTGAAGAAATGGGTTTTAGGATTTTGGAGTAAGGAAAGTTTAACTCATTAAAATTTAGAATGCAGGACACACACACACAAACTGTGTACAAAGAAATGATTTTAGATGCTAAAAAGTAGCAAGCTCCATTAAGTATCAAATATAATTAATATAACAGAAAAAATTGTTACAACTGATTTCAAATAAAGTGATCTTGGCTCCTTCTTTAATACAAAGGAGAAGTCCAAAGTATAAATTTAAAAAATGAGTAAAACAGATGAATTAACAATTCACAGATGAAAATTATTCTTTTCAATATACAGACAACAGCTCCATTTATAAAAAAAAAAAAGTAAATTGTAATCTGAACAATGATACAGTATTAAAACATCTGAGACATTTTCCTATGCATTGTGTATGTGTGGAAAGGAATATCCAACTGACCAACAGCACAACTGTGCTCACCCTCTGAATTAATCAGTAAGCATGTGCACATACTAAGATATGCAGTAACATTGCAACAAATTTGTGGCTTGAAAATGTGTGAATATTTTATGATTTAATGAGCCTTGATTTTGATATTGTCATCTATTCTTTTTTCTCTCATAGTTATATGATACCTTTAAAATATGTTCTATAATTTATCAAAAATGTCTAGTGCTTGAAACTAGACTGGCTTGTTGTGATTCAGTGCCTCTTAACCACAAATGAAAGCTATTTTTTGTTGTTGTTGTTTTAGAGATTGGAAAATTAAACTTGGCTTTAAGTATGTCCTTTTATAAAGATGTTGATTTCTTTTTTCTTTTTCTTTTTGAGAGAGAGGGTGTGATGATTTGGGAGGATAGCATTGAACTATGTATAATATCATATATGAAACGAGTCGCCAATCCAGGTTTGATGCAGGATACTGGATGCTTGGGGCTGGTGCACTGGGACAACCCAGAGGGATGGTATGGGGAGAGAGGAGGGAGGAGGGTTCAGGATGGGGAACACATGTATACCTGTGGCAGATTCATTTTGATATATGGCAAAACCAATACAATATTGTAAACTTAAATAAAACAAAATAAAAAAAAGATGTTGATTTATTTTTCAAAGTAATTCAGTGGCCTCACCAGTCTTTAATTGTATTTTTGTTGCTTGATTACTACTTTTTTTATAATAAAAGGTAATTCATTTTCTGAATTAGTTTCAGAAAAAAATAGAACCATAGCCAAAAATAAGAAAGAGTATTATGCTTTTGTCCATAATAGAATGTGCTCATTAAATAAAATTTAAGAAATAGAGGGAATTATGTATATACATCGGAGAAGGCAATGACACCCCACTCCAGTACTCTTGCCTGGAAAATCCAATGGACGGAGGAGCCTGGTAGGCTGCAGTCCATGGGGTCACTAGGAGTTGGACACGACTGAGCGACTTCACTTTCACTTTTCACTTTCATGCACTAGAGAAGGCAATGGCAACCCACTCCAGTGTTCTTGCCTGGAGAATCCCAGGGACTGGGGAGCCTGGTGGGCTGCCGTCTCTGGGGTCGCACAGAGTTGGACATGACTGAAGCGACTTAGCAGCAGCATGTATATACATATGATAAGTGATGTTCTAAATATGGCTTTTTAGCTTAACAAAAAGGATATGTACAGTATAATTATGATTTGGTTTGCTTAAAAATATGCTTAATCCATGTTGTATGGAATTACATTTTATTCATTTCTATAACTCCTTGGTTTTCCTCTGTGTGAAATTATCATAATTACATACAATTCTAGTTTGATAAAGATTTGACATAATGAATGATGAGAAATGAGCATTCTCAGATGCATCCCTTGGCACACATGTGCACACATGTCTTCTGGCACATGGCTAAGGGTAAGCTTTTCTTGATGAAGGGAGGCTGTGTGCTAATATGGTGCACCATTCACACACCAGCATCAGGGGAGAGCTTTCATTACTCCACACCCTTTGCATATGTGATGGGGTGAGTCTTTTTGTTTGTTTTATTTCGTCCTAGTAATGAATGTGTCATAGATTTCATTTGGTTTTAACCTGGTTTTAATTTGCATTTACTGGTTGCTAGTCACTGCAGATGGTGACTGCAGCCATGAAATTAAAAGACGCTTACTCCTTGGAAGGAAAGTTATGACCAACCTAGATAGCATATTCAAAAGCAGAGACATCACTTTGCCAACAAAGGTTCGTCTAGTCAAGGCTATGGTCTTTCCTGAGGTCATGTATGGAAGTGAGAGCTGGACTGTTAAGAAGGCTGAGCGCCGAAGAATTGATGCTTTTGAACTGTGGTGTTGGAGAAGACTCTTGAGAGTCCCTTGGACTGCAAGGAGATCCAAGCAGTCCATTCTGAAGGAGATCAGCCCTGGGATTTCTTTGGAGAGAATGATGCTGAAGCTGAAACTCCAGTACTTTGGCCACCTCATGCGAAGAGTTGACTCATTGGAGAAGACTCTGATGCTGGGAGGGATTGGGGGCAAGAGGAGAAGGGGACGACAGAGGATGAGATGGCTGGATGGCATCACTGACTCGATGGATGTGAGTCTGGGTGACCTCCGAGAGCTGGTGATGGACAGGGAGGCCTGGCGTGCTGCAGTTCATGGGGTCGCAAAGAGTCGGACACGACTGAGCGACTGATCTGATCTGATCTATGAGTTATTTTCTTCTTTTTTCTGGGCATTTAGATTATTCTCTTTTGAAATTCATCTGAAAGTCTGCTGTCACTTCTTCTCCTGAATTTTTGATGCGTTTGATTTAGAGCACTTCTTTAACAATAGTGTATTTAAACCTTTTATATTGAAAAATTTCACTCTGAATAGCAGCATTTCTTAGTCCAGGTAGTTCAACTGATTAATGTTTACATTATGACTAATAATTTTATCAAAAACACTTTTCTTGCACCAACGTCATGAAGTTAATAAACATTACCTTGGAAAAGACTCGTTGTTATGCATTTTTACTTAAGTTTACAAATTATCTGAGATTACATTTTAAAATAAATTTTGTGAAGTGAGGGTCAAGCTCTCTTTTTTTGTACCTCTATATATATTTAAATTAATATAATTTATTAAAAGACCATCTTTTCTACATTTTCTGCTGTATGAGCTTTTGCTTATTCAAGTGTGCCCATGTTCTATAGTCAGTCAACAAGTATTCTCTAAAGCTTTCCATATGCAGTGATCTTTGCTAGCTGAAATCCTTTGGTTTTAAGTAAATTATAACAATATAGAGGGAGACAAACTAGAATATACATTATGAATTTGGATAAAAATACTGGGAGGCCAATTGCTAGATAAAACATACTATATTGTTTTAGTACTTTGGCCACCTGATGCACAGAGCCAACTCAATGTAAATGACCTTGATTTTAGTAAAGATGAAGGCAAAAAGGAGAAGGACACAGCAGAGGACGAGATGGTAGGATATTAATAGTGTCACTGACTCAGTGGACACAAATCTGAGCAAATTCCGAGACATAGTGGAGGACCGAGGAGCCTGGCATGCTATGGTCCATGAAGACACACAGAGTCGGACATGAATTGCCAATTGAACAACAACAACAAATCAAATAAGAAGTGAATTTTTCCTGAGACTAGTCCATTAAATATGAGATCAGCAAAAAAAATAATTTCTTATAATTACAAACACTAGGGAGATAATCCTGATATCAGAAAGTCAAGCATAAAGTGGCAGGATCATGAGGACAATCAATTTATACTAATGCAGGAAGCAAAATTCCAAACAATGTGTGATTAAGACAACACCAGAACTAGGTAGGGAAAAAGATCACTAGCTCAAAGCAGTGGATTAGACGTTAAACATTAAGGCAGTAATTTTCTCAAGGCTAGCGTGACAGCCTTAATCCTCAGAGTATATATAATGGGATTAAACATCGGGGTAACATGGTTTAGAAAGAAGAGAGAAAAATCTTTCCTGTAAAAGTATTTGGAATCATGTCATAAATATGTAATGGTTCTGGGTCTACAAAATAAAGGCACAACGATGGGGCTTCCCAGGGGGCTCTAATGGTAAAGAACCTACCTGCCAATGGAGGAGATGTAAGAGACGAAGGTTCGATCCCTGGGTAGGGAAGATCCCCCGGAGAAGGGCACAGCAACCCATTCCAGGGTTCTTGCCTGGAGAATCCCGTGGACAGAGGAGTCTGGTGGGCTATGGTCTACAAAGTTGCAGAGTCGGACAATACCAAAGCAACTTAGTGGACACGCGTGATGTGAGGTGAACATGTGGAGAAAACTGTGGCTCATTCCATTGCTGATGGCAAACATAGGAAGGAGAAGTGATTTTACTGTGGGAGCCCGGTGTCAGCTGAAAAGGGATCATGACAAACGGTGCACTAATGGTGCAACCAGAGAGACTGACACCTCATTCAGAAAAACATCACCACAGCCCAGCTTGTAGTGAGATCCAAAACAGGACAGAGGGAAAATCTGGCAAGTTGGCCTTATCCTGACTGTAACACCACTGATTCAAGAGCCAAGAGTCATTAGTGGAATACAGAGCTCCCGGTTTATAACTAGAGGATGTTGTGAAAGTTATAGTTGGCCACATAACAGTCATGGGCTTTAACTGTTAAGACCAAGTATTCTATGTTGCCAAGAATAGAAATAAAAGATAACTTTGTAGTGCATGCATATATATATATATATATATATATATATATATATATATATATATATATATATTCTGATTTGAATGGATATTCTACAAAGAAGGACAGATACATAACAGATTTCCAGGAAGGAAAAGTTAACTGAGGAAAAAACACATGGGAATTTGAGAGCCTGGTCAGCTCTGATTATGGGAATATTGATGTTGCTTCTCACCAGGATACTCACATAAAAAAGAAAATACAAAAAGAAACACTCAGACATTGGGAATACAGAAGAATCCCCAAAGAACTAATGTTATCACTGAAGTGAGATATGCTTCTGGGTTGTGTGTGTGTTTCATGTTTTCTCTGCAAAAAGAGTGAAATCAGTCATTTTTCTATTTTTGTATAGCTATCTATCGGCCTTTCTTCGGGGAAGTGGTCGTCAGTCAGTTGCTCGCCCGGACTCGCTCGGCTCCTCTGTCCATGGGATCGGCGTGGGCCTTCTCCGTTGTATAACTATATATAAATATATATCTGTCACTGTTGTTCAGTCTCCCAGGGGTGTCCAGCTCTTCACATCCCTATGGGCTGCAGCACTCCAGGCTGCCCTGTCTCTCACCATCTCCTGGAGTTTGCCTAAGTTCATGTCCATTGCATCCATGATGCCATCCAGCCATCTCATCTTCTGATGCCCTCTTCTCCTTCTGCCTTCAATCTTTCCCAGCATCACAGTCTTTTCTAATGAGTTGGCTGTTTGAATCAGGTGGCCAAAGTATTGGAACTTCAGCTTCAGCATCAGTCCTTCCAATGAATATTACAATCTATATGTTTATATTATATAAAATATATATTATACATATGCAAAAGTGCCTATGTACATATATATCCATTTCATAATCTCAAATTTATCTCTATTTGTAACTATTACTAAAGCTATCTTAGTCCTTTTTTTAAAAGAAGTTATCAAAATTATATATTCTGATTCTGTTTAGTTCACAAATGTGTTATTTATTTCAAATATCAAAGATTATTTGGCTGATATTAAAGTTACCCTGTTAGCTACTAAATAGTCTGTAAAATATTGGGAGGTAATAAGAAAAAAAAATGCAGTAATTTTCTTCCATATGTATTTTTTATTTTCTGAATAAAATTTATGATTTTTGTGATGTGCACATTATTCTCTTCATAATAAATCCACACTCCAAAAAGTATAAATAAATAAGTCATGCATTATCTGAACTCCCTTCACTTTGAAGAAACCCATTCTCTCTTCAAATTAACATCCAGATACTGTGGACATATATACACACCAACTAGAAAGATGCACATGTGAAATGTAATATGAATATATGGATGCTATCTCCCTTTGTTTTACAAAAATAGTTATATTTTGTACACATATTTATGTACTTATTGAATGTCTGAAAAGCTTTGGGTTTCTTCACTGGCTCGGCTCTAAAACATTGTCTTGAGAGGCTCTGCAGCATCACATGGCAAACGGACACCTGTGTCTGCTATGCTCCAACTGAAAACAGTTTCCCTTTGCTTTGCTAGTGTTGTCTTTTGCTTTTGTTAAAAAAGCTTTTGTTAAAAAAGCTTTTAACAAACATCCTGGACAAGCACAGGTAGCCGTCATTCTTGGGCAAATATTGTTATGGGGTTTCATTGATATAGTTTTTAAAGTTATAAAGAAATCCTCCTCCCTCCTCCCTACCCGTACCATCCCTCTGGGTTGTCCCAGTGCACCAGGCCCAAGCATCCAGTATCATGCATCGAACCTGGACTGGCCACTCGTTTCATATATGATATTATACAAGGATGGGGAACATGTGTATACCTGTGGCGGATTCATGTTGATATATGGCAAAACCAATACAATATTGTAAAGTTAAAAAATAAAATAAAATGAAAAAAATTTAAAAAAGAAATCCTACATTTTTAAAAAATTACTGATCCTTAAAGATACAGAATTTATTCCAGATGATTAGAATTAAAATGCCATAATAAAAAGACTGCTTATATAGTGTATTTGTACACTAGATCTATTGTAGATCTATTGTAACAAATTATCACACATTGGGTGGTTTAAGTAACAGAAGTTGACTTTCTCACATCTTTACAAGCCAGTGTCCCAAATCACAGTGCTGGCAGGGTTTCCCTCCACAGGCTCTGGAGGGATAGTCACGCCTCACCTCTTTCGGCTTCCAGTGGTCCCTGGCCTCCTTCGCTTCATGGCTATGGCATGTCTCACGACCGTTGCTTCCTGCATCTTCACGTGATATTCTTCGATGTGTCTCTGCATCTTTAGTCTTCACTTAATCTCTCTTCCCCTCCTTAAAAGAACTAAGAACACTGATCATAGGATATAGTGCCCTTCCCTTGAATTAAGATCATCTTATTTGAAAGTTCTTAACTAAATTACATCTGCAAAGGCTTTTATTTTTCTAATAATTTCAGGTTTGTAGGTTATAACCTGACATATATTTAGAGGGATCAACATTCAACCCAATGCTGTTTATAGTTTAAATTCCCAATATTCCTAATACTAAGGAGATGCCACAAAAGCAAAACATGAAGCTACAAGCAGGAGGAAATGGTGTCACTAGAGAAGAGTCATCACTGAGGTAACAAAGGACCCTTTCAGGGTTGGTACTCTGAAAGGGATATGGACAGTTGCAAAACAGAGAAAGAAGGAAAAAATGCCAGAAAATACTAAGATTCTGCTACTCCCACCAATTTGGATATGGTTGTTCTTTTCTCATCATCTAAATCCAATCCTGAGTACTGAAAAGAACAGTGAATATGTCTGAAGGAATGGGAAGTTTCAAGCAAATTTCTTACAGGGCATGACTCTGATCATTAGTCATATAGTAGTTAACTATCATTTTTATTGTTCAGGAAATCTCTTAACTCACCCTTTCCTAATGAGAGGAAAGATGGGTCTTCAGAATAGATCATTGCCATGGAGATAATGTGTACTTTTATAACCTAGAAACCCTTAACTCTTTGCCACTAAGGTCCTTTCACATAATGTGAGATGGCAGAGATGATATTAAATATCATTTCATAGGAACATAGAAATAATACAAATGACATTTTCTGATGTATTTACGTGAGAAACATAGAAACACATTGCTTCAACAAATTGCTTCCGTAATTTCAAGGCTTCGAGTTAAGTTGGTAACTTACTTAATAGTTTTCTCAGTGCTACGGTGGTATCTTTGTTCCTCAGCGTATATATAATGGGATTCAACGTTGGGATCAAAACTGTGTAGAAAAGAGAGATCAACTTCCCAGTTTCTTCAGACTGAGTTGGTTTGGGCTGTAAATAGGTGGTGGAGGCTGTGCCGTAGAATAAGACCACCACTGTGAGGTGAGAGGAGCAAGTGGAGAAGGCTTTAGCTCTCCCCCTGGCGGATCGCAGTTTCAGAATGTTGGAGATGATTTTGCCGTAGGAGACAACAATCAACAGAAATGGAACCATGATGAACACGACTGCAACTACATAGACTGCTATCTCGTTCACAAATGTGTCCCCACAAGCAAGCTTGAGCACTGGGGGCAGGTCACAGAAAAAATGATTAATCGTGGTGGAGCCACAAAAGGGCAGAGAGAAAACCTGCCATGTTTGCCCAATTACGACAGGAACTCCACTGACCCAGGAGGCAGTGACCAGCTGGACGCAGACCTGGGGGCTCATGATCAGACCATAGTGAAGAGGGTTACAAATGGCCACGTAGCGGTCATAGGCCATCACGGCCAGGAGGAGACACTCTAAACCTCCAAACAGAAGGACCAAACACATTTGTGTTGCACAGGCAAAGAAAGAAATGTGCCCTTTCTGGCTCAGGAGGTCCGTGAGCATTCTTGGGATAGTGACAGTTACGTAACAGATTTCTAAAATGGAAAAGTGGTTGAGGAAAAAGTACATGGGGGTCTGGAGAGTAGGGTCAATTCTTGTTATCAGTACAATGACACTATTGCACATCAGGATGGTCAGATAGAGGACTAAAAATATCCCAAAAAGAATCCATTGGAGATTGGGACTATCAGAAAACCCCAAGAGGATAAATTCCATCATTGTAGTGATGTTTGATTTTTCTGTTCTTAATTTGTACTCCATCTGTAGATATGGTAAATTCAAGATGGTTAATTCATTAATGCTTTTGACCAACATTTCCCTTCTGTTAACTGAATTAGATGCGTGAACTTATTTACATAATCCCTTCACTTATTGCTGCCTTTGCCTTCCTCAGTTTCTAAGAAATGAGATTTGAAACCTCAGCAATGAACTGATGTGCAGTTAAAATCAATTAAAGAAAGAAAATCTTCACTTTTTATACTTGGATGTAGTGATACCAGAGGGCTTCCCTGGTATCTCAGCAGTAAAAGAATTTGCCTGAAATGCAGGGGATACAGATGTGGGTTTGATCCATGGGTAAGGAAGATCCTTGGAGGAGGGGATGGCAACGCACTCCAATATTCTTGCCTAGAGAATTCCATGGACAGAGAAGCCTGGCCAACTATGGCCTGTGGGATCACAAAGAGTCAGACATTTCAGAGGTGACTGAGCAGCAAAGGTAATGATACCAGAAACAATAAAATATACGCATTTTTATTTAGAGCTTATTGTGCAGCAATAGTATTAAATTATTTCACCCCTTTTAAGGGTGAAATTATATATGACACAGGCTTGCAATTGTTTTTCTTTGGTTTCATCAATTTCTTTTTCTGTACCTATTGACTTATTCCATCACCTTTCAATTCAAAGATTTTCGCTTAAAACTTTTGCCTAATTCTTATTCAAAACATTTTAAGCCCTCCCATTTCTACTACAATGAGAGCTGACTTTCTTAAACGTATTCCTTGTTGCTGGGGGAACAAATATGTGTAATTGTATTGTTCTCTTCTGTGTACCTCACCCATCAGTTATGCTACACACGGACAACATTAGTTACATCATGGGGTCCAATAACGTTCCCTATTAATACCCATTGTATATTGCACTGCAAATACCAAATATGGACCGATTCTTCATGATATTTGGGGTTGCCTGATAGCTCAGTTGGTAAATAATCTACCTGCAATGCAGGAGACCCCGTTTTGATTCATGGGTCAGGAAGATCCCCTGGAGAAGGGGTAGACTGCCCACTCCAGTATTCCCGGGCTTCTCTTGTGACTCAGCTGGTAAAGAATCTGCCTGCAAGGTGGGAGACCTAGGTTTGATCTTTGGGTTGGGAAGATCACCTGGATTAGGGAAAGGCTACCCACTCCAGTATTCTGGCCTGGAGAATTCTATGGACTCTATAGTCCATGGGTCACAAAGAGTTGGATATGACTGAGTGACTTTCATTTTCATGATAATTCAATATAGTTTCTTCTTAACATATGTGATTCTCTGATCCATTGTCATCTACTTCTCTTACAACTGAATAAAATATGCCCTGTATAATTCTGCTGTAATTTTATCAAATAAATGTAACTTTATTTAAACCCTATGATTATTTATTTTAGGAATGCAAATGGCAAAAGCATATGAGTGGGACTAACACACACACACACACACACACACACACAGAGGCCCATTATCCTGCTTCATTTCAAGTTCATGTAATCACATATCAGGCAGTCAACACTTTGACAATTCTCGTAACACTTCATTAATGTTTGTTCCCTAACTGTGTTTTCATATTTCATTAAATCTACTATATCTGTTCCCATCTTCCAGCCTCACAAACTATTGTTTTTGCATTAATACTTTGATAAATAAAATTGAGTCAACAAATATTCTCTCATATTTCTCTATTTCCACTAGAATTAGGTTTCAAAATTACCTTAAGTGAAAGTTTTATTATAAATACTATTATTATTATTATTTCACTTATATCTACTTTTATTTTATCATTAAAAAAGTTAAGAAATGCATTGGTTAATTTAAGTTTTTAACTAATTTTCAGATAAAGATCTCAGAAGTTCATATTTTTCTGTTTTATCCTTTGTATCTTAAACCTCAAATACAGAACTATTTTTAAATAAAACCATCTATCATCTTACCTTCATGAATTTACACGAAGTTATCTATGAGAATATAGATGTTTTGACCCTGTAAACTTTTATAATTCATTTGAGTCAGGAAGTCACTGTCATTCCTGAGGATTGTTCAAAGATCAGCTGCTCTGAAATAGGAAGTAGTCATGCTTACCCTGGGGGACATTTTCTCTGGAGTATCAGTTTAATTTCTAGAAGACTGATCCTATTTGCTGATCATCTGGGTTTATGTTTTAAAGCTACTTTTTCTGTAGATGACTTGCCTTCTGCAGCTCCTCCTTGGCATAAGGTTCCCCTCTGTGGGGGTAGAAACTTAGCAGAGAAATGACAATTTTCTCACATCAATAGTATTTTCTGGAAAAAAAATTAAAACTTTCAATGTATTGCATTTCAGACTATTAGTATTTGCTGTCAATTTGCCTTCCTTAATTTTATTCCCATAATTCATCCAGATATCTTTTTTCACATCTTTAGAAAAATGTGTCACTTACTAATACACAAACATGGTATGTTTGTTCTTTACAATCCACTGCAGGAAAGATTAGATCCCTTTTCAGAAGTGGAACACTCTGTTCCTAGATTAACTTTGGTGGAAATTAAAGTATCTTGTATCTGCTGACAAA
The DNA here is from genome assembly GCA_935064755.1 of Tragelaphus eurycerus. Taxonomy (NCBI): domain Eukaryota; kingdom Metazoa; phylum Chordata; class Mammalia; order Artiodactyla; family Bovidae; genus Tragelaphus; species Tragelaphus eurycerus. Next base: position 82,057 of record CAKXYN010000337.1, on the reverse strand, counting down.
AATCTGGGTAGGTTTATTCATGTTAGGAAAGCTAGTCGGTCATCAGCATAGGTATCTAGCAGATTCAAAGTGAAAGGCACCTTAAAAATAGCCTAGAGCCTGTTATGCAGAGTGAAGTAAGTCAGAAAGAGAAAGACAAATATCATATAGTAGCACACACACACACACACACACACACACACACACACACACACACACATATATATATATGCCCAAGAAAAATGATACAGAAAAACCTATTTGCAAGGCAGGAATATAGATGCAGACATGGAGAACAGACCTGTGGAGACAGCGAGGGAAGGAGAGGGTGGGACGAACTGAGAGATTAACACTGAGACATAAACATCCACATGTAAACCAGCTCGCTAGTGGGAAGTTGCTATGTGCATAAAACACAGGGAGCTCAGTCCGATGCTCTGTGATGACCTGCAGCAGGTGGGGAGGGGGGGGAGGTTAAAGACAGACGGGATATATGTAGACTTATGACTGATCTACTTTGTTGTATGGCAGCACCGACACAACACTGTAAAGCAATTACCCTCCAATTGATAAATTTTTAATATAAATTTATTTATTTTAATTGGAGGTTAAATACTTTACAATATTGTATTGGTTTTGCCATACATCATCATGAATCCGCCACAGGTATACACGTGTTCCCTATCCTGAACCTCCCTCCCTCGTCCATCCAAAATAAATTATTAGCACAATTATTTAAGACTGGAAAAAAAAACTCTCCTGTCAAAGTGCTTTTTCTATTTCAGCTGTTTCCAGGCAGGAATGTAGGTAAAATTGTTAGGAATGAGGTTACAAGGCCAATATATACTTCTATTCATAAGCACATCTTTTTTATTTCTGTTTAGAGATTCTTTGACAATTTGAAAAGTATCGTTCCCGCCGCAATTTGAAAACAGTATCAGTGTTTCTAAAATTGCATTTCACTTTTGTATTTTAAATTTGCTTATCTTTATTATAGCATGCTCCTCATAAATTGGACTTATGTACTCTTTTTAGGATTGACATGGTATCCATGTCATTTAGTGTCATGTTTATTTACAAATGAGGATTGCACTCATGATTTGTTTCAACCAAGTTTTACTTACAGGATGGAAGAAATCGAATGTCCATCACCCATGTGAGTAAACTGATCTAATCCCTAATTCTATCATTAAGATAGTGAATTGAATATTTCTCTGTTCAATTTAATATCACCATCACCTGAAAACAAATGTACAGGTTGAGACAACACCTCAAATGTATCAGTGTAACAAAATGAAGAAACATACAATCATATTAGGGCACACGTTTGCAGTCAGTGATGAAGAAACCCGGGTTGTCTCCATCTAGGGGTCCCACTGTTCCTACATCTTCTTTGTTGTTTCCTACTGGATCTTCAGCACGCAGAAACCTCAGACGCCAAGACAGACAGAACCTAAGGAAACAAATACACTATTCGGAGCCTCTGTACATAATAAACACATCACTTCTACCCTTATGCCACTGTAGAAACTAATCACCTGGTCCAATGTAATTCGGAGAAGGTTAGGGAATGATGTTCACTGTATGTCAATAAAACAGATGTAACTGAAGAGCATAAAGCTAGACTCTGCCATAGTCCTCACTTTTGGTCACTAAAAAAAAGGGTGTTATAACATGCTGCAACATGAATACCTTTAGACTGAAGACTTAACATGACACATAATGGGATAAGTATTTATGGTACATATTTATGCATATTCAGAAAATGAAGATCATGGCATCTGGTTCCATCACTTCATGGAAAATAGGTGGGGAAACAGTGGAAACAGTGTCAGACTTTATTTTTCTGGGCTCCAAAATCACTGCAGATGGTAACTGCAGCCATGAAATTAAAAGACGCTTACTCCTTGGAAGGAAAGTTATGACCAACATAGATAGCATATTCAAAAGCAGAGACATTACTTTGCCAACAAAGGTTCGCCTAGTCAAGGCTATGGTCTTTCCTGTGGTCATGTATGGATGTGAGAGCTGGACTGTGAAGAAGGCTGAGCACTGAAGAATTGATGGTTTTGAAGTGTGGTGTTGGAGAAGACTCTTGAGAGTCCCTTGGACTGCAAGGAGATCCAACCAGTCCATTCTGAAGGAGATCAGCCCTGGGATTTCTTTGGAAGGAATGATGCTAAAGCTGAAACCCCAGTACTTTGGCCACCTCATGTGAAGATTTGACTCATTAGAAAAGACTCTGATGCTGGGAGGGATTGGGGGCAGGAGGAGAAGGGGATGACAGAGGATGAGATGGCTGGATGGTATCACTGACTCAATGGACGTGAGTCTCAGTGAACTCCGGGAGTTGGTGATGGACAGGGAGTCCTGGCATGCTGCGATTCATGGGGTTGCAAAGAGTCGGACATGACTGAGCGACTGATCAGATCTGATCTGATCTGATTTATGCATATTAATTTGTTTTATAGATACATTTGAGCTTAACAACTATAATTTGAGTCATTATTATTTTCATTAGGCATTAATGCTTAAATTAGCAATAGTATTGAGGCATAATCTGCATAACACAAAACAAGACCTTAAAAATTCAATCAAAGTGATTATTTGAGATATACTTGACTTAGAGCATTATATTAACTTCTGCTGTTCAACATAAATATATTTTAAATGATCATCACAATGTCTAGTTAATATCCATCACCATCCAAAGTTATGTGTTTTTTTTCTTGTGATGTGAATTTTTAAAAATTTCTGTTAGCAAGTTTCAAATATACAAAATTATTTAACTATAGTCACCATGCTCTATTATATTTTCTTGGGCACCAAAGTCGATGTGGATGGTGAGCAGCCATGAAATTAAAAGGCATTTGTCCCTTGGAAGAAAAATTATGACAAAGCAGAGACATCACTTTGCTGACAAAGCTATGGTTTTTCCAGTAGTTATGTATGAATATGAGAGTTAGAAAGTAAAGAAGGCTGAGCACCAAAGAACTGATGCTTTCAAACTGTGGTATTGGAGAAGACTTTTGAGGGTCCCTTGTATGCAGGTCAGGAAGCAACAGTTAGAACTGGACATGGAACAACAGACTAGTTCCAAATAGGAAAAGGAGTACGTCAAGGCTGTATATTGTCACCCTGCTTATTTAACTTATATGCAGAGTACATCATGAGAAATGCTGGACTGGGAGAAACAAAAGCTGGAATCAAGATTGCCGGGAGAAATATCAATGACCTCAGATATGCAGATGACACCACCCTTATGGCAGAAAGTGAAGAGGAACTAAAAAGCCTCTTGATGAAGGTCAAAGAGGAGAATGAAAAAGTTGGCTTAGAGATCAACATTGAGAAGACGAAGATCATGGCATCTGGTCCTATCACTTCATGGGAAATAGATGGGTAAACAGTGTAAACAGTTTCTTTTTCTGGGCTCCAAAATCACTGCAGATGGTGACAGCAGCCATGAAATTAAAAGACGCTTACTCCTTGGAAGGAAAGTTGTGACCAATCCAGATAGCATATTCAAAAGCAGAGACATTACTTTGCCAACAAAGGTTCGTCTAATCAAGGCTATGGTTTTTCCTGTGGTCATGTATGGATGTGAGAGTTGGACTGTGAAGAAGGCTGAGAGCCGAAGAATTGATGCTTTTGAACTGTGGTGTTGGAGAAGACTCTTGAGAGTCCCTTGGAGTGCAAGGAGATCCAACCAGTCCATTCTGAAGGAGATCAGCCCTGGGATTTCTTTGGAAGGAATGATGCTAAAGCTGAAACTCCAGTACTTTGGCCACCTCATGGAAAGAGTTGACTCATTGGAAAAGACTCTGATGCTGGGAGGGATTGGGGGCAAGAGGAGAAGGGGATGATAAAGGATAAGATTGCTGGATGGCATCACTGACTCGATGGACATGAGTCTCAGTAAACTCCGGGAGTTGGTGATGGACTGGGAGTCCTGGCATGCTGCGATTCATGAGGTCGCAAAGAGTCAGACACGACTGAGCAACTGATCTGATCTGATCTTATCTGTACTGCAACGAGATCAAACTGGTTAATCCTAAAGGAAATCAACCCTGAATATTCACTGGAAAGATTGGTGCTAAAGCTGAATTCCAATAAACTGGTCACCTCACACAAAGAGCCGGCTCATTGGAAAGACCTTATGCTGGGAAAGATTGAGGGCAAAAGGAGAAGGGGGTGATGGAGGATGAGACGGCATCACTGACTCAACAAACATGAGTTTGAACAAACTCCAGGAGATAGTGAAGGACAGGGAAGCCTGGTGTGCTGCATTTCATAGGACTGCAGATTCAGATGCTACTTAGGCACTGAACACCACCACCACCATGCTGTACACTGATTGGATTGCTATATATTTTAATAGTGGTTTTATTAATATGCCTAAATTTAAATTCACTGCCTTGATGTTTGTGTTTTATTTCTCTTATACATATATTTTGTTCATTGTTTTAATAGACTTTTAGTATTTATGTATCACCCAGACAGCATATTAAAAAGCAGAAACTTTACCAACAAAGGTCCGTCTAGTCAAGGCTCAGAGAAGGCAATGGCATCCTACTCCAGTACTCTTGCCTGGAAAAGCCCATGGCTGAAGGAGCCTGGTAGGCTGCAGTCCATGGGGTTGCAGAGTCGGACACGACTGAGCAACTGAACTGAACTGAACCATTTTATTATCCAATGCTCCTTATTACCTTTAGTTGTAACTGTAAAGTTTGCAAAATAAATATCTGCCTAATCTATCATTAAATACATTATACACTTTAATATGCAAAATGTTAAGATCATGAAAAGAAAATATTCCTATTTGTACAATCTTATCTTTTGTTTTGTATTATTGCCTTACACTTACTCTTTTTAAATTAATTTTTATTGGAATACATTTGATTTACAATGTTATTTAGCTTCCACCATACAGTGAAGTGAATCAGTAATACATATACATTCTTTGACTCTTTTTTAGACTCTATTCCTATATAGATTATGACAGAGCACTGAGTAGAGGTCCTGTGCTACACAGTAGGTTCTTACTAGCTATCTATTTAGACAGGTTAGTATGTATATTTCAGTCCCAATCTGTCAGTTTACCCCTCCCCTTCCACCTTTCCCTCTTGGTAACCTTAAGTTTGTTTGCAATATGTGTGATTCTATTTCTGCTTTGTAAAGATGTACTTGTACCAGATTTTCTAGATCCCATACATACATGATAGGCTATGACATGATATGACATGACATGATATGACATGACATGACATGATATGACATGACATGATATGATATGATGATGTGACATGATATGACATGACATGATATGATATGATGATGTGACATGACATGACATGACATGATATGATATGATGACATGACATGATATGATATGACATGTGATGTGATATATATGATATGAGTGATGTGATATGAATGATATGAATGAATGAAGATGAATGCATGTGATGATGTGATATGATATGATTGGTGATATGATATGATATGAATGTGATGTGATGGTGATATGATATGATATGATATGACATGATATGATATGATATTATATGATATGATAACATACATGACATGATATGACATGATATGATATGATGTGATACTTTCTTTCTCTGTCACTTCACTCAGTTTAACACTCTCTAGGTCCATCCGTGTCACTGCAAATGGCATTATTTCTTTCTTATGACTGAGTATTATTCATACATATATATATGTAGCACATTTATTTTTTAATTTATAAACTCCATGAGACTTCTTTTTTTGTTTTCAATTGTTATTTATTATTTGATGGACATTTTAAAATATGAAAAATGTTAATATTGGTCATCTTATTTTCTGTTTTATGATCTGTTCCTTCTTTGTGTTGATCCAGATTATTTTAATATGTATTAGTTTCTTCTACTTGAAGAGCTTCCTTTTACATTCTCATATGCAAATATGCTTGTGATATATTTTTTTCCCTTAAGTTTGTATATTGATGTTTTTATTCTTAAAGTTCACTTTCTGTTTTGTGGGATAATTTTGTTAGAAAAATCATTCTAGTTTGATACTTGTTTTATCCAGTTCTTTAAAGATATAATCTGTTCTTCAGGCCTAAATAGTTTCCAAATTGAAATCTGCATCAAACAAATCTGTCCCATTGTTATGATATGTGGTAAATCCTGGTTATTTCTAGCTTTATCTTTTTTTTTTTTTTTTAGGTGTGTGTGTATGAAGGAGATATTTGTTGGGCTCTCTATCACATATCACTGAGGTCTTTATCAGTCACTGTCTAAATTCTGCACTGTTATGAAAAGGCATGCTGTCCGGTAAAGTAAATCCTCTCACTTTACTGTTCTTCAGGAAAGCCTTGGCAATAATTGCTTGTCTTTATATACACAATTTAGAATCAGGCAAGTCACACACACTCCCCATACACTACCTCACCCACCCATACACCAAAGGAATTTTATCCTAATTTATGGAATTTCTGTATCATTGAATTGAATTATATCAGGGAAAATTGACATCTTTTAAACATTGAGTTTTCCAGTACATAAAATTGTTAGAGCAATCGATTTAGTTCCTTATCTGAAATTTCACTCAAATTATTTTCTAGTTTACTAAATAAACTTCCTGAAGGTTTTTCATTTCCATTACTTTTAAAATTTTCATATCTTTGTTTCTATTTAAATACTATTTTCAATGTCTCCTTATTTTTTGCTTTTCAGTGTGGAAATAAGGGCTTCCTAGGTGGTGCTAGTGGTAAAGAACCTCCCTGCCAATTCAGGAGACAGAGGAGATGTGGGTTTGATCCCTAGATCAGGAGGATTCCTTGGAGGAAGGCATGACAACCAACCCCAGTATTCTTGCCTGTAGAATTCCATGGACTGAGGAGCCAGGCAGGCTGCAGTCCATAGGGTAAGAGTTGAACACGACTGAAGTGCTTAGCACGCATGCACATAGGAAAATAAATTGATTTGTGTTTGTTAATTCTGTATCTAGTAAACATGTTGAATTCATTTATTATGTCTAATAACTTCATTGTAGATTATTAAATATTTTCCACATATTCATATATAACATCTTCCAACAATTAGGTTAATAAAACCCTGGTGGCTCAGATGGTAAAGAATCTGCCTGCAATGTGGGAGAACCAGGCTTGATCGCTGGGTTGGGAAGATCCCCTGGAGAAGTAAATGGCTACCCACTCCAGTATTCTTGCCTGGAGAATTCCATAGACAGAGGAGCCTGGCAAGATACAGTCCACTGGGTCGCAAAGAGTCAGACATGACTGAATGACTAACACTTTACAATGTTCACATATATATTTTATTCTCTTTCTCTCTCTCTCTCTCTTTTTTCCCCCACTGTATAGGCTAATATCTCTAGTAAAATGTTGAAAAAAAAATGTAAGAGAGAAAAATCCCTTTCCTTGGTTCAAATTACAGAAAGACATGTTTCAATATTTTTTAATTTAATTGTGTTTGTTAGCCCTATTGTTGAGATTAAAAAAATTTACTTTAGTGTCATCCTTTTCTGAAAGCATTCTTTAACTTCTTATTTTCCAAACTTAAACACCATTCGAATATCACAAGTTCAATATGGATCATTTTACTGTATGATTTATTTTATGTTTTTATGCTAAATTATGGAGAAGGCAATGGCACCCCACTCCAGAACTCTTGCCTGGAAAATCCCATGGATGGAGGAGCCTGGTGGGCTGTGGTCCACGGGGTCGCTAAGAGTTGGGCACGACTGAGTGACTTCACTTTCTCTTTTCACTTTCATGCATTGGAGAAGGAAATGGCAACCCACTCCACTGTTCTTGCCTGGAGAATCCCAGAGACGAGGGAGCCTGGTGGGCTGCCGTCTGTGGGGTCACACAGAGTCGGACACGACTGAAGCGACTTAGCAGCAGCAGCAGCATGCTAAATTACTTTATTATTTATCTAGTAACAGTTTGTTCCCCTAGAGTATGAAACTTAAGTGAAAACTGGATTTTTCTTCTCTGTAATGCATCATTGTAACTACACGATATAGTTATGTGAAACTTTTTTAGACATGAAAACCAAATCAGTCACCATATGAATTCTCTTTAATGATGACAGTCAGTGCTGTATGGCAGAGAACAACCATGCAGCTGATCCCTGCCTCAATACTGGACAATGTACGAGATACAATCAAATGATATTATTCTAAATTGTAAATTTTGGACATAATGTGCTGTGCAGTAACAGAATATTGAAAGAGAGGGCTTTAAAATGGCTACAAAACCACCTTTTAAATTTTACTTCCTTCATTCCTTTCAATGGGTAATATGTAATACCCACAGTCGTCATCTGTGACCGTCATCTGCACATCATCTCCTCTGAAATGATTCCTGTAACTTTGGTGTGCTTTTTAGATGCCTTTTTGGATGACATGATACCTACTCAAAGAAGAGAAGTAGCTGGTGGATGAATTATGGTCTTATGAAAGATAATTTAAACACATGTATAATAAGAGAAAGACAGATTTAAAAAAGGAAATAGAAAAATCTTCCTCAGATTGCATCGTTTCCCAATCATTTCGACTGAACATGATCCAGTGTACTTACTGTCTGTAGTTCAACTCTTTAAGTTTGAGGAAATACAAGATTTTTAATAGTATTTTTTTTTGGTTTAATATAATGATCCTGTCTTATCAAGTATCATCCTTTACAACCAGGAAAACTTAGGAAAATAATATACTAAATGTTTACATATTTTTATTTTAATTTCAATTATATAATTCACCAAAAGAATTAAAAACAAAGAGTTCTTGGAGAATGGATAACATTATATGGACACAAAATGACTGAATCCTATACATCTTATATCTCCAAACAGCAAACATGCGTTAATATTTTTTGCATCAGTAAAAATTAAGATAAAAAATGATCAAAATGCTAGTAGCATGATTTGGCTACATAAACAAAGCATATCTACAAAGAAAAATTCAGAGAGAAGCAGAGGGTAAAAATTTAGTGCCACACTACAAAATTCAAGGGTCATTATGCAGAGTTTTGTTTTTAATCTTACAGAAGGATCAAATTGAAGTCATTAAAAGGTAAAATGTCTAAAGTTAAAACACATAGCTATTTAACAGCTGTTCTCCAAAGTTTTGCCATCTGTACTATCTAAAAACATCATGAAAAGAAAAAAAAAGTGCATGATAATTATATGAACAGGAAAGTACAAAAATATCTATGATTTTAGGGGAAAAGGCAGGTAAGTGATACTACATTTTCTCATAATATTGCAAATCACCAGCAAATTTGTGGACTGAATATGAGATTGCCTAAATACTTAGTTTCTTATCAGCAAGACACCATAATATAATCCTGATGTTAGAAAATCCAGCATAAAACAATAAGGCCAGGAACGAATAAACATAATAAATCTACTAATCGTGTGGAAAAAGCAAACTGTTTCTGATTATACAATGACAAAATTAAATAGGAAAACAGAAAATGAATTTAAATCAAGCCGCTAATGCTTTACATTAAGGTAGCAGTTTTCTCAAGGCTGTCAAGACATCCTTATTTCTCAGCGTGTATATCAGGGGGTTAAACATCGGTGTGATAACAGTATAGAAAAGTGAGAGAAATTTGTCTGTTCTGGAAGAATTTTTGGATTTGGGTCGTAAATATGTAACGATTGCAGATCCAAAGAATAAAGTCACAACCATGACATGAGATGAGCAGGTGGAGAAAGCCTTTGCTCTTCCCGTTGCCGATGGCAACTTCAGGATGGTGGAGGTGATTCTACCGTAGGAGCCAAGTATCAGCAGAAAAGGGACCATGACAAACAGCACAGCAACTGTAAAGACCAGCATCTTGTTCAGAAACGTGTCCCCACAGGCCAGCTTCAGTACTGGGGGGATGTCACAGAAGTAGTGATTGATTTGGTTGGACCTACAAAAGGACAGAGAGAAAATCTGGCTTGTCTGCCCTATCTCAACTGGAACTGCAGTGACCCAGCAGGCAGCCACCAGCTGGACACAGACCTTGTGGTTCATGACCAGAGGATAGTGCAGAGGGCTACAAATGGCCACGTAGCGGTCACAGGCCATCACTGTGAGAAGCAGGCACTCTATGTTTCCAAATATAAGGACAAAACTCATCTGTGTTGCACAAGCAAACAGAGAAATATGTCTTTTCTGAGTCCAGAGGTTTATGAGCATTCTAGGAAGAGTGGCAGACACATAACACATTTCCAAGAAGGAAAAATTACTGAGGAAAAAGTACATGGGAGCCTGGAGCGTCTGGTCTGTCCCGGTTATGAGAATAATGATGCCATTTCCCATCAGAGTTATCACATAGGTAAACAGAAACATCACAAAAAGAAACATTTGGAGATTGGGAATGTCAGAAAATCCCAAAAGAACAAATTCCATATTTGAAGTGAGATTCACATTCACTAGATTTTTTGAGGTTCCATCTGTGAAAATAGCACAGTTAGACATTTATCTTTTTTGTTTTGTAATTTCTATAAATTAAAGGGATTTAGGGGAATCATTAATAGTACATAAGATTTCTATGCTCTATTAATGTCTAGTATTTTATATCCTGGACTCAACATAACTGAAGTTTAATGGAGAATATGTATGCTAAATTCTAAATATAAAAGCATAAGTTACAATTCAAGGTTTAACTTTAAATAAAAGTGATATGTTTAAGATTTATGCACTTTCATTTTGAATCTGTGTGCAGAGCAAAATCTATCCATTTTACTTTTATTAAAAAAGCAAAATTCTGAAGCAGAAATATTTGCATCCCACTTTCTCAGTGGTAGGGCATCACTAAATTCTGTAATGAATTTTTCAGGAATTTCCCAACTCTTCCATTAGAACCTTTTCAAGAATAAAGCATGCCTTTCCTTCCATATTCTGCAATGATAGCTCTTACTTTTTGTGTGTGCACTTTATTTGAGACCATTCTGACTGCCTTTATCTACTAAAATAAGCAACATAGCCATCAGGCATTATAAAGCAGGAACATTTATTTATCTTTTACAAGGATACAGCTTATGTTTGACAGTGTTCTTATCGGTGGTTATTTAATTAATAATAACAAACTTGAAGGAATTACATTGATATGATTTCTGAAACTCTGCCTGGTAAATCTATTCTAAAATCTCTTATGATGTGCCAGAGGTCACTTTTATTTAAAAATTATCATGCTAATAATATATATATGAGATGCAGCATATGAAAATTAAAACCAAAAACTATAAATTATTTAAAATATGGCTAATACACAGTTGTCAAAATATCAAAAGCAGAGAATATATATTTTAGCTAGTAAGTAGGTAAGCAAGTATGGTTTAGTTAGTAACCGATGGACAGGGAGGATTGGCGTGCTGCGATACTTGGGGTTGCAAAGAGTCGGACAGGCCTGAGTGATTGAACTGAACTGAACAGACACTCAAAGTTCTATATTGAGATATACTTGGAAAATATAAGAATTTTCAAAGAAAGGTTATTAAGAAAATGTAGCTTTAAATAATATCTAGGAAATTGGTAAACACAAATTACCTTGTGCTAGTCTTGTGTTAGTAAGCTACTTGCAATAACATATTATTAAATTGTGTTAATGTCATGTTATATTAATATTATAGATGAAGAAACTAGGGCTCAAAGGTTTACATGATTAAACTAAGAAAAAAAAAAAAAAAAGATGTTGTCTTTGACTTCCAGGATTCATGAGCATTGTGGGAAGGATAACAGATCCATAAATATTTCCAAAAGGAAAGAATTGCCAGGGAAAGAATACATAGAATTGTAGGCGTCAGGACCTACTTTTGTTATTAGAATTATGATTCTATTGCTCATCAAAATAATGATATACCTAACTAAAAACATCCCAAATAGAAGCCACTGGAGATGGTGAACATCAGCAAAGACCCAGAGAAGAAATTCCTTCAGTTTAGTTAAGTTTTATTCTGGTATATTTCTTTTGACTTTTTTGCTTTTCATCGCTGTTCTTTTTTTGTTCTCTTCTCTTTTTGTGTGTTTTCTCTGTAGATAAAGAGAATTTACATTTGTTTTCACTACTTCATCCCCAACATTTCTTGTTCTTCAGTGCTAAATAAATTATAATTTCTAATTGTACAAGTCCAGCATTTTGAGATTTAAATTTTCAGCATATACCATGAACAAGATTCATGGTAAGACAAAATTTTTTGCATGTTATTCTCAACAGTGAGCCATTTAGACAAAAATAACTACTCTATGTGTGGTCTCTAAATTATCTCTTTCTTGTTAACATTTAAGTGATTATTATTAAGGAAAATAGATATTAATGCTTGAATACTGCTATCTTTGAACTCAAGTCTCTATTACTTGGAAAAATTCAAATTATTAAGATGTATGATGATATTCCATATCATTTTGTTGTTGTTCATATCACCATCTCTACCCTATCTACTTCAGTTAGGTCTGTATATTTAATATTAATCAGCAAATTAAACCATGTAAGTAATTTAAAATCAGTATTGAACTCAAAATTATTTCATTATATGAATTTAAAAGCATTTTTTTTCTTAAAATGGATGTTCCTTGAATTCCCCAGAACTTGCAATGGTATGAACTAGATTGTTTCATATTCGTTTCTGTTCAGTCACTCAGTCATGTCTGACTCTTTGCAACTCCATGAACTGCAGCATACCAGGCTTCCCTGTTCATCATCAATTTCTGGAGCTTGCTCAAATTCATGTCCATTGAGTCAGTGATGCCATCCAACCACCTCATCCTCTGTGCTCCCCTTCTCCTGCCTTCGGTCTTTCCCAGCATCAGGATCTTTTCTAATAAGTCATTTCTTCATATCTGATGGCCAAAGTATAGGAGCTTCAGCTTCAGCATCAGTCTTTGTTTTATAGTAAATGTCTTCTTAAAATATCATCAGGATTCTAATTAATTTTAAAATACCCATTAAAAATATTGGCTCAAAACCAAGTTATCTCCCCATGTTATATAAAATATATCAGTTATTCAAGTCTTTAGCATTTCAAATAATTTAATATTATTAAATATTTTTAACTATAAAATTATTATAAATATAATATATTAAATATTATTATTAAAATTTTAACTATAAAAAGTATATTTTTAAATATATTATAAACTATATTTGACCTTGTCAGAAATACATGGAAGTTCCTTTAATATATCACTCTTGCTATTATATACTAAGTATTAAATTTTAAAATAAAAGTGATAAACTAGCCATTTCCTTCTCCAGGAGATCTTCCCGACCCAAGGAGTGAACCCAGGTCTCCCGCATTGTAGGCAGATGTTTTACGATCTGAGCCACCAGGGAAGTCTTACAAGAATATAAAATAGCTCATATTTACCATTCTTATATAATATGATGCTGATTTTTTCTCGCTGTAGAGTATATAAATAATTATATTAGTTTACAAGAAATCACAATTTAATCAGACATTCAATTTACCTTTGAAATATTCTGTTCTTTTCAAAATAAAGGACTCTTTAACAAAGTTTCTCTACCCCATGAGATCTCGTAGACCAGTAATGTTACATTTCCAATTAAAAGCATCATTTGGCACTCTATAATCTCTTTGATTTTTCCCAGGTAGTTCTCACTCCACCCAGAATGCTTTCTCCTCAGCCTCTCCATGGACTAGAGTGCACAGCACACTTTTTATTTCTTAAAAATGAATAAGATGCTGAGCAATATAACTGGAGACCACCTAAAACTGACACACACCAAACTCAAACGCTGTCATGAACACTCTACTGTGAGCCTCTTTCTAGTAACACTGAGCTTGCAGCACAGTTTCCTGAACATGTTTTTCTTATATCTTCCTATATTATATTCTTAATTGATATTTAGGGTCCTGCACATGTAATTGCCCAGATGATAAATACTATCTTAATCTTTTTTAAAATATAAATTTATTTATTTTAATTGGAGGATAATTAATTTACAATACTGTATTGGTTTTGCATACATCAACAGGAATCCGCCATGGGTGTACATGTGTTCCCCATTCTGAATCCCTCTCCCTCCTCTCTCCCCATACCATCCCTCTGGGTCATCTCAGTGCCCTTATATGTTATTGATTCTTCCCTAGGCACTAGGAAGGCCTAAGAGATAGATGCTATATTATTATTCCTAGAATAAAAAAATTATAACCACAGATAATAGAGGTTTTACTTTCTCAGTTTCACATTTCTAGTGTGAATGCAGTTATAAGGGAAAATTATACCAAAATTTTATATAGGATAAAATAACTTGAATTCTCCAACTGAGATAGTGTGGAAAAGTTACAACCTATGTCTTCTGGGCTTCAGTTCTGGGAAAAAACAATTATTCCCAACACCTAGATTATTTCAAAAATGTTGATTTTACCCAGTCATGTTACTTATTAGTAAACAGTGGCTTCTAAGGGTTTATGATTACAAACATAAAATATTTCCCTGAAACTGAGCTCTGATGGTAGTGTTCTAACAGAGTGACTATGACAGTAATAACACAGTATCAGGGATCATGTGGAAGACATCATAGGAGGTGCCTGAGGAGTGGGTGATGTGAGAAATCAGCCAGCTCTGAGCTCCTGCAGGTGTATAACCAAAAATCAACTATGCTGGAAGGAGTTCCAAAGTCTCTTAATTAGCACAGTGTAGTATTGTGCATGGATAGAGGAAACTTCTGATGCCATAGAAAATAAAATTCAAAAAAGACACAAATTTATCATCCAATACAAAAATACCACACCATATTTGCAAAATATAGACTTTTAAATTAATTTTATTGGAATAGCATGGTAGCTTTAAAATAGGAAAGCTTTACGTGATGCATAGGTTCAAATAGTGTAGAAAGTAAGCGAAACAATGAAAGCATTCTAAATTAAAAATTGCATAATCTTGAAGCAGGAAAACTTTGACTTTGGCTCAAAATTAGAATTCAGGACACAAAACATGAAAAAAAAATAACTACATAAAAGTAGGTAATTCTACTTGATGGAAATGAGCATGCACCAAAAGTAAAGGTAAACTAGTATAAGTAAAGTTTTGGAAAAAATATGTCATATCTCAGATAGATTTTTATTTTCCATCACAAAAAGATATTTTTAATTATCAAGGAAAAGTCTAAAGTGAAATCAGAAAATGATACAAATAGTTTAAGGAACACTTCACAGAAAACAGAGGGAAATGATTTTAAAAATGGGAAGATACTCAACATGTTAATTAACAAGGAATAAAATTTAAATGTACAGAGATTTAGTTGTTAAAAATAATCTGATATTTTTCTATGTAGTTTTCTGGGAAAACACATTAATACACTAATTATATTGAGAAAAACTCTGATAGAAATTAAAATTTATCCTATAATAAAAATAGCATACCAAATTGGCAAAATAAGAGCATTAAAAAGTCTGCTATTGGACTACTGAGAAAATTTTGAGACAGAAATATGGATTTTTATTAATACATTATAACAGAATGGGAAAATCTTCTAAGGGTTTACACATTCACATATTTCAAAAGTGAAGTAATGAAAGAGTTATAGTACATGTTTCTATACTGTTGAAGGAAAGAAAGTTTTTCTCGATTGACTCAGAATTAGAATGCAGAAGACAAAAACCGAAAAATCTACGCAAAAATAAATAATTCCACTTGGTACAACCTTACACTAAAAGTAAAATTAAAATGTTTTGATAAAGATGACAAAACATAATACCTCACCTAAAGTGCTATTTGCTTTTATTAATAAGCTCCATTTAAATATCAGGAAGTCAAAATAAAACAAAAGTAGAAAAATGAACCAAATAGTTGAAGTAACAGTTCACAGAAAAGGGAAGAAAATCATCATTTAGATATAGGGACAAAATCTCAATTGCATTCAAGAAAAGGGAATGAAAAATGTATATTGTGTACATTTGGTACATGAAACAGTCTAAGACATTTCCCCAATCAATCTCTTGGGAAAATATACTTTTTACACTCATGAGAATGCCAATGCCCAAACCTGTGGAGAAGAACTGGACACCTTCAATTAATTACTCTTAGAATCAATGAACATGTGTAGATATGATTTTATGTCCTTCTGCATTTTTCAGCATTGTTTGTAAAAGATGATCATTCACCCAACTGTGAATGATCAGGTGGACTGTCTCTCTTTGACTTAATGAGCCTTCATTTTGATGTTATCATTGACTTTTTACTTTTTCCCATAGCTATCTGTTTCCTTCAAAATAGGAGTTTTGTAATTTTTTATCCAAATTTGTCTAGTGTTTTCAGTAGGAAGAATGTCTTGCTGTGATCCTATATGTTCCAACCAGAAATGAAAGTTACTTCTTCATTGTTTAAATGTTCCTAATTATATTCAACTGATTTTACTACATAAAATATTGTTTTTGTGTACTTTATAATCCCTCTTTCAATGATCTTATTCATTTATTAATATATCTCTTCTATAAACTGCCAGTGAACTTTATCTCTTTATCCATTTACCCCTTCATAGGATAGCAGTTTAAAATTTAAATATCTACAGTAATCTTTATTTAATGAAAATGAAGTCTATTGTAGGTACTTTCATATTATTTCATTATGTAAACATTTATAAAATTTTGAGAGTAGTAGCAAGTTATATTCTCAAGTAGAGGAAATTGGATTTCAGAGTAATTAAATCATCAACTCAATGGCATAGCTATTAAACATCAGAGCTTGTTCCATGTCCTATATCATTAGATGTCATTCCAATTCTGTGCATATTCTTCTTCCACTGAAAGATCATTTTACACCCCAGGCCAGAGTGCATTCACATCATTTAACTTTGTTGTTTATTGCTCCAGAATCAAGCTTTTTTCTTTTTTTTCTCATCACTAATAAGAGGAAAAAAAAATGTTGTTACTTTTCTATCCCAGAAGAGAATTAGTGTTTTTTGTCCCTGAGATATCCCTAAAGATTTCAAGAGCCAGAGAATCTGATATAAGAGTTCAAATGGTCAATACTCATAACATCTTTTAACTGAGTACACAGTTCATTTTCACAGGTAATATGAAAGGATTTTCATTGACTACAAAATATTTTAGAAGCAATAACCTTAAATCTTGTATTAGATTCTATGCCTTAATATTTAACTCTTAGATAATTTTTTCTAGTTAATTCAGAACTGAATTAAGGATTGAGTGAGGAAATTTATGAGAACATAGTAGGGAAAATAAAGACTCCCTGCATTTTTAGCCCAATGTAGCTATAAATTAGAAAATGGTTTTAATTTCCTAGATGGAAGACAGAAGTAAGAGTAAGGGTATAAATAAATGGCTATATTTAAACTTTAGAAAAATTATTAAATGGAAAGAAAATTATTTATTAACCAGGCACTGGGTATATGTCTTTTGAAGATCATTATTTTTTCTCATGGAGGGATATAAATTAATTTTAAATTTATTTCACTAGTTAATTGATTGATCTAGAAGCTATAGGAAGATTTTTGCTTCATTTTGTTTTCATAGTCTACTTAAGCTTGATTTTAAAAAAGATTCAGGAACATAAGAATGTTAATTTGTATTTCTAGGGGCATAGCAATTCCAGAATAGTGGCATGACAATTAGCTTGTGATATGTTGATGGTAATAGCATGGGGTCTGGCAAAAGAGAAATTTGTACTTCAGCCTTGGTGCCTCTAGTAATTCACTGTGTGAGCTTACTCAGTTCATAGGCCTAGCTGGTCCTTCAATTGTCTAGTGGATAAAATAATTCTCGTTTATTTGGTTGTAGGTTGATATGTAGATTGCATATATACCATCTCCAACCTCTTGTAGTCACTTTATGGTTTGTGGTAGCTGTTAACACAGTTTTGTTTTTCTGAAACTCAGTGTTTATAATATTATCCATTGCATGAGTGTCTATTATTGTGTGTTTCCCACCTGTTTGAGAATTGAGGAGCTCATTTGATTTAGTTTTTCAAAATGATGATACTTTGTCAAAAATCTGGGATCCATCTACCTAGACTCTTCCTCTCAAAGTGAAATCGGCTAGATGCAAAAACAGTTAGTTCTAATTTCCTTAATTAGTGGACAGAATCGCCTGTTTGAAGAGCATCCTGGATGAAGTAAATGACCCCATACTTTTTGTCTGTGTGTGCTAAGTTATGTCTGACTCTTTGCCACCCCATGGGCTGGCCCACTAGGCTCCTCTGTCCATGGAATTTTCCAGGCAAGGGTACTGGATTAGATTGCCATTTCCCTCTCCAGGGTATTTTCGTGATCCAGGGATCAAACCCACATCTCCTGCATTGGCAGATGGATTCTTTATCACTGGCACCACCTGGGAAACACATTTTGTCTATCATTCCTAATTTCTCTACAATGGAATAGGTAATTGCTCTAATGAAGCATGATTAAGTATAACATATGCCTTCATTCATAATCCACCTTTTGTACCTATGGCTGATTCATGTTGAAGTTTGATAAAAAAAAAAAAAATTTGCAAAGCAATTATCCTTCAATTAAAGAATGAATAAATTAAAAAAAGAAAAGAAAGAAATGGAGAATAGAAAAAAATAGATCAGAGATATAAAGGTTTGTGAGAAAGTTGTAAAGAACAAAATTATAGAGATATTTAAGTAAACATACTATTATTTTATTGATATGCCCCACATCAGAATGCACTGAAAGAGAATTTTTAAGATGACTGATAGGATTAAATACTGGAATTCAGTTAGTTTAATTTCATGAGAATGATATTTTTAATTTATATTAAGTGTCATGTAACACATAAGCTTAACTAAAAGAAGAGCTACTTAGATTTTGGTTTGGAATCCATGTATTATCCAATGCTTTGACAAAAACTTGATTTCCTAGCTCCCTATTTATTTATAACTTCCCCATCAAGTTAAGAAAAATGTGAAACAAATTATAGTCATATTTAATATGTATGCATCCTTCACATATCATTGATACTTTAATAAAACATAAAACATTTTAATGCATCTCATAAATAAGAAATCTGTTGTCATACCATGTTCATATAGTTAAACAAAATACACACCAAAATTTTGATCAATTTTATTCTTTTATTTGAAGGCTCAAGTTACTTTGGCTAAATCACATTAGGGGCTAAATCTGAGATTAATATTAAGGTTCTAGAGTTAAATACAATATTTTTTATCTTCCACAACTGTGCTGCCTCAAACACATCAGTTAAATAAAAATTAGAATAAAGATAAAGCTAAAGTTTCCCTTGTGAAGGTTAATGAACATGTGTTATTAAGAATGTCTTTATTAGACAATCTTGATGTATTTTTCAAAATTTGTCTGCATATTTTATTATATTTATTGTATTTCTTATCTGTCTAATTCTTATTTTGAAACTGATTCTTGTCCATCAACATTTTTGTGTGTAATATATAGATTCTTGAAGGAGAAAGACTGATAAAAAATTTTAAAAATGACTATATTGTTAATACTCAAATAATACATTTAGTACACTTAATACCTTTAAAGTTAATAAACTTGATGATTTTATAAGATATTTTATTAATATAACCATTCAAACTAAACTGGAATTTTTATAATACATTTATGTGTATATATGTGCTTTTAAGAGTAATATGTGCATTCTTTGAATTAACAAAGAGATAAACAGTTGATTTAGTTATATATTATATTTGTACCATATATATTTCTCTAAGGATTAAGTAAGATTTTGCTTTTTTATTTGACAACTCCATAGCTGAAAAATTATTTATTATATGTATTAAGAAAAATTGTCACATGAATGGTGGAACTATCTGAGAAAATGAAGACATGGGACTTTGTTTTCCTTCTAAAAGTGATTTTAAGCTGATTTGCTCATTCTCTATTTGATGTATGCATGTCTTATTATAACAAAGACGTAGTGCATTTCATGTTAGTAATATAAGCTATTGGTAGGTCACTGAATTCAGCTCATTCCCACCCACAGTAGATTTTTCATTCATCTGTATAGCACACTGAAGAAAAACAAGAGTCATGATACTGAAATCTTGGTCCTAAATACAGTAAATGAAATATCTAATTGCTTCAATACTGGAGATTTTAGGAACAGATACTGATGACCTTTTAACATTTTGCTTGTTTGTTATGGACTTTGCTTTCTTCTTACTCCACTGAATAAGCAACAGTCTGACATCATAGGGAAATATGAGCCATAATAAAACACTACATTGTGGTTTATATAGTTATGTGCTTCTTTTAGCAGTACCTTTTCTAAAGAGTTATTATCTGTCATCAGGAGATATTTACAATTAGTGCTATTTATATCCAAGGGTTCTACTTCCCTGGATTCAATCAGCTGTAGATCCAAAGTATTGTGAAAATAATGATTTGCAGAGTTCAAAAAGTAAAACAACTTTGCAGCACATCAACAACTATTTTAAAAGCATTTAAATTGTATTTACAATCTTTTAGACAACATGCACATTATATTAGGTTTTATAAGTAATCTATAGATGGGTTCAAGTATGTGAGAAGAGGTGTGTTGCTTATATTGTAAATATCTCCTTATTTTATATAAAGAACTTGTGCATCTTTCATTTTGGTATGGGGGAGGGGAATTCTGGAACTACATGCCCCCCACCTAGGGATGACTGTATCTTATAGTAATTATAGAAAATTCCGGTACCAGAATGCCTAAGTGGTTAAGGCATTAGACCTAAGATCCAATGGATTTATATCCTTGTGGGTTTGAACCTCACTTCTGGTACAAGTGGATTTGCTTGGGCTTCCCTGATGATTCACATTATAAAGAATTTGCCTGCAATGCAGGAAATCCAGGTTTGACCACTGGGTCAGGAAGATTCCCTGAAGGGAATGGCTACTACACACTCCAGTTTTCCTGCCTAGACAGAGGAGCCTGGTGGGCTGCAGTCCATGAGATTTCAAAGAGTTGGACATGACTAAGTGATATTACAATGATAATAATAATAATCATATTTCCTAGTAATCTGGGGACATGATAAAGTTAAGAAATTTTCACGTTGTTTTTTTTTTAATTTTTAAATTTTTATTTATTTTAATTGGAGTTTAATTACTTTACAATATTGTATTGGTTTTGCCATACGTCAACATGAATCCACCACAAGTGTACACGTGTTCCCCATCCTGAACCTCCCCCCTCCTCCCTCCCCATACTATCCCTCTGGGTCATCCCAGTGCACCAGCCCCAAGCATCCTGTATGCTGCATCAAACCTGGACTGCTGATTCGTTTCTTATATGATATTATACATGTTTCAATGCCATTCTCCCAAATTATCCCCCCACTCCCTCTCCCACAGAGTCCAAAAGACTGTTCTATACATCTGTGTCTCTTTTCCTGTCTCACATACAGAGTTATCATTACCATCTTTCTAAATTCCGTATATGTGTGTTAGT
Source organism: Tragelaphus eurycerus (assembly GCA_935064755.1). Lineage (NCBI taxonomy): Eukaryota > Metazoa > Chordata > Mammalia > Artiodactyla > Bovidae > Tragelaphus > Tragelaphus eurycerus. The sequence goes on along the minus strand of CAKXYN010000337.1, from coordinate 60,677 downwards.
ATATTGTATTGGTGTTTTACTTTCTGGCTTACTTCACTCTGTATAATTGGCTCCTTGTTTTTTTTTTTTGTTTGTTTGTTTAAATAATATTTAAATTTAACACTATCTCCTGATGTAAAGCATAAAGCGTCTGTCTACAATGCAGGAGATTTGGGTTCAATCCCTGGGTCAGGAAGATTCCTTGGAGAAGGAAATGGCAACCCACTCCAGTACCCTTGCCTAGAAAATCCCATAGATGGAGGAGCTTGGTGCAGGCTACTGTCCATGGGGTCTCAAAGAGTCGGGCATGACTGAGTGACTACTTCACTTCACTTCACTTCTGATGTAAATGTATTTGCTCACATTTCACAAATTTTAAACTTCATGCATACGGTAGAAAAACTGGGATTAGCACTTAGGTGTGTATTTTCTACTATAATAATTTTGGGAGTAAAAACTCCTATATTCATTTTTGTCTTTGTGGATTTTCTGATGACATAATATGAAAGTGAGCAGTCATAAATTTAACAGAATATAAACTGGAAGTTAAAACATGTAAACTGCACTATTTTAACATGAAAATTTAATCAACAGCAGTTAATTTATTTTTACAGAGTAATGCATCCACTTGGACTCAACTTTTACTCACTGGACTGTTCCCTTCCTGAAAAGGATTTCTAAGAAACAGACATGAGGATATAATTGGTGGACTCTATTTTTGCCATATATTGCTTTTGGAACTTAAAAATGAAGACTGAGATATCAGGGTCACCATCAGATTTAGATTTATACAGGATTCAGATAAAAAATAGGACTGAGGTCACCATGTTTATACTGATGGGCTTTACAGATGATTCTGAGGTGCAAATCTTTCTATTTTTACTCTTTCTAGCAATCTATCTTTTTACAATGATAGGAAATTTGGGGTTGGTTTTCTTGGTCATTATGGATTCCCGGCTCCACAACCCCATGTACTATTTTCTGACAGCATTATCATTCTTGGATGCCTGCTATTCTTCTGTTATCACCCCCAAAATGCTGATCAATTTCCTGTCAGAAAATAAAACCATTTCCTTTCTGGGATGTGCCACACAGATGTTTCTCTTTCTCACTTGTGGGACCACAGAATGCTTCATCCTGGCGGCAATGGCCTATGATCGCTATGTAGCCATCTACAACCCTCTCCTGTACTTAGTTACAATGTCACCCAGAGTCTATGTGCCACTTATACTTTCCTGCCATGTTGTTGGTGTCTTGCATGCTACTTTACACACAGTGGCTACTTTCAGCCTCGCCTTCTGTGCCTCCAATGAAATCAGACACGTGTTCTGTGACATCCCTCCCCTCCCTCGCTATTTCTTGCTCTGATACTCGCATGAACCAGCTTCTAGTTTTCTACTTTGCAGGCTCTATTGAGATATCCACCATATTAATTGTTCTGATCTCCTATGGTTTCATCCTGTTGGCCATTATGAGGATGCGTTCTGCTGAAGGAAGAAGGAAAGTCTTTTCTACTTGTGGCTCTCACCTAACTGGAGTGTCCATTTTTCATGGTACGGTTCTCTTTATGTACGTGAGACCCAGGTCCAGCTATGCCTTGGATCATGACATGATCGTGTCTGTGTTTTACACCATCATAATTCCCATGCTGAATCCCATCATCTATAGTTTGAGGAACAAAGATGTCAAAGAGGCGATGAAGAAAGTGTTTGGGAAAAATTGGTTTATCAACAAAGTATATTTTTCACACTAAACATTAAATTGAAATAAATTAAGACTAGTGTTTAATGTTTTTAAATAAAAAAAGTTGTAATTAAAATATTTTCTATGTGTTTATTTGTGTTTACCTGTTATTCTTAGATGTTTAAAATAAAGATTATAGTCAACTCAATACATATGCAGTTTTTGCACATGCAGGAAACTGACATCTATATACATCTATCTCCACATAACATGGGTATGTAATATGCATTTTATTATCATACTCAGATGAAGGCTTTACATATATATATATATGTATGTATCTACAGATAAACACATACACATGTATACACACACACACATATATGCATATATACACACTGGTTGATTTTCTGGAACGCTCTTGCTTTTTTGATGATCCATCAGATGTTGGCAATTTGATTTCTGATTCCTCTGCCTTTTGTAAAATCAGCTTGAACATCTGGAAGTTAACGGTTCACGTATTGCTGAAGCCTGGCTTAGAGAAGTTTAAGCATTACTTTACTAGCGTGTGATATGAGTGCAATTGTGCAGTAGTGTGAGCATTATTTGGCATTGCCTTTCTTTGGGATTGGAATGAAAACTGACCTTTTCCAGTCCTGTGGCCACTGCTGTTTTCCAAATTTGCTGGCATATTGAGTGCTGCACTTTTACAGCATCATCATTCACAATTTGAAATAGCTCAACTGAAATTCCATCACCTCCACTAACTTTTGTTCGTAGGGATGCTTCCTAAGGTCCACTTGACTTCACATGCCACGATGTCTGGCTCTACATCAGTGATCACACCATCGTGGTTATCTGGGTCGTGAAGATCTTTTTTGTACACTTTTTCTGTGTATTCTTGCCACCTCTTCTTAATATCTACTGCTTCTGTTAGGTCCCTACTATTTCTGTCCTTAATCAAGCCCATATTTGCATGAAATGCTCCCTTGGTATCTTTAATTTTCTTGAAGAGATCTCTAGTCTTTCCCATTCTATTGTTTCCTCTATTTCTTTGCACTCATTGCTGAGGAAGGCTTTCTTATCTCTCCTTGCTATTCTTTGGAACTCTGTATTCAAATGGGTATATCTTTCCTTTTCTCCTTTGCTTTTCATTTCCCTTCTTTTCACAATAAAACATCTATTTCTGCTTTATTGACTATGCCAAAGCCTTTGACTATGTGGATCACAATAAACTGTGGAAAATTCTGAAAGAGATGGGCATACCAGACCACCTGACCTGCCTCTTGAGAAACCTGTATGCAGGTCAGGAAGCAACAGTTAGAACTGGACATGGAACAACAGACTGATTCCAAATAGGAAAAAGAGTATGTCAAGGCTGTATATTGTCACCCTGCTTATTTAACTTATATGCAGAGCACATCGTGAGAAACATTGGGCAGGATGAAGCCCAAGCTGGAATCAAGATTTCTGGGAGAAATATCAGTCACCTCAGATATGCAGATGACACCACCCTTATGGCAGAAAGTGAAGAAGAAGTAAAGAGCCTCTTGAGAAAGTGAAAGAGGAGAGTGAAAAAGTTGTCTTAATCAACATCCAGAAAAGTGAGATCATGGCATCTGGTCCCATCACTTCATGGGAAATAGATGGGGAAACTGGAAACACTGGCTGACTTTATTTTTCTGGGCTCCAAAATGACTGCAGATGCTGATTGCAGCCATGAAATTAAAAGACGCTTACTCCTTGGAAGGAAAGTTATGACCAACCTGGATAGCATATTGAAAAACAGAGACAAATTACTTTGTCAACAAAGGTATGTCTAGTCAAGGCTATGGTTTTTCAGTAGTCCTGTATGGATGTGAGAGTTGGAATATAAGGAAAACTGAGTGCAGAAGAATTGATGCTTTTGACTGTGGTGTTGGAGAAGACTCTTGAGAGTCCCTTGGACTGCAAGGAGATCCAACCAGTCCATCCTAAAGGAGACCAGTCCTGTGTGTTCATTGGAAGGACTGATGTTGAAGCTGAAACTCCAGTACTTTGACCACCTGAGGCAAAGAGCTGACTTGTTGGAAAAGACCTTTCTTCCTGGAAAGCTTGAGGGCAGGAAGAGAAGGGGATGACAGAGGATGAGATGGCTGGATGGCATCACTGACTCGATGGACATGAGTTTGGGTAGGCTCCGGGAGTTGGTGATGGACAGCGAGGCCTGGCGTGCTGCGATTCATGAGGTGGCAAAGAATCAGACATGACTGAGCAACTGAACTGAACTGAATTGCAAATTGTGTTGAACATTTTTTTTAATGTGCTAAGTTGCCATCTGTGTATTTTTGTGATAAAGTATCTGCACTTTATGTCCATGTTGTACTGTTAATCTTTCATTTTCATATGGTTAAGATTTAGTATTCTTTTAAGCTATTATCCATATTCAGCATCATTATTTTGAAAAAGGGCTATCCTTCTTCTATGTATTTTCCTTAACATCTTTGTCAAAAATCAGTTGACTATCCTGTGTAAATTTACTTCTAAAAAGTCTATTTTGTTGCAGACTTAGATGTCTATCCTCTCCCCAGTGCCACAATATCTTGGTTATTGTAGATTTGTGTTAAATCTTGAAATTATGTGAGGCCTCCAACACTTTCAACAATGTTTTGAATACTTTAGCTTCTTTACATTTTCATAAAAATTATATTTATTACCTTGTCTTTTCTGTAAAAGTGCTTGTTTAATTTTAAGTAGGGCTCCACTGAATATAGAGATCTTTTGCGATTGCATTTAATTAATAGAGCCTTTGTTCACAGTTGGACTGTTTACAAAATTCCTTCCTTTTTTTTTCCTTCCCTCTTTTTTTTTTTCTTCCTGTTTCTTTTAATTCTTTTCTTTTCTTTTCTCTTCTTTTTTCTCTCTTTGGTTTTGTACTCAGACTCTATCACCAGCACTTCCTAATTACTGATTTAGAATCTCTGGATGTAGACTGGAAGCATATATGTCTTATTTACAATTGTTTGAAAACAATTTAAATGCATTGCTAGGTACCAATTTATGGAGTGGTATATGGCACATTCCAAATACAAGTCTCCATGCAACTGAAAAAGCTTGGAATTTATCTGCCAAATCTCTAATTTAAAAGGTTCTACCACATAGAATATTAAAGTTACCTGTATACTGTACCATGTCTCCTGTCAAACTCTCTATGCATATATTTATGTCATACCTCTTCCATTAAACTACTCACTAAAATTTAATATATTTAAACTGTTTATTTAAATAATTTGTCTCTTATAATAATCATAAATCTAGCACTTTTAAGTTTAAGTAACTATAATAATCATCACTAAATGGTTATGAATTCTCTCATAGCTTATGCTTTCACATAATTTCATTGTGTGTATGTATAAAGAATTTTGAGAGAAGTAATACTACATATTTCTGGGAGTTATACTACTTATAACAGGTCATATTTCCTGGTACACAGGTATTTAGTGTCAGAATGAGGGCCATGTTCTGTATCAGATTTAATTTCCAATTCTATGAATATCCTTTTCCACTAAGAGATCATTATATTCAGAGGCCTACTGCACTTATTCAATTTTATTTATAATAAGAGTTCATTGCTCCAGAACCAGCTACTCATTTACTATGGGGGAAAAATGAAATCAGGTTGTTACTTTCTGTCCCAGAAGAGAATTAGTGAGTTTATTCCTTGGAGCTTCCCTGTAGATTTCAAGAAGAGCTTGGCAATCTGCTGTAAGACTCCCAATGCCTAATATTCGTGTATACCTTAATCGAGCAATAAATTTCCACAGGTAAGAGGAAAGGCTTTTCATCACTTATAAAACATTTTAGAAGCTTTAAGAACTCCAGGGAACATGGTAGAGAAATAGAATCCACTCTTACTATACTTAGGTATATAGAACTATAGATTAGAAAATTAATTTCCTCAATGCAAGATAACAGAAAGAGGATGGTAGAAATAAAAAGTTGATTTAAACAAGAAAATATATTAAAAGGAGAAATAGTTAACTGTCAATCAAAAAAAAGGAAACAAGTAACAATCAATCAGCAACTGGATAAGTGCCATTTGGTGATGAAGATGTTTTTCTCATGGAGGGATATAAATAAATTTGAAATTCATTTTACTAGTCAGTTGATTGCTCTAGAAGGTACTTCTGTTTTTTGTTTTGTTTTGCTTTAATATCCTGATCCTTCACCTAAAGGCTGTATAAATGAATTCAAATACATGGAGATATTATTTGGCATTATTTCTAGGGTATGTCATTTCCAGAACTGTGGCATATCACAAAGAGTCTGCATACGGTCAAGGGGCAATAGAGTAACATGCGGCAACAGAAAATCCTGGATTTGAATCCTAACTCTGCTACTAACTTAATATGTAAACTTGATTGACTTATGTGTCTAGCTCGTCCTTAGGTTTCTCATGTGTAAAATGCTGGATTATTTAACTACAGGTTGCTATGTAGATTACTTAAGATGAAGCACACAAATTTTCTAATACCTAGTAGCCACTTAACACATGGTAATTGCTATCACGTCTTTCCTTCTTTTCAAGCCTGGTGTTTGTAGTATTTTTTTTTCACAGATATGAAGTTCAGCATGTTTTCTCACTGTATGAGAGTTGAGGAGATTATTTGATTTTAGTTTTCCAGAATGTGGCTATTTGGCTAAAAATTTGCAATCCATATTTTTGGTTTTCTAGGCTCTATCTCTTAAAGTAATATTGCTGGATATAATCATTTCTAATTTCCTTAAATATTAGATGATAGAAGTGCCTGTGCTGGAGCACCCTGGATGCAGGAGATAAAGTCCTTACATTTTATGGCATATGATATTATAGTCATATTCATAATACAGTTACTGGAAATGCTGTTACATTAAAAAATACCTGAAAATGATCAGCCAATACACAGGTTTCTCCATTTAAATGAGAGAAGCATTCTGGAAAGTCAAGTCATTCCTCTAAATTAAAATTGTAAAAATTCTTGATAAAATAGAAAACTAACAGATTATTAATATTATATTTAGTTCAGTTCAATCACTCAGTTGTGTCCAACTCTTTGCGACTCCATGAATCACAGCACACCAGGCCTCCCTGTCCATCACCAACTCCCAAGAGTTCACTCAAACTCACGTCCATCGAGTCGGTGATGCCATCCAGCCACCTCATCCTCTGTCGTCCCCTTCTCCTCCTGCCCCCAATCCCTCTCAAAATCTCAATCTTTTCTAATGAGTCAACTCTTCCCATGAGGTGGCCAAAGTATTGGAGTTTCAGCTTTAGCATCATTCCTTCCAAAGAACACCCAGGGCTGATCTCCTTTATTTATTTATTTTTAAAATATAAATTTATTTATTTTAATTGGAGGTTAATTACTTTAGAATGGACTGGTTGGATCTCCTTGCAGTCCAAGGGACTTTCAAGAGTCTTCTCCAACACCACAGTTCAAAAGCATCAATTCTTTGGCATTCAGCTGTCTTCACAGTCCAACTCTCACATCCATACATGACCACTGGATAAACCATAGCCTTGACTAGATGGACCTTTGTTAGCAAAGTAACGTCTCTGCTTTTCAATATACTATCTAGATTGGTCATAACTTTTCTTCCAAGGAGCAAGTGTATTTTAATTTCATGGCTGCAATCACCATCTGCAGTGATTTTGAGCCCCCAAAATAAAGTCTGATACTGTTTCCACTGTTTCCTCATATATTTCCCACGAAGTGATGGGATCAGATGCCATGATTTTCGTTTTCTGCATGTTTAGCTTTAAGGCAACTTTTTCACTCTCCACTTTCACTTTCATCCAGAGGCTTTTTTGTTCCTCTTCACTTTCTGCCATAAGGGTGGTGTCATCTGCATATCTGAGGTTATTGATATATCTCCTGGCAATCTTGATCCCAGGATGCCTATGTAAAGATAGACACTGGTATCTACATGTGTTTAATGCATTCATGATGTACCTAAATAATCTTTAATTTTTAAAATATCTTTAGGCTACATAGTTCTATGAATTTTTTCAAATTGTTGCAAGTCTCCAAATTTTTTTCAGCCTATTTATTGAAAAACACCCATATTTAAGTGTATCTACATAGTTCAAATCATGTTGGTTAAGGGTTGGTAGAGGAATTATTGGTACATTTTTCAAATTTTGCTTGCATAATCTTTTTTTGCTTTACACTGTGTGTTTTCTTATTTGCCTGATTCCTGTTTTGTATCTGCCACTCTCTGGTAAACACTTTTGTACCCGATACTTCCTTTCTTGAAAGAGAGAAAAGAGAGAGAGAAGAGTATCAGAGACACAAATAGATGAGGGCAAAAGAAAATGAGAAAAGCTTAAAACATAAATATATTTTTGTGATAATTTATATATTAATCTATTTCACATTATTGTTGTGGTTTTATAAGTTATTTTATTAATGTATCTTTCAAACTAAACTAGTTTATTCTAGTACTTGCACGTATTATGCTATTGTCGGGGCTTCCCAGGTGGCACTAGTGGCAAGGAACCCACCTACCAATACTGGAGACATAAGAGCCGTGGGTTCCTGCCGTGATCAGGATAGAACAGCCTGGGTCAGGCAGATTGCCTGAAGGAGGGCATGGTGACACATTCCAGTATTTTTGCCTGGAAAATCCACATACAGAAGAGCCTGGCAGCTTATGGTCCATAGGCTTGCAAAGTTGGACAACACTGAAATGACTTAGCACATACATTACACTAATAATATTATTTTACTTGTTATGTGTGTTAGAAGGAAGTTTCTGGAAAAGCAAAGACATACAACTGTGGTTTTTTCATGTTTTTTTTTTTTTTCCTTTTTCTTCTAATAATCGTTTGCTCCTCCTCTTGACATAAGGAAGTCTAAACAAAACAAAAATATAATGTTTCATGTTAAGAATATAAATCATTTGTAAGTTATTGAATTCAACGCAGTCCTCTGCACTGCAGAATTTGCACAGCCTTAATGCATATTGGTCTATGGAAGGCTGAGGAAGAACAAAAGTCAACAGGCTGAAATCTTGCTCCTATAGTATAGATTCAATACTTAATTATGTTTCAAAGATGGAAGCTGTAGGACCAGATACTGATGGTTCATTAACATTTTGATTATGTATTATACATTTTCCTTGTTCTCATATTCCTTTGAATAAGCAACACTGCCAGCATAGGGAAATACAGCAGTGATAAAACACTACATTGTGATTTAATCAGGATATTATGCTTTTAGCAATGCATTATAGAAAGAACTGTATTATATATCATCAGGTGACATTTATAGTATTTATAGAAACTCCATATGCAAATATAATATATGTAATGAACATCCGATAGTTTATTTTTGCTAAGAATGTGTCTCAAACACACATGGAAGGACTTTGCAGAGATAGAATGAATGTATAGAAAAAGTTTAGTTGGTAGTCAAGAAAACATTAGCAGTATAATAAATTGTGCGGGAGAAAATGAACAAGGTGAATGTTATGTTTTTTCAAAGCATGAAAGCTGAAATGCAAAACCACAAAACAACAACTTGCTGTTTTTGTTGGCATACTGCATTTAACCGCAGAATAATGTATTCTGTTCTGTTCACCACTGTTCCAGCAGTACTAGTTAAACAGGGAAAATAGTCACAAAAGAGGACATAAAATGATCTGGCTTGGAAAAGCTGCCTCGTGAGCTAGTTATAAAATAAGTCTAACTTATCCCATTTAGTCATCTGGACATTCTTTAAAGCTTAATAATTTACACATTGGTTTTTATCATTTAAATTCAACACAATATTATGATGTGTGCTTGTTCCCATTTTATAAGTTGCAAAATTAGAGAAAGGTATAATCACTGGTGATAATCTAAGATTAGCACTCAGATGTGTACTTTCCACTATTTATTAATTTAAAACTTCCTATATTTATTTGCATTGTGATTTTTAAAATGATGTAATGTTAAAACAATAAGCAGTAAATTTAACAGAAAATAAACTAAATTGGTAAAATTTTTAATGGAACAAATTTAACCAACAATAATTAATTTATTTATTTTTACAGGGTGATACATCCACTTGAACTCAACACTTAATCCCTGCTTATTCCCTCATTGCAAATAATTTTAGGATTCAATATACCCGTCTAAGAGGGAAATAGGAGGGTGTAATTACATGGACTCTATATTCACTATATACTGCCTTTAGAACAGAAAAATAAAAACTGAAATGTCAGGGTCAGAATCAGATTTAGATTTATGCAGGGTTCAGGTAAGAAATGTGACTGAAATCACCATGTTTATATTGATGGGGTTTACAGATGATTTTGAGGTTCAGGTTTTTCTATTTTTACTATTTCTAGCAATCTATCTTTTTACACTGATAGGGAATTTGGGGTTGGTTTTCTTGGTCATTATGGATTCCAGGCTCCACAATCCTATGTACCATTTTCTGAGTGTGTTGTCATTCTTGGATGCCTGCTGTTCTTCAGCTGTCACTCCGAAAATGATTGTCAGTTTCCTGGTGGAAAATAAAACTATTTCATACCTTGAGTGTGTAACACAGACACTTCTTTTAGTTACTTTCGGGACCACAGAATGCTTTCCTCTGGCTGCAATGGCATACGACCGCTACGTGGCCATCTACGACCCCCTCCTGTACTCAGTCAGCATGGCTCCCAGAGTCTACGTGCCTCTCATCATTGCTTCCTATGTTGGTGGCGTCGTGCATGCTTCTGTACACACAGTGGCTACTTTCAGCCTCTCCTTCTGTGCCTCCAATGAAATCAGACACGTGTTCTGTGACATCCCTCCCCTCCTCGCTATTTCTTGCTCTGACACTCACACAAACCAGCTTCTACTCTTCTACCTTGTGGGCTCCATTGAGGTAGTCACTGTCTTGATTGTCCTGATCTCCTATGGTTTCATTCTTTTGGCCATTCTGAGGATGCGTTCGGCTGAAGGGAGAAGGAAATACTTTTCAACATGTGGCTCTCACCTAACTAGAGTGTCCATTTACCATGGGACCATCCTCTTCATGTACATGAGACCAAGCTCCAGCTATGCTTTAGACCATGACATGATTGTGTCAATATTGATGTCAAAGAGGCAATCAAAAGAGTGTTTGGGAAAAAATCAGTTTGTTCATAAAGTACATTTTCACACTAAATACTGAGTTGAAGGAATTAAGACTTATGTTATTGTTTCCATATAAAAAGTGAAGATACAAGTTTTTTATTTTTAAGTTTATACCCTTTACTTCTTCTTAGATATTTCATAAATAAAGACTATGGTCAACAACCAACTGTGTAGTTTTTGCAGATGTGGATAATGACCATCCATTGGCTTCTTAGTGACTTTATAAATGTATGCACACCCCAATATACACATATATACTAACATATATACATACACATGCTGATAACTGGTGATATACTTTTGCCAAGGCTGCCATAACAAACTATAGAACACTGTGTGGCTGAACAACACAAATGTATTTTCTCACTGTCCTGGAGGCTTTGTGTTTCAAATCAAGGTGTATGCAGGGTTGTTGTTTCTGAGGCCTCTCTCATCAATATACACATCATATTGATTTAAGGCCCCACCCTATAGTTGCCCCCTTAAAGACCCTATTTCTAAATTCAGTGACAGACTGAGGTAAGGAGTTTAGGACTTCAACAGGCAAATATTGGATTTACTTAAAGCCTCTTGATGAAAGTGAAAGTGGAGAGTGAAAAGGTTGGCTTAAAGTTCAACTTTCAGAAAACAAAGGTCATGTATTCTGGTCCCATCACTTCATGGGAAATAGATGGGGAAACGGTGGAAACAGTGTCAGAATTCATTTTTCTGGGCTCCAAAATCACTGCAGATTAGGACTGCAGCCATGAAATTAAAAGACGCTTACTCCTTGGAAGGAAAGTTATGACCAACCTAGATAGCATATTCAAAAGCAGAGACATTACTTTGCCAACAAAGGTTCACCTAGTCAAGGCTATGGTCTTTCCTGTGGTCATGTATGGATGTGAGAGTTGGACTGTGAAGAAGGCCAAACACCGAAAAATTGATGGTTTTGAACTGTGGTGTTGGAGAAGATTCTTGAGAGTCCCTTGGACTGCAAGAAGATCCAACCAGTCCATTCTGAAGGAGATTAGCCCTGGGATTTCTTTGGAAGGAATGATGCTAAAGCTGAAACTCCAGTACTTTGGCCACCTCATGTGAAGAGTTGACTCATGGAAAAGACTCTGATGCTGTGAGGGATTGGGGGCAAGAGGAGAGGGGACGACAGAGGATGAGATGGCTGGATAATATCACTGACTCGATGGATATGAGTCTGAGTGACCTCCGGGAATTGGTATGGACAGGGAGGCCTGGCGTGCTGCGATTCATGGGGTCGCAAAGAGTCGGACACGACTGAGTGACTGATCTGATCTGATCGATCTGATCTGATACCCACACATATACACACAGAAGCATGTATAAACCATTATTTTCTCACAAAATACAGAGTCTTGGTGTTAGCATTTATCAATAATGTTCATGAACTAAAGAATTTTTAAAAAAAGCACAACTCAAGAATAACATACAAGTGAAAGTGAAAGTGAAGTCCTGTCCGACTCTTTGCGACCCGTGGACTGTAGCCCACCGAGCTCCTCTGTCCATGGGATTCTCCAGGCAAGAATACTGGAGTGGGTTGCCTGCTAAATATTTCCATTACCCCACTAAGTTGCATAACATCTATATGAGTTTCTCTCCATTCCTGGTCTGACTCAACTTTGACTCAGTTTCCCCTTGACACCCCTACCTTCTACTAATACAGGATTTCCAACTTGATTTCCAACTCATATTCCCAACTTGAGTGCTATATACATGACTTCAAATTTTCTGTGTCTGCCCTTATCTCCTATACCTACAGAGATGAGTTTGCTAAAAACATAACCAATATCAGCTGGCCTTGTATAGTATCTACTGTTTAAAGAGAGGGAATTGACTGGGCTAAAAAAAAAAAAAAAAAAAAAAAGGACCTAAAAATTAAAACAGTAAATCTATATGACCAAGAGAAGTGGTGTTACCGCTCTGATCTTCCCATTGGAGATGACCATACAGACAATGTAGATAACCCAGCATTGCCTGAGGGAAGTGTTATGGCCTCTTCTGAGGCTGCCATTGTCTGCTTCACTGCAGATGCTTATCAGGACCCACCATAACTGCCTCTCTTTGCTTCTAGACCTGTATGTATGAGTCCCAGAAGGCCCCAAAATGTGAGACCCGAGTGGAGTGACCCATGAACTGTGACCCATGTGTAGGTATGCCATACTCTGTCAGTACTAACGGAGTCTCTGATTTTTACAGATAGTCATATGGGGAACATGTATGGTTATTAAGAGTGAGGAGTAATGGCGGAAGGAATGTAATGTTAGATTAGGCCAAACATTGGTATGGACCAACTTAGCAGAGATTTCATTTTAGGCCACAGTTTTGGGAGTTAAAAAGGACTGTAACAGGTTTGATTGGTGAGTTGACTAAAGCATGGAGAAAAAGGTGGCCAACAGCGAGATATATGGTAATGGCTAATCTGCTTTGTTTGATGTAGATAAAGTGGCTCACAGTCTTAGGGAGGGGTTAGAATATTAAAGTGGATTTGTCACTTCAGATCAGATTAGTCGCTCAGTCGTGTCCGACTCTTTGCGACCCCATGATCACGCCCCGCTCCCCTGTCCATCACCAACTCCTGGAGGTCACTCAGATTCACATCCATCGAGTCAGTGATGTCATTCAGCCATCTCATCCTCTGTCATCCCCTTCTCCTCCTGCCCCCAATCCCTCCCAGCATCAGAGTCTTTTTCAATGAGTCAACTCTTCGCATGAGGTGGCCAAAATACTGGAGTTTCAGCATTAGTATCATTCCTTCCACTTGGACTGTGCAAAAGGCATCCTTTTCATCAACAAAATGAGAAATATATTTGTGAAGGGAGCTCTAGCTCTTGAAGATCTCCATATGTGGTCTTCTCTAAGATCAAATCTTATGAAGGGAACTACAGCCACTAAATTGAAAAATGCTGTGATATTTATTGGATCCCAGGGTGGCAGGTGCCAACTGGCAACAATCAACCACCAAAGGTACAGTGGTCCTAGTTACTGTAATGGACAGCAGCTTCAGAATAGTATGATTCACATAGACCTATGGCATTGGCTAGGTATTCATGGTTTCCCTAGAAATAAAATAGATGCCTATTAAATTCTTACTCGATCTCTGTAAGGAGAAAATATTTAATTCAAGGGAACCAACATCTAACTAAAATTATTATAATAGACAGTCATGGCTCTTCATTAATTCCCAGAATTGAGTCATTTTACAGCCCCAGGAACCATTCAGTGAAGGGGAGTCTGGGTGCTCTAAAGAAGGACTTGGTACAATAGCCAGAATTTTTATTTTTAATATTTATCCCACCCTCCCCAAAGGGACTCAAAGATTTTGTCAAGGTAAATGCACTGGAGAAAAGGAAATAATCACAATTTTCTGTAACTGATGGACACTTTATTTTGGGGGGTCCAAAATCACTGCAGATGGTGACTGCAGTCATGAAATTAAAAGATGCTTGCTCCTTAGAGGAAAAGATATGACAAATCTAGACAGCATGTTAAAAAGCAAGACATTACTTTGCCCACAAAGGTTCATCTAGTCAGGGCTATGGTTTTTCTAGTAATTCTGTATGGATATGAGAATTGGACTATAAAGAAAGCTGAGCACCAAAGAAATGATGCTTTTGAACTGTGGTATTGGAGAAGATTCTTGAGAGTCCCTTGGATTGCAAGGAGATCCAACCAGTCCATCCTAAAGGAGATCAGTCCTGAGTATTCATCGGAAGAACTGATGCTGAAGCTGAAACTCCAATACTTTGACCACCTGATGAGAAGAACTGACTCATTTGAAAAGACCCTGATGCTGGGAAAGAATGAAGGCAGGAGGAGAAGGGATTGACAGAGGGTCAGATGGTGGATAGCATGACTGACTCAATGGAAATGAGTTTGAATAAATTCCAGGAATTGGTCATGGACAGGAAAGCCTGGTGTGCCTCAGTCCATGGGGCAGCAAAGGGTCAGACACGACTGAGCAACTGAACTGAACTGAAGCTCTCCATCTCTCTGTTATAATTTAGTTTGTAGAGCTCTTCATCATCTTTCTCTTCCAAAGAGCAGAACACTGGTCTTAACACTGATGGAATGATGCTGACTGGACCGAGGGAACGAGAAGCAGCAAATGCTCGGGCTTGTTGGTAAAGTACTTTCCTATCACTGGGTAAGAAATAAACATGAATAAATTTAAGGGTCTTCTGACTCAGTGAAATTTCTAGGGGGCCAGTGAAGTGGAGCATGCTGGGATGGCTCTTCTCCGATGAATAGTCATTGTTGCTTCTCTTGTCTCCTAGAGCAAAGAAAGAAGGATCAGATACACTGGGCCTTTTTAGATTTGGGAGGCAACATATTCCTTTTTTAATTATGTTCCTGTGGCCCATTTCCTAAGTGACCCACAAAGCTGCTAGTTTTGAATGAAACCTAGAACAACAGAAGGCTCTGCAATAGGTCCAAGCTATTATCTAAGCCTCTCTATCACTTGGTCCATATGTTTCAGCAGATCCAACAGTGTTTGAATTGTCCATGGCAAATAGAAATGCTGTTTGAAGCCCTTGACAGGTCCCCAAAAGTGAATTATAGCTCAAGCCTTTAGGATTTTTGAGTAAGACTCTTTCATTCTCTTCAAAGTACTCTTCTTTTTAATATTGAGCTCTTGACTTGCTACAGGGCATTATTAGAAACTGAACACTTGATCATTACCTACCAAATAACCATAAGACCTATGGTATCTTTTATGAACTAATGTTTTAATGACACATATGTATTGAAAATAAAATAGAAACATCATATGTGATGTTTATTCTTATATTTACCATATTTTTTTAGTTCATTTCTGATATGAAATTACCAACATTCATGTTACTACAGGCTAAATATTTGTTTGACATTGTTGATAGATCAAGACTGATATTAACAATTCTGTTTTGTTTTCTTTTACTGAAAGTTTCTACTTTTAATTCCAATCTTTTAAAAATTTCTTTTTAACATTTTGCTAATGTGTGAAAGTGAAAGTCTCTCAGTCATGTCCAACTCTTTGGGATCCTATGGACCATACAGTCAATGGAATTCTCCATGTCAGAATAATGGAGTGGGTAGCCATTCCCTTCTTCAGGGGATCTTCCCAATCCAAGGATCGAACTCAGGTCCCCGGATTTCAGGTGGATTCTTTTCCACCTGAGCCACAAGGGAATACTGAAGTGAGTAGCTTGTCCATTTTCCAGTGGATCTTCCCGACCCAGAAATCGAACGGGCATCTTCTGTATTGCAGGTGGATTTTTTACCAGCTGAGCTACCTGGGAAGCCCTAATGTATGAAGTAATAAACAATGAATATGGAAAACTTGTAATTAGACATATTTTGCACATGTGTACCCCAGTGAAACCACCATCTCAACCAAGATAAGGAACATGTCTCTCATATGCAGAAATTTTCTCATACTCCCTCCCTTCACCATTCCCCACCACTCACAAAATATCATTTGCATTTAATTCCATTGTGCCCATAGAACATATGAACATAATGTGACTTGTTTCTTTGTTTGTTTGGATTTTGTTTGTTAGTTTAGTTTACATTTTTTGGTCTTTTTTGGTAATTTTTTTCCTTAAAAAAGTAAAGATGCATGTATCATTGTGTTGAGAACTGGAGACTTAAAAAAATTAGGTCGTGAAATCCTTATCCTCACTCCCAACATCTAATCCTGAGTGTACCTTACTCCTTTGTAGTAATAGTGAAAGTCATTCAAATTTTGATCTACAGTATTCAGCAGAGAGACTTTTATTTTAGACCAAAGATATTAACTTTGTGAAGTAAATTTTCAGACATGAAAGTACCTAGAAAAATTTACCATATATGAGTATTCCAAAACAACAATTAAAATGCACATTTTAGTATAGAAAGAGATTGAGAAATTTTTAACATCAATGAATAATATATGCTTGAAAGAACGTGTAAAGAATGTTGGGTAAATTATTCAGAAACCATTAAAGTAGCAGATTGCAGGTCTGTTGAAATTGATTCCATCTTTATATCATTTATACATGAGCTGTCCATTCTATGTACTCTTTCTAGAATGAGATTTTTAACACAGTGATGAAAAGATTTCCATTGTTAGAGAGGACAAATTTGAATGTCAAAGTGCTATTCATAGTTACTAAAGTTTCTTTGCCAAAGCAATCATATAGCTAAACAAAGGGTCAGTCTAGGAAGGAATGACAAAAAAACATGGATATAAGAATAAATGATTTATTGGGGGTTCTTACCATATAGATGTAATATGTTTTATTAATGACTCCATATTTGTCTATCATATTTATGCACAATATTTATTAAAACCTTTCTCAATAGGAACATTCATTTTCTTTTTTTTGCTTAGAAAAATAGTGCTGCAATAAACATTACACTAAATATTATTGTTTTTATAAGTACTTCTCATACCTAGCTTCCCTGGTGGCTCAGAGGTTAAAGCGTCTGCCCGCAATGCGGGAGACCTGGGTTCGATCCCTGGGTCGGGAAGATCCTCTGGAGAAGGAAATGGCAACCCACTCCAGTGTATCTTGCCTGGAGAATCCCGTGGGCGGAGGAGCCTAGTGGGCTACGGTCCACGGGGTCGCAAAGAGTCGGACACGACTGAGCGACTTCACTTTCACTTTCACTTTTCTCATACCTATACCCTTACATATTTAGGCTTTTTTTTTCCTATGAGGAAATCACTTAGTAATGATTCTGTATCACCCAAGGGAGTTTTATTGATTTAATAGAGAATATAAAAGTAGAGTATCAGTTCAGTTCAGTTCAGTCGCTCAGTCGTGTCCAACTCTTTGTGACCCCATGAATGCAGCATGCCAGGCCTCCCTGTCCATCACCAACTCCCAGAGTTCACCCAAACTCATGTCCATCGAGTCAGTGATGCCATCCAGCCATCTCATCCTCTGTCTTCCCCTTCTTCTCCTGTCCCAATCCCTCCCAGCATCAGGGTCTTTTCCAATGAGTCAACTCTTTGCATGAGGTGGCCAAAGTATTGGAGTTTGAGCTTCAGCATCAGTCCTTCCAATTAACACCCAGGACTGATCTCCTTTAGGATGGACTGATTGGATCTCCTTGTAGTCCAAGGGACTCTCAAGAGTCTTCTCCAACACCACAGTTCAAAAGCATCAATTCTTTGGTGCTCAGCTTTCCTCACAGCCCAACTCTCACATCATGCATGACCATGGGAAAAACCATAGCCTTTACTAGAAGGATCTTGGTTAGCCAAGTAATGTCTTTGCTTTTCGATATGCTATCTAAGTTGGTTATAACTTTCCTTCCAAGGAGTAGGCGTCTTTTAATTTCATGGCTGCAATCACCATCTGCAGTAATTTTGGAGCCCCCAAAACTGAAGTCTTCACACTGTTTCCACTGTTTCCCCATCTATTTCCCTTGAAGTGATGGAGTATCAGATCAGATCAGTCGCTCAGTCGTGTCCGACTCTTTGCGACCCCATGAACCGCAGCACGCCAGGCCTCCCTGTCCATCACCAGCTCCCAGAGGTCACTCAGACTCGCATCCATCGAGTCAGTGATGCCATCCAGCCATCTCATCCTCTGTCATCCCCTTCTCCTCCTGCCCTCAATCCCTCCCAGCATCAGAGTCTTCTCCAATGAGTCAACTCTTCGCATGAGGTGGCCAAAGTACTGGAGTTTCAGCTTTAGCATCATTCCTTCCAAAGAAATTCCAGGATTGATCTCCTTCAGAATGGACTGGTTGGATCTTCTTGCAGTCCAAGGGACTCTCAAGAGTCTTCTCCAACACCACAGTTCAAAAGCATCAATTCTTCGGCGCTCAGCCTTCTTCACAGCTCTCACATCCATACATGACCACAGGAAAGACCATAGCCTTGACTAGGCGAACCTTTGTTGGTAAAGTAATGTCTCTGCTTTTGAATATGCTATCTAGGTTGGTCATAACTTTCCTTCCAAGGAGCAAGCGTCTTTTAATTTCATGGCTGCAGTCACCATCTGCAGTGATTTTGGAGCCCAGAAAAACAAAGTCTGACACTGTTTCCACTGTTTCCCCATCTATTTCCCATGCAGTGATGGGACCAGATGCCATGATCTTCGTTTTCTGAATGTTGAGCTTTAAGCCAACCTTTTCACTCTCCACTTTCACTTTCATCAAGAGGCTTTTTAGCCCCTCTTCACTTTCTGCCATAAGAGTGGTGTCATCTGCATATCTGAGGTTATTGATATTTCTCCCGGCAATCTTGATTCCAACTTGTGTTTCTTCCAGTCCAGCATTTCTCATGATGTACTCTGCATATAAGTTAAATAAACATGGTGACAATATGCAGCCTTGACGTACTCCTTTTTCTATGATGGAGTATAGAAAGGCATAAAAAAAGGGGAAATGGCATACTTTCAATTATAGCACATCTTGAATATCACATCTTCTTGTTTATTTAGACATCTCTACTTATCAGTTTATAGTAAGGAGAAAACTGATCTTTAAAAGTAAAACATTGCTAAGTAAAGGAACACAATTACCATAAATTTGGCATAACTCTCTACTTAAAGGAAATTACAACATGAGCTGTATTTAAATTTTAGGACAGTATTGAAGAGTAAATTTCAATCAAGTCTGTGAACAAATTACATACATAAATGGAGCATAATTTCTGTATTGTTTCAAATGTCTCATAATTCTGATAATTAGGGAAGAAATTTTCTCATTGCCTTTCTAACGTCTTTGTTCCGCAGACTATATATGATAGGATTGAACATTGGAGTCAAAATGGTGTAGAAAAGAGATATCAGTTTGGCTATTCCTTCATGCTGGTTCGATTTAGGCTTTAAGTAGGTGACAGTGGCTGATCCATAGAATAAAAGTACAACGGTGATGTGGGAAGAGCAAGTCGAGAAAGCTTTGGTCCGTCCTGTGTTTGCTGGCAACTTCAGGATGGTGGAGCTAATTCTGATATAGAATCCAAGTATCAGCAAAAAGGGAACAGTGACAATCAATATACCAAATATATAGACCACCATCTCATTCACAAAGATGTCTCCGCAAGCCAGTTTTAATAATGGTGGAATGTCACAGAAGAAATGATTGATTATGTTGGAGCCACAGAAAGGCAGAGAGAAAATCTGGCATGTTTGGCCTATCTGGACCGGAACACCACCGATCCAGGAGGCAACCACCAGCCTGACACAGACCTCGGGGCACATGACCAGGGGATAGTGCAGAGGGTCACAGATGGCCACACAGCGATCATAGGCCATCACGGCCAGGAGGAAGCACTCAGTGGCTCCAAGGATAAGGAAGAAGCACATTTGTGTAGCACAAGTAAAAAAAGAAATGGTTCCTTTCTGGGTCCATAGATCCATGAGCATCCTGGGAAGAGTGATGGAAACATAACAGATTTCTAGGAAGGAAAAATTGTGGAGGAAGAAATACATGGGTGTCTGAAGTGTGGCATCTACTCTGGTTATTAGAATTATGATGCCATTCCCCAACAGGATAATTAGGTAGATGACTAAGAATATCCCAAAAAGAAACCATTGAAATTGGGGAATATCAGCGAAACCCAAGAGGACAAATTCCATCGTGATGCTGAGATTTGTTTCTGTAATTTTCAAATGATCTTCTCTCTCTAAATTTACATTTCTTGACTGCATTTTCTTTTTGTAAAATTGGACTAGGACATGGGCTTTAGTTTTAATCAGTTCTCAGTTACTTTCTCACACACTTGTGTTCTGTGATTTGGGGAGATTTGATTTGAAATCAGGAGCTATAAACTCATCTGCAGGAAAAAAAAAAAAACTTAAATGATTTATAATGCTACATCTACATTCTAATAAAATCTATATGTCTCATCATTTTAATTTAAATTATGGCATGAGAAAGGAGAAAGCAGATAACCTACTTCTTACAGTCAAAATATCAATTAATTGTATAACTTCTATGATTTTTATTCCCCAATCAATCTCATCTATAATATAATATCTGGTCTAAAACATCTAACACAGTGTTCTATTGAACATTCTATTTATATATCCTTTTTACCCTTAACATTATATCTAATAACTCATTTTATAAAGATATGGCATAAAGCTCTGCCCTAATTTACTGCATAAATGCTTCTGAATCAACTTAAAAGTAGAAATTTTTATTAGAAGTGGTTATTTTTTAAGGAGTGGGAAATTTAAAACTGTAAGAATGTAAGAGACAAAGCTTTTATATTCAAGATCATAAGGTTCCACCGATTAGAATTTCAAATTACTGAATTAAAATACAACTCATTGCTTAAAAACACAACTTTTTGACATTTAACTATTTTTAATCCTAGTAATTTTGGTGGAGAAGGAAATAGCAACCCACTCCAGTATTCTTGCCTGGAGAATCCCAGGGACAGAGGAGCCTGGTGGGCTGCCGTCTATGGGGTCGCACAGAGTTGAACAACACTGAAGCGTCTTACCAGCAGCAGCAGCAGCAATTTTGGACATTTAAATACTTTTCTGCCAAAATTAAATGTTCCTAAGGAAAAGAAGGATCAATACATATAAAAGTTTCACAAATGTAGTCAGATATTGTGTCCAATTCCTTCCTTGTTTGCGGTCTGATTTGGTTGGGTAGCATAAACAGCAATAAAAATCAACCAAAAAGTTTAAGTTAAATATTCTTTTTCAGGAAATTATAATTTGGATGTGAAAAATGCTTCATATATTCCCTTATAGAGGGAAGTGCTCAGATGTTCAGTCACGTCCAATTCTTTGTGACTCTGTAGCCTGGCAGGTTCCTCTGTTCATGGGAGTCTCCAGGCAAGAATACTGGAGTGGGTTGCCATACCCTCATCCAAAGGATCTTCCTGACCCGGGGATCGAACCCATGTCTCTTATGTCTCCTGCACTGGCAGGCAGATTCTTTACCACTAGTGCCACACAGGAAGCTCTATAGAAGGAAATTCACTAATAAAATGTGATTCTTTCTCATTGAAATTATTTTAGTTGTAATGGCAACACTTACTTTATTGTCAGTTTAGCAAAATATGTTTGATTAATTTGAATGCAAATGGCATTCTTTGATTACAGTTTTCTTAATAGATTATTTCTAGAAATGAATAATATTAATGTTAGTATTATGTTAGCAATAGACACATTAGAAACATATATTTCAAAGGCTTCAAACACATTATTTAACTTTTTAATGCAGAAAGTAATAAATCTAACTTAAATAAGGATATCTTAAAGAATAAATAGGTGTTCCACCCATATATACTCATGATTTTAGTTGTTGGACATGTGTGTTAGTCGTTCAGTCATGTCAGACTCTTTGTGACACCATGGAGAGTAGCCTATCTACTCTGTGAAATTTGCCAGGGAAGAATACTGAAATGGGTAGTTCATTCCCTTTTCTAGGGGATCTTCCCAATCCAGGGATCAAATCTGGTTCTCTTGCATTGCAGACAGATTCTTTACTATCTGAGCCACAAGGGAAAGCCCATAGTTATTTGATGTTATTTATTAAATCTTGATCCTGAAATTTAGAAACTATCTTGAATTAAAATAGAATATTAATACATAATAGTTTATATTTACCTTTTTCAAATTTTTCTGGTTACTTTATTCCTCTTGATGAATTTTTAAAATATATTTTAAAATGTTACACTGTTTAAGATCTGTAAGAATTTTAAACAGGGCCTTAACTTGCTTTTATAAAGCAAGGCTCTTTCTACAGGAAATTCTCACTTCCTCGAGGGAATATTTCTTTTCCCTGTATACCTCTAAATTGCTAGTTAAATGTTCTTATTGCCAATTAAGTTGGTGTGTTTTTGCAAACAATTCTTCCATGGCAGACCAGACTTTCCTTCATGCCTTCCACAGAATATAATTTCATGCCTTCTCCATTTCCTAAATGCAGTCAGTGGGCAAAGATATCCTAGAAGAAGAAACACTTTGAACGGTTCAACAGTACTTGCAGGAAAATGTTCAAATTCTTTATCAACTGATTTCTTACCTGTGTTATTTTATTCTCTATAATTCCTCCGAATAGTCTTTTTTCGAAAACCATGCATAGTTATCATCTGAACATGCCCTACTTACTCTCTCACCTTTAAGCGAAACTAAGATTATTTTATTCAAAGTATGATTATCTCCCAGACACCCTGGGAATCCCTGAATAGACACATACAGCTCATTAATGAAATCTATAAACAAAGATTAAGTGTTGGGGGCCAGTGAGGCACCTTGCCCATGGCAAAGTTCATGAGGAAGGAGGCTCGACATATGCAAAAGCTGGATTGAGTCTCAGGAGTCCCCCTGGAAATTCTCAAGTATCTACCCCCATAACCAGAGCCTGCCTACTTTACTTTGTGCTCTCACCTACACCTCTGACTTTACCGGGGGCTGTCCCCCACCACCTCTTTCAGAGAGGAGTTAACTTAGAGCTCCAGTTAATAATAATTCCTGGGCGTGACAGGAGTGTTTTAACCTACAAACTCCTCTGAAGGTTCTCTAGCCTGCCTGACAGGCCTGTCCGGCCACATGTGATTGCTCACAGCCTCCCAACCATGAGAGGCACAAGATGCTTTAAATCTTCTAAAAACAGGTTATTTAGAGAAGTTAGAAAACTATTAGTATAAGTATAGTGGGCTGCTTAGAAATTGTATTGGTGAAGGGTTTTTCATTTGTTGAGGCAAAGTTTGTGGCTCAGTCTCCACATCCCCTGCCTTTATACACATTAATGAATATATAGAAGAAATAAGTATTAAGCTTTGATATTAATCATGTTAGACCTTAGGCTAAGTAAATTATTTCCTTAATTAAAACCCACTACACCCTCACCCTATAGGAATGTAAATTTATCTGCTACCTTCGGAAGGTAGAGTCTGTTTTAAGAATAATCACCCCTGGAGAAATAAGTGTTCTGGTTGACTGACTGCTGTCACAAGGAGAGGGTCATAAATTGTCTGCAGGCCCCCTGGACAGAAGATGATGTAACACCCTTAAGACGTCTGTATACATTTGTATGAAGCACCTGACTTGGATAAAAATCAGGACTGCTGACCCCGCATGACTTTTGTATAACATCTCAGTGTGTAAAATTAGACCATGAAAAAAAAAGAATTGGGATCAGTTCCTCGAAAGACTGGTCTCCCCATGTCGCTCTCTCTCTCAAACTCTGGCTGAGTCTCCATCTGGAGCGTGGAACCCACCAAGCTTAGTAATCATGCCTGGGCTTCTAAGATCCAAACGGGGAGGCCTCAGTGTCTCCTCTCCTTCAGGAGAATGGAAGGACGCCTGCAGCCTACGTAAGTGGTGCAAACTTCTTGTCCTGAAGTTTTATTGGTCTCCTGCGTAAATCAAGCTACTCAGCTTCTTTTCTCCACTGAATTTTCCTACTGAGCTATCCTCATTCTATTATTCTTTATATCTCTAATTAATATCTAATTAAAGCTATTGTATCCTGATCCTCGTCGACGCCATCCCTGCTTCGAACTCCCTGAATCAGCCAGGGCTGGACCTTGGCAATTAAGAACAACTATATTATTTGAAGTCTCTTTTAAGGTGGATCATTTTTAAAGTCTTTATTAAATTTGTTTCAATATTGCTTCTGTTTAATGTTTTTTTGTGTTTTTTTGACCAGGAATGGACCCTGTGTCTCCTGCATTTGAAGGTGAAGTCTTAACCACTGGACTGCCAGGGAAGTCTCAAGAACAACGATTATTTATAAAATTTTCTAAATTAAAAACTCCTCTTTCTTGTTGAAATATTTAGTAATTTACATTTCTCAGTTTCAACCCACATGCATATATTTTGTGGAGAGAAGCACTTCAAGCATGAATCTAATATTTACACACTAAGTTTCTCTATTGTTCCTATAACAGAGTCATTTTCCAGGCCTGGATTTCTGCTCATCTGCACCATACTAGGAGACTATTTCTTCAAATTTTGAGCCTCAGTGTTTTTCCTTAGTCAGGAGGTTATACTCCCTTGCAATTATCTTACCACACTTTTATTCGGAATGTTAGATAATTTCAAATAGAACCTAACACTGACCTCTATCAGCTGGATCCCACTTTCACTGCCAAAAATGTAGAAATAGACTCTAAGTAAAAGACTAAAGTCTATGCTTTCTGACTCTAAATTATGTGCTTCGCCCAACCCCACAGGGCTCTTGATGAAAGTGAAAGTGGAGAGTGAAAAAGTTGGCTTAAAGCTCAACATTCAGAAAACGAAGATCATGGCATCCGGTCCTATCACTTCATGGGAAATAGATGGGGAAACAGTGGAAACAGTGTCAGACTTTCTTTTTCTGGGCTCCAAAATCACTGCAGATGGTGACTGCAGCCATGAAATTAAAAGACACTTACTCCTTGGAAGGAAAGTTATGATCAACCTAGATAGCATATTCAAAAGCAGAGACATTACTTTGCCAACCAAGGTTTGTCTAGTCAAGGCTATGGTCTTTCCTGTGGTCATGTATGGATGTGACAGTTGGACTGTGAAGAAGGCTGAGCACTAAAGAATTGATGCTTTTGAACTGTGGTGTTGGAGAAGACTGTTGAGAGTCCCTTGGACTGCAAGGAGATCCAACCAGTCCACTCTGAAGGAGATCAGCCCTGGGATTTCTTTGGAAGGAATGATTCTAACACTGAAACTCCTATACTTTGGCCACCTCATGCGAAGAGTTGACTCATTGGAAAAGACTCTGATGCTGGGAGGGATTGGGGGCAAGAGGAGAAGGGGACAACAGAGGATGAGATGGCTGGATGGCATCACTGACTCGATGGACGTATGTCTCAGTGAACTCGGGGAGTTGGTGATGGACAGGAAGGCCTGGCGTGCTGCAATTCATGGGGTCGCAAAGAGTCAGATACGACTGATCAACGGATCTGATCTGATCTGATCCTACCACACAGTATATTGTAGCAGGAACGTTATGACTGTGTTATACATGGAATTTTGACCAGGTATCCTGTGCCTGAAACCACGTTATTCCTGGGAAAAGGATCCCTACATGCCCAGTGAGCACATAGTGAGAATTTGAGCATCATGACCAGGCTCTGACACGAGCTCCGTGCAGTCACAAAAGAGAAGATGCATCTTCCATCCCACTCGCCTCGCCCCTCTACACACAGACAGGACTCATCGCCAGGAGGAATTCCTACAAAAATCTCCTTCCTGAAGCTTGAAAATATTCTTATTACCAACAAAAGCTGGACGGTGTGGGAGAATGGGATTGAAACATGTGTATTATCAAATGTGAAATGGATCACCAGTCCAGACTGATGCATGAAACAGCATGCTCAGTGCTGGTACACTGGGGTGAACCTGAGGGATAGGATGGGGAGGGTTCAGGATGGGGGACACAGGCACAACCATGGAAGATTCATGTCAATGTATTAGCAGAAACCACTATAGTACTGTAAAGATATTAGCCTCCAAAAATAAATAAATAAATAAACAAGATAAATGTAATCTGCAAAAAAAAAAAAAAAAAAAGTTTGTTTATGGAAGTTTATACATGAAAGGACAGAAATGGTATGGACCTAACAGAAGCAGAAGATATTAAGAAGAGATGGCAAGAATACACAGAATAACTGTACAAAAAAGATCTTCACGACCCAGATAATCACGATGGTGTGATCACTGACCTAGAGCCAGACATCCTGGAATGTGAAGTCAAGTGGGCCTTAGAAAGCATCACTACGAACAAAGCTAGTGGAGGGGATGGAATTCCAGTTGAGCTATTTCAAATCTGAAAGATGATGCTGTGAAAGTGCTGCACTCGATATGCCAGCAAATTTGGAAAACTCAGCAGTGGCCACAGGAATGCAAAAGGTCAGTTTTCATCCCAATCCCAAAGAAAGGCAATGCCAAAGAATGCTCAAACTACTGCACAATTGCACTCATCTCACACACTAGTGAAATCATGCTCAAAATTCTCCAAACCAGGCTTCAGCAATATGTGAACTGTGAATTTCCTGATGTTCAAGCTGATTTTAGAAAAGGCAGAGGAACCAGTGATCAAATTGCCAACATCTGCTGGATCATGGAAAAAGCAAAAGAGTTCCAGAAAAACATCTATTTCTGTTTTATTGACTATGCCAAAGCCTTTGACTGTGTGGATCACAATAAACTGTGGAAAATTCTGAAAGAGATGGGAATACCAGACCACCTGATCTGCCTCTTGAGAAATTTGTATGCAGGTCAGAAAGCAACAGTTAGACCTGGACATGGAAGAACAGACTGGTTCCAATTAGGAAAAGGAGTACGTCAAGGCTGTATATTGTCACCCTGTTTATTAAACTTATATGCAGAGTACATCATGAGAAATACTGGACTGGAAGAAACACAAGCTGGAATCAAGATTGCTGGGAGAAATATCAATAAACTCAGACATGCAGATGACACCACCCTTATGGCAGAAAGTGAAGAGGAACTAAAAAGCCTCTTGATGAAAGTGAAAGTGGAGAGTGAAAAGGTTGGCTTAAAGCTCAACATTCAGAAAACGAAGATCATGGCATTTGGTCCCATCACTTCATGGGAAATAGATGGGGAAACAGTGTCAGACTTTGTTTTTCTGGGCTCCAAAATCACTGCAGATGGTGACTGCAGCCGTGAAATTAAAAGACGTTTACTCCTTTGAAGGAAAGTTATGACCAACCTAGATAGCATATTCAAAAGCAGAGACATTACTTTGCCAACAAAGGTTCGCCTAATCAAGGCTATGGTTTTTCCTGTGGTCATGTGTGGATGTGAGAGTTGGACTGTGAAGAAGGCTGAGCACTAAAGAATTGATGCTTTTGAACTGTGGTGTTGGAGAAGACTCTTGAGAGTCCGTTGGACTGCAAGGAGATCCAACAAGTCCATTCTGAACGAGATCAGCCCTCGGATTTCTCTGGAAGGAATGATGCTAAAGCTGAAACTCCAGTACTTTGGCCACCTCATGCGAAGAGTTGACTCATTGGAAAAGACTCTGATGCTGGGAGGGATTGGGGGCAAGAGGAGAAGGGGACGACAGAGGATGAGATGGCTGGATGGCATCATTGACTCAATGGACATAAGTCCCACTGAACTCCGGGAGTTGGTGATGGACAGGGAGGCCTGGCGTGCTGCGATTCATGGGGTCACAAAAGTCAAACAGGACTGAGCGAATGATCTGATCTGAGGAGCCTGGGGGACTATAGTCCAGGAGATCTCAAAGTTTCGGACACGGCTGAGCGACTTCACTTTCTTTCTTTCTTCTTTATACCTTATCTTATCTTTTCCTTCTCTCCATTTTTTCACATTCAAACATATTTATTAACAATTTATTATATGGAGATTATCTCACTTTTTCATTTCTTTTACTTTCAATTACTTTTTACCTGTTTATTCAAAATGCAGTTCAATGTGGTGGGTACTGAACATATAGCTTTTTTAAATCTTAATGTTTACCTTTCACTTGGACTGCCTAGTCCATATTTGTTTTAACCTTTTTTTTTTTTTTTTTTTTTACTGTAAATTCCTATTTGTATCCATTTATTCTCTCATTTTGCTGCTCTTCTGCCAATTTTGGAATTAATTGTTTTATATTTTACATTTGATATATTGTTCTGACTTTTTATTATTATTTCAATTATTGCTTCAGGGCTTACAATTTAAAATGTGAAACATATCAATGTTTTCCTACACTTAAAATTGTTCTACTTTTATCTTTGTTTACAACTTTCTACATTCCGCTTCATGTCTCACATCAAGCACATCACACTTTACATTTCACAAACATCATAATTTTGTAATAGTGTTCTGCCATTTCCTCAGATTGCATTCTTTGTGTTATTGATATCATATATTATACTTGTATCTATATTATAATCCCAAATTATCTGTCAATATTTTAACTTTAAGTTGTCATTTGTCTAACAGATCAGGACTCCTATTGCACCTGCCTGAAATCCTCTGTCTAGCTCCTCTGTGAAGTACCCAGATAATAGTATTTCATACATATTTCCTGGGTTTTTCAGATGCTGAAGACGTCAAGTGTTAGTTGTTCAGTCATATCCTACTTTTGGGACTGTAGCCCGCGAGGCTCTTCTGTCCATGGGATTTTCCAGGCAAGAACACTGGAGTGAGTTTCCATTCTCTTTTCAGGGGATCTTCCCTACCCAAGGATCAAACCCAGGTCTCCTGTTGTACAGGCAGATTCTTTACCATCTGAGCCACCAGGAAGTCCTCAAATGCTAGTGACCACACCAAGTGGAAGAAATTAACTGCTTGATTTCCAGACCTACTGGCACCTAATGATTGATAATGTTAGCTGCTCTGCTACCTCAGAATCAACCAAATACATAATTGTATATGAGCTGATCATGTACACTGGGACCCTTCCCTCTTCTGGTCTTTAAACATGTTTTGTTAAAATGCTTGTAGGAGTTCCACATGCTTTTGGAGTATGAGGCACCTGTTCTTGCATGGCCCTGAAGTCCAGCTTTCTCTGCTCCAAACTGGGATGTTTCAGCTGTGTTTGGCTTCACTGTGCATCAGGGACACGACCTTGCATTCTGTAACAGTCTCACGATGGTGTGATAGATTTTATTCTTATTCATTCTAAAGGGGCGCACTCTAGTACATATATTCGTGATTTCCAACAAGTTTGAAAATTATTCTGTCACTATAATTAGTGCTTTACACCTAGCCTTCAGTTATTCATATTTTAGACAATTTTAGACAATCCACCTGTTCCTGAGGCTGTGATTTTTTATATCATTTTTAAAATACTCTTTATTGGTTTTACTTTTTCTAAAATTTGAATTCAAGTTCACTGACATTCCTTTGGCCATGTCCAAATTACTGTAAATCTAATCCTATTAATTTTTCATTTTACTTACTTTTTACTTATATTTCATTTCCTTTCCTTTTACCTTTCACTCTACAGGTTTTATGTATTTGTTGAAAGTCTCTGTGTGTGAAAGTGAAAGTCATGCAGTCGTGTCTGACTCTTTGTTATCCCACAGACTGTAGAATGCCAAGCTCCTCTGTCCATGGAACTCTCCAGACCAGAACACTGGAGAGGATAGCCATTCCCTTCACCAGGGAGTCTTCCCAAGACAGGGATCAAACCCAGGTCTCCCATTTCAGGATGATTCTTTACCATCTGAACCACCAGGGAAGACCTGAAGCTCTGTATTTAACTCAAATTTTGTTTATCTATATTTTATTTCAAGTCCTTGGCTATCCTATTAAGAGATTATGGGAGGCATTGCTAAATCCATCACTTGAGACATCTTGAAGTCATTTACAACTAATTTTTTTATTTTTTTCTGGAGAGGAGGTTAGTCTTCCTGAACTTTTCATATTCTGCTGCTGCTGCTGCATCGCTTCAGTCGTGTTCGACTCTGTGCGACTCCATAGATGGTAACCCACCAGGCTCCCCCATCCCTGGGATTCTCCAGGCAAGAACTCTGGAGTGGGTTGCCATTTCCTTCTCCAATGCATGAAAGTGAAAAGTGAAAATGAAGTCGCTCAGTCGTGTCCGACCCTCAGTGACCCCATATTCTAGGTAATTTAAATAGAATCGAACACGACTGAGCGATTGAACTGAACTGGACTGTTGGTGCATGGAATGAAAACCAACCGTCCTAGCTACAAGACCACCAGGGGCTAGAATTAAAGTGGCTGTGACACTTGCCCCTAGCTGAAAGCAAGAATGTTTCAAGAAGAGAAAAACTGTAAAAGCAGGTACAATTTTTACTATTAGAGATATAGCTCAATGCATGGGAGATCACACGGGAAAACAGTTTGTTTATCCAACCAGAATCAGGGCACACTCTAGTATTCTTGCCTGGAGAATCCCATGGATGGAGTAGACTATGCAGTAGTCTAGAGCAACTTAACTTTCTATTGTTATGTAAAAAAAAAAAAGATAATCATTGGACTACATTTAATAATTAAAAGGTACTGCTTATAAGGTGAATATGTAACAAACGCTCATACCTTCATATGTAAGGAGCACTGGCAAATCAATAAAAAGAGCTCATCCAACCAAAACACACACACACACACACACACACACACACACACACACACACACACACAAGAAGAAGCAGGGCAGAGATGCACACCCAGAAAGAAAGGGTAAGGACATCGTCTCTAATGAGGAGGAGTGCAGTACATCAGAAACTAGGCAGAGATACACACCCTGAGAGGAAGGGGGTGTCCTGAGTCAGGAGGAGTGCACTGTGGAGACCATCCTTCTGGGGCTTTGTTTACCTTTGGCTCATTGTCTTGTTTCTTCCTTCAAATTGACTGGTCCCTGGATCCTCCTCAAGAGGAGTGCACAATTATTTTCTAAGATGGATCCCACCACGGAGGTGTATGGATGCATGCCCACTTATTACAGGGTGGGGTCCCCTCCCTTTTCAACTCCCAAGAACTTCCTGCACATGTGCAGACAGGGACGTCTTCCTTGACTTCAGGAGTGGGCACCTACCTGGTCTCTTGGCTTTAGCAGGGCTGTTTTTACCACTGGTTTTGTCCTTGGAGTATTGGGGTGAGAACAAAGGCCCAATTCTACTCCACCTGACAACACCAGGTGTCTGGCCCAGAGGCCCACTGTCGCCCACCTCACAGATATACCCAGATGTTGACTGCTCTGGTTGGGAGGCAACTCCTATGATTCTGAGCTATGCTTTATCCCTAGTATCTCCATTGCTTCTGCAACCATATGGTAGTCATTTTCTTAGACGCCTCCTGAAATCTTCTCTAGGATATGCGTATCCCATTGTTCTCCCAGACACTCTTAGGAAAATTTAATACAGGTCTATTGGTCGGTCCCCAGCCCCAGCCACTAACACACCTCCCTTATGTTTTGTGACTTGAGACAGATCTTAGGATCTTTTGTTGAGTTCTGATCTCTGCCTCGTCAGTTCAGTGATACATCTGTGCTATTTCTTCTGTTCTACTTATCCATACTTTGATCAGGAAATTGTCGCCAGGCATAAAACCAGCATGGTCATGAGATTAACACTGTGAATTTCCTTCCATGATGGACAGACTCAAGGTGCGTTCTGTGGTCCCTACCTCCGATAGCCATACTTTCGGTCAATACCTTCCAACTGAGTGTAGTTGGTCATGTCCGCTGCTACTAGTCCAGGCAGGGAAGCACGGTAGGATGCCTATGATTATATAAGTAAGAATCCATTACAGAAGCCTGTAACATCCGTCTTGGTAGGAGGCTCTATTGCCCACGCTGCCTTAAAGAAGCAATCTGTCATATTAGTTGTTGCTTATGATGAGGACCATGCAGCAAGGAACAGAGAGTCTGTAGCCAGTATCTAGCCAGTCGTGACACCTTCAGTCTAACAACGGCAAGCAAATGAATTATGCCAACACAACTGGGTCTTTCTCCAGTTAATCCTCAGCTGATCCTACAACCCTGGACAACCGTGATTGCAGTCTTGTGAGACCCTACACAGAATATGCAACTGGCAACTCAGTGATAAGACTCCTGGTCCACAGAACTTGGAAATAATTACTGTGTATTTTTGTATATGTATCTGTGTGTGTGAGTTTAAACTAAAATTTTGATAATGTATTATGTGACAATAAAACATTAATGTACATTTCAAGGTATCACAATCCTTTAACTCTGAAGTCTAATTCCTGAGTACAGTAATATCTAACATTTTTCTCTTTTATCTTTATGGTTGTGTAATAGGACCCTCAAAATTAAAACTGATGAGTGATTCTGTCTCCCATCCCCTCCTCCATGTTCTCCTGTGATTGCATTCTTTGTTAATATGCATTCTTTGTTGCTGATTCATGTGCATGGCTTTTTCATTGCTTCTCTTAGGGAAACACAGTGACTGAAACTGACCACCCTGACTAGAAATCTTAGTACATATTTGAATGAATTATTTTACCACAGGAAGTCCTGGTAAGGAACTAACAAGACACCATCAACAATCTGGGAATAGTCAGATTTTCCACAATCTGCAAAAAGTCAAATGGAGACTCTATGTGTCCTACCACGTCCCAGAAGCCTTCTTGTTGACACCCACCTTGGCTGAGCAATGCATGCACCACCAGGAAGGACCCTGAGTCAGAATGATCAGCCAAAGACAACCTGGATATCAATTCCATGAACATAAAACCCTAGATTGTGAGTCACGAGGCAGAGCGGTCCTCCCGGGCTCCCTCACCATCCTGGCCTCTGCCTGGATATTCCTTCCCAATAAAGTCTCTTGCTTTATCAGCAAGTGTGTGTCCTTGGACAATTCATTTCTGAGTGTTAGATGAGAGCCCCCTTTTGAGCTCTGGAAGGGGTTCCCCTTTCTGCAACTTTCTTGTTCCTTCCTCCTGACTTGACCACAGAAACCCATGGCCATAAAGTCAGCAAAGCAGGAATTAACAGAGAAGGAGAATTTTGACCAGGACCAGGGGACCAAAATAAATGGCTGAGGAAAATGTCATGGAAACAACTGGCCTTGAGAGAACAATCAACCATATGTGACAATTATCGTTTGGTCACAGTCGTGTCTGACTTTTTGCGACCCCATGGACTGCAGCACAACAAGCGCCCCTGTCCTTCCCTGTTTCCCTGAGATTACTCAAACTCATGACAATTGAGTGATGCCATCCGACCATCTCATCCTCTGTCACCCCTCCTCTCCTGCCCTCAATCTTTCCCAGCATCAAAATCTTTTACAACGTGTCAGCTCTCCACATCAGGCTGAGTATTGGAGCTTCAGCTTCAGCATCAGTCCTTCCAGTGAATATTCAGGGTCAGCTGCTTTCTGAATAAAGTCGTTTTCCTTGCCTCAACACCTTGTCTCTCAGATTCATTCACTGGCCTGTCGTGTGGAGAGCAGAGTGAACTCGGACTCGGCAACAGGAGGACATCTCCTAGAATTCCTCTTCTCCTTATTTTGGCTGCAAAACCACAAAATGACACCAGAAACCATGGGAGTCATCAGTGGAAAATATCAGAGCCACCTGTCCCTGAATGATTGTTTACAGTGAAGCTTCACCCTAAATTAGGATGTGTGTGTGTTTGTCATTCAGTAGCATCCAACTCTTTGCAAATACTCTGCTTTAGAACACTCAGGTCTTAAAAATGCAGGAGTTTCCTATCTTTATCAGAGTTTAACCAAGTTAGCACAGATGCACTACTTTTTTTTTTTTTTTTTTCCTGCTCTCCCTCTGCATAAATTATCTAAGAACATTCTTCACACTCATCTCCCACATTCCACATAGCCATTGAACTAACATGTGAATGCACTCACCTGGCCACAGGTGACTGAGTCCACAGTGCCTGTTATACAAAGATGGCTCAACCAAACTGTTTATTGCAGTTGTTTAAATAAGAACCAAGAGAAAGGGTGTATGTCTTTTTTTCTGTAGTTGCATTTTTTTTTTTAGTCTTGGAATTGTTTTCCATATCTTCCTAACTACTGACTGGAGAAAATTTAAAGTCAGACATCAGGGAGATAGAGGATAACCAAACAGATGTATAAAAAGTATGCATGCATTTTTCATCTTTCTATTTTCCTTTACCCATGAGTTAATGACTGACATACACAATGCAACCATGACAAATTATATTTTACATCTTATTTGTTTTATAACAGAGGAAAGTGAAGTCGCTCAGTCGTGTCCGACTCTTTGTGACCCCATGGACCCCTACCAGGCTCCTCTGTCTATGGGATTTTCCAGGCAATAGTACTAGAGTGGATTGCCATTTCCTTCTCCAGGGGATCTTCCCAACCCAGGAATTGAACCCAGGTCTCCCACATTGTAGACAGACGCTTTACCATCTGAGCCACCAGGGAAGTCCCAGGGAAACATGATAATTCAATTTCAGGAGATTTAATGCTCTGAGCCCAATTCACAAATTCAGAGTTTTAGACATAGCGATGTGTCTACAGAAGGGCTAGTATCACAAAGTTTAAAGAGAATGCTAACATAAGTACATATCAATTTCCCATCCAAGGCAGTAAATTATATCTCAGTTTAGCAAGAAATGACCACATTTCTGTTTTCTGGTGCTGCACTTTCCGTTTGACAGACATCCCACATAGTTTCAATAAAGCTACTTGTTTTAAAATTATTTCTATAAGGCTACAGATTGATAATAAAGCTATCTAATTGCAATAAGTTATATACTTGCAACCTACTCTGGTATTTTTGCCTGAAGAATCCCTTGGATAGAGGAGCCTGGTGGGCTACAGTGTGTGGGTGTCAAAGAATCAGATGCAACTTCAACTTAGATAGCATATTCAAAAGCAGAGACATTGTTTGCCAGCAAAGGTCTATCTAGTCAAGGCTATGGTTTTTCCAGTAGTCATGTATAAATATGAGAGATGGACTGTGAAGAAAGCTGAACACCAAAGAATTGATGCTTTTGAAGTGTGGTTTTGGAGAAGACTCTTGAGAGTCCCTTGGACTGCAAGGAGATCCAACCAGTCCATTCTAAAGGAGATCAGTCATGGGTGTTCTTCGGAAGGAATGATGCTGAGGCTGAATCTCCAGTATTTTGGCCACCTCATGAGAATAGTTGACTCATTGGAAAAGATTCTGATGCTGGGAGGGACTGGGGGCAGGAGGAGAAGGGGACGACAGAGGATGAGATGGCTGGATGGCATCATCAACACAATGGACATTAGTTTGAGTGAACTCTGGGAGTTGCTGATGGACAGGGAGGCTGATGTGCTGCAATTCATGGGGTCTCAAAGAGTCGGACACCACTGAGCAACTGAACTGAACTGAAGCAACTAACACTACCACCACTACCACATATTTGCAGTAAAGTTATGTGCACATTAATCTACACAGCTTACATATTTTCACATAAATTCAGCTACTTTATATTGGAGTTTTTATTCTTCTACACTTAACCATTTGAATGTTACCTGCTTGACAGTATACTGTTTATTTTCCTTTGAAACGTGATTAGCTGAGTATGTGTGCATGTGTCTTTGTGTTTATGTACTAATATCATCTGGAACAGAGTAAGTGAGAGAAGGGCAGGGAACTTTTGAGAAGAAAACAAAGAATAGAAGAAAAACTATCATAAATGTGTGCATTCAAGTCAGACAGCAGTTTTTAAAATAACACTCTTTTACACCAATTTATATTTTTTTCTTTAATAGATATGTGTGTTTTTCCAGGGATAAAGGAAAAGATAGTTGGTATGTTTACTATTACTATTAGAAGGATAATCCTGAATTTAGACTTAAGCAGCTCTGCAGGAAATAATTCCACAAATAAAACTGGAATCTATTGTAAAGTTTAAAAAGCTTGATATATGTTGTATATAACACTCTCACAAACTATAAATAGTGAAAAAACACACATCAGGAAAAAATAAATTGACAGTTGCAAATACTCTACATGGCTAGTTTCGTGTAATATTGTCTATTTTAACTCTAAACACTGAATTGCTTATTTTCATAACCCAAATTTCTTTACAAGTTATTTGTATTTCTGAGGACCCCCCAAAATATAAAATGATTAGATGACACTTCCATAGTTTTATATATAACTTTGGTAACTTTGCTTATATCTAATTTGATACATGTATGTGAATATGAATGGATTTGATTAATTAGAAAATATTCTAATGAAAAACTAACTTGAGTCTAGCTTTTCAAATTTCAATGTACTCCATTTAATGCAGAAAATTCACCAAACAATCCCAGAAGTGAAGGGACTATTTTCTTAGTAATTACATTCCATAAAGCCATCTTTACTTCCTTATTCCTGAGGCTGTAGATCAAAGGATTTAACATGGGGATGACCACTGTGTAGAACACAGAAGCCACTTTATCCTGAGTCAAGGAGTAGCTGGAGGAAGGTCTGAGATAAGTGTAGATGGAGGTGAAATGGAACAGGATGATGGCTGTCAGGTGAGATGCACATGTGGAGAACGCTTTGCACCTCCCCTCCCCTGAATGCATATGGAAGATGGAGAAAAGAATGTAACAGTAGGAGGTGAGGGTCACCAGCAGAGTTCCGACCATATTCACACCAGCAAATGTGGACAAGATGCTTTCATGCAGGCGTGTGTCAGAACAGGAGAGCTTAAAAAGTGGGGGACTATCACAGAAGAAGTGATGGATGACATTGGAACTGCAGAATGGCAAGCTGCTTACATAACTGGTGTTCACCACAGAGTTCAACAGACCTGCTGTAAAAGCCCCTGCTGCCATTTCTATGCAGAACATCCTGGACACGATCAAAGAGTAAAGGAGAGGGCTGCTTATGGCCACATAGCGGTCATAGGCCAATAACCCAAAAAGGATGCATTTGGTGTGGCAAAGGCTATAAAGAAGTACATCTGCAAAAAGCAGCCAACAATAGAGATTGTATTCTTCCTGGATAATAAATCTACCAGCATTGTTAGAGTGATGGTGGAGGAATAACAAACACCCACAAAGGACAGGTTAACCAGGAAGAAATACATGGGTGTGTGACGTTTGGAATCAGTCCTGATTAAGAGGATCAACCCAACATTTCCCAAAACTGTAAGCACATAAATCACTAAGAAAACACAAAAGGGGATAACCTATCGCTCCAATGTATCTGCTAATCCCAGAACTCTGTGAGTGAAGTGCAATTATTTCTGCCCATTGATTATAGATACAGTATGCTTAAACTTAAACTGGATGTGCATATTTCCCGTTGCACAATTTACCAGAAATATAAATATTGATAAAGTAAAACATCTATGGAAAATAAACCTAGGACAACAGAGCCCAGTAAATAGAGTCAGAGGAGAATTAGTAGACAAATGAATAAGCATAGGATTTTATTAAGTATTGGCTCTATTAACTCTGGACTGAGGGATACACAGATCACTCATCTAAATACAGATACATCACCTAAGGTTCTTTTTCGAATGCAGCATCTGCGTTCTATTCTTTCCCTTCTAGTCCATATCCAAATGCAAAGTATAGAATTATTCTTGCTGAAGTTTTTTCCATTCTCTGAGCAGGTATTTGAATTTAACTGAAATCATTTTTTTTTTTATTTTTTCCTCCTCAAGTCTGCTCTCTATATTCTTCAACTCCAAAATTTATGCATGGTCACTTGGAAATCATTTGTGTGTTCTCCAGGAAGCAAAAAATAGCCCAGTTAGATAACTGATATTTTGACATCTATCATATTCTTAATGATGATATTGTAGTGTATTAAGGCATACAAATAAATGTTCTCCTTTCAAAGTGCACTATCAGATTAATGCTGTGTGGTAGCACACACTATAACTATTTATGGTGGTGAAGGACAGAGACTGCACCAAGTACAGCATTTTTCTCAGTACTAACTTGTCTAGTCTACTATTTCTGTTTTTACTAGAATCCCTAATAACTCAAGTGAGGCACACACACACACACACACACACACACATAAAAAATGCAATTTTCATGTTTTAAGTGAAATGTAAAACAGTGACATTTTGAATTACCATTTTGTAAATATTTAAGACACATTCTGAGTATATGCATATTGCTATCCTTTTATTTTGTTTTCCTCAAAGAAGGCTGGGTAACCATGGGGGACTGGATTATAGGTTTTAATTGGGTCATGAATCCTCTAAAGGCAGAAACTTCAGTCTCAGAAGTATTTAAATATGATCACATGCAAGTAGATGTGATTATACACTATATTGAACTTTCTGATTTCTCTGCTATTTCAAAGTTATTTATTTGTCAAATTTAAAAAAAAATCTGTGTAATTTTCTCTTCCTTTGAAGTTTAAGCTTATTCCAATGGTTACATAATCCTCTACCAAATTATGATCCTTCCCTTTCTGTGTGTGTGTGTGTGAGTACCCCTACACTTGTCTGGCTGAATTTAACCTTCAGTCTAGCTCTGTTCTTGAAAGTAAGTGTGTTAGTCACTCAGTTGTGTCTGAATCTTTGGGACCCCCTCGTCTGTAGCCTGCTGAACTCCTTTGTCCATGGAGTTCTCGAGGCAAGAATACTGGAATGGGTTGCCATTTCCTTCTCTAGGGACTTTCCCAACCCAGGGATTGAACCCAGGTCTCCTGCACTGCAGGAAAATTCTTTAACAACTGAGCCAACATGCAAGCTCTGTTTTTAAGTGAAATAAATTTGAAGGAGACACTAACTTCTAACTACGTGCCTACATGAATGTTCATCAGACCCAGCTGGACTGTATGGACAGCAGAGGGCACTGGATGGTGTGACAGGTCATGGGATCTGCTTTGTTATATCCCAGATAACTTGAATATTGCAACTTCTATCACGAGCAATTTCAGCTGCAAGGACAAGGGAAGAGCCACAGGGAATATCCTTCCAAAAGTTCTAAGTGTGGTTAGCATCTTAGCAAGCCCTGAATCCCACTCAATTTCCTCCAGAATTCTACTATGCCACTCCATTCCACCTGTATATTATTGCTTACCTATAATATAATATACAGATTAACTCTAATGGACTTCATTGGTGACTGGTAGAATATTTCCATAATCAGGAAATCCCTGAGACTGTTTTAAAGGATATGGGTCCGTTTTATCCTTCAAAGATCAATCTACCCACTTTAAACTATACATTGATTACACTCTGATCTAGCTGACTGTGTGTGCATGTGGCTTTGTGTATAATATGTGCATCAGTCTGGGAGAGGAAATGTGAGAGAACAGGAAACTTTTGAGAAAAAAAGATAGGAAGAGAAGAAAAGCTGTTGCAATTGGTGCCTTCTAAGCAGACAGCAGTTTTCTAAACAAAATACATTTAAACAAATTCCTATATGTTCTTTAATGAATAAATATGTGTTTATGGGGATAAAGGAAATGAAATTCCACATGTTTACTATAGCAGTTAAATGATATTACTGATTTTTGATTTAAGCATTACAGCCCTAATTCAATAAAGTGGAAATCTACACTGAAAACATTTTCACACATGTGATATATACAATCCTTTACAAATCACGAATGTTGAAAAAATACATTAAAAAAGCTGACAATTACAAATACAATACACAACTAGATTCATGTGACATTGCAAAAGTTATCTCCATATACTTAAACCTTTATTTCCATAACCAAGACAGCTTTATGAATAAATCACATTTTAGAAATCTATAGGAAAACATACAATGATTAGAAAAAAGTTTCATGATCTTACATAAGTTTGATAAGTTATATCTAACAGGACTCATGTCCATAAACATTACCAGAACGTGATTATACAGATTAAGTTGTAATGAAAATAAGCTTGATCCAGTTTCTGAAAATTAAATTGTATATTCTATTTAGTTCAGAAAATTAATCAATCACAGAAATGAAGGAATCCTTTTCCTAGTAATCACATTCCATAAAGCCTTCTTCACTTCCCTGTTCCGGAGACTGTAGATCAGAGGATTCAACATGGGGATCACCACAGTGTAGAACACGGAAGCTACTTTGTCCTGAGTCAGGGAGTAGCTGGAAGTAGGTCTGAGATAAGTGTAGATGGAGGTGGAATAGAACAGGATGATGGCTGTCAGGTGAGACACACATGTGGACAACGCTTTGCGCCTCCCCTCCCCTGCATGCATACGGAAGATGGCGAAGAGGATGTAGCAGTAGGAGGTGAGGATCACCAGCAGACTTCCAACGATATTCACACCAGCAAAAGGCGACAAGATACTTTCATACAGGTGTGTGTCAGAACAGGAGAGCTTAAAAAGCGGGGGGCTATCACAGAAGAAGTGATGAATGACATTGGAACTGCAGAAATGAAAACGGCTTATACAACTTGTGAGAACCATGGAGTTCAACTGTCCTGCTGTAAAAGCCCCTGTTGCCATTTTTAGGCAGACCGTCCTGGACATGATCAAGGAGTAAAGGAGAGGGTTGCATATGGCCACGTAGCGGTCACGGGCCATTAGCCCAAAAAGGATGCATTCAGTTGTGGCCAAAGCTATAAAGAAATACATCTGCAGAAAGCAGCCAGCAAGGGAGATGGTTTTCTTCTTTGATAATAAATCTACCAGCATCTTTGGGGTGATGGTGGATGAATAACAAACATCCACAAAGGACAGGTTAGCCAGGAAGAAATACATGGGTGTGTGAAGTCGGGAATCAGCTCTGATTAAGAGGATCATCCCAACATTCCCCACAACCGTAAGTGTATAAATCATAGAAAAAAGGCAAAACAGGGTAATCTGTAACTCCAGTGAGTCTGCTAAACCCAACAGGATGAATTCAGTGAGCAAAGTATAATTTTTTCTGGCCATTTACTACAGAAATTTTATGCTTAAACTTGACTTCACTCTAAATATTTTCCTCTCAAAAATTTACAGGAAGTAGTAGGTCTAATAAAATTAATCACACATGAAAAAAAAACCTAGGATAACAGAGCATAATATATAGAACAAATGAAGCAAGAGGAAAATTAGTGGACAAATGAATAAGCATCATGCTTAGTCGCTTAGTCATGTCTGACTCTTTGTGACACCATGGACTGTAGCCCACCAGGCTCCTCTGTCCATGGGATTTTTGCAAGCAAGAATACTGGAGTGAGTTATCATTTCCTTCTCTAAGAATAAGCATTGGCATTTATTAAGCAATTCTCCGTGTTAAAATACACCTGGGTTGAAGGATTCTCAGATTATTGGGCCAAGAGATGGCTGGATGGCATCACTGACTTGATGGGTGTGAGTCTGAGTGACCTCCGGGAGCTGGTGATGGACAGGGAGGCCTGGCGGTGCTGCGGTTCATGGGGTCGCAAAGAGTCGGACATGACTGAGCGACTGATCTGATCTGATCTGATATACATTTCACTTCAGTTTCTGAAAATGCAACATATATATATATATATATATGTTCTATACTTTCTCTTCTAGCCTACATCCAAAATGCAAAGTACCAAACTATTCTAGCTGAAGTCTCTCCCATGG
The DNA here is from genome assembly GCA_935064755.1 of Tragelaphus eurycerus. Classification (NCBI taxonomy): domain Eukaryota; kingdom Metazoa; phylum Chordata; class Mammalia; order Artiodactyla; family Bovidae; genus Tragelaphus; species Tragelaphus eurycerus. Next base: position 19,032 of record CAKXYN010000337.1, on the reverse strand, counting down.
TCTGAACAGGTATGTGAGTTTAACTCAATGCAATTTTTTCTCCTCAGGACCACTCTGCATATTCTGCAACTCTAAAATCTATGTAAAGTAATTAGCCTCCAATTAAAATAAATAAATAAAAAAATAAAAAAAATCTATGCATCAACACTTGAAAATTGCCTCTGTATTCCCCACGCAGTAAAAAAAAAAATCCATTTCAAATAATCATCATTTTGACATTTACCACATTCATAAACATTATTTCGTCATGTTTTAAATTAAACCAAATGACTCATTCAATACAAAGCACACTATCAAATTACTGCCATGTATTAATATCGGCACACACTGTACCTGTCCACAGTAATCAATGGAAGCACCAAGTACTTAGCAGCATCCTTCCCATTACTACCTTTTCTAGTTTATTGTTTTCTTCTTTTATTAGAAAGCCAAATAACTCAGTTGAGGCACAACAATGAAAAGGAGATTTTCATTTTCTAAATGAAATGAAAAGCGGGAAAATTTGAATTACCTTTTCGTAAAAATCTGAGACACGTTCTGAACATATATTCACGGCTGCCTTTTATTTGGTTTTTCTTGAGGAGGTTGGGTAGCCATGAGAACGGGATTACAGGTTTTGGTTGTGACCTCAGTCCTCTAAGGGCATAAACTCTAATCTCAGAGGCAGTTAAAATAAGATCATGTGCAGCTAGAGGCAGTCAAATGGGATGTGGATCCTGCATCCTCATGTGATTATTGATCTCTTTGTTACCTTAATGTTTCCCCAATGTTTATAAGATATTAATTTTAATTGGCTGTTTAATTGCTTCTTTGTAGCTTTAGCATATTCCAAAAGGGTGCATTTCCCACTACCAAGTTATTATTTTTCCTTTTCTGTTTGAGTTTGTGTGTGTTCATGTGTGTGTTCACCCCTCTCCTTGTCTCAGTGAGTTTAACCTTTGTTCCAGCTCAGTAATTGAGTGAAATAAATAAGAAAATGACACTCACTTCAACACTTTTTAAAAACCCTTTTAAATACTCTACTCTGATTAAATAAGACAATATATTTAAATAAAACATATTTTTAGGATTCTGTAATTACATTTGTTTGTTGAAATTGTCTGTGATTCTGATCTTACAAAGAATTTAAACTACAAAAATTCCACACCAAAAAAACATATCACAAAGAGAAATGAATCACACTATGTGTACATATAAAGAAAGAGTCTATTTGCATAGAGAAATAATAAATCATGACCACATATTCTTTGTTCAATCTCCAAGGTAATAGAAATAAAAATCAAAATAAATAAATAGGATCTAATGAAACATAAAAGTTTTTTCCAGCATAAGAAACCATAAGTGAAATGAAAAGACAACCTAGGGAACCTGACGGGACCAACTGCACCGCATCGGTGATTCGGCGGAGGGGGGAGAAGAGGGGTTCTCGGAAGCAGCCCTCGGCTCCGTCCCCTGGGAGCACAGAGGGCGGGGGCCTTGGCGAATGGCTTTCTTGGTGGCCACTTGCGGAGTGAGTAGACCCGGAGGGTCTGGGAGAGGGGCCGGCTCCCACCCCTGAGTTCCCAGGGACCCTGCTGCTTGCCCAGGCCGTGGGCACGAGTGTGATTCTCTCCCTGCCTCCATCCCGTCGCCCCCTGGGGGTTTGGATTCAGGATTTGTTCCTAGTGTCCAGGACTTTGATAAGAAACTTACAGAGGCTGATGCATACCTACAAATCTTGATAGAACAGTTGAAGCTTTTTGATGACAAACTTCAAAACTGCAAAGATGATGAACAGAGAAAGAAAATTGAAACCCTCAAAGAGACAACAAATAGCATGGTAGAATCAATTAAACACTGCATTGTGTTGCTGCAGATCGCTAAAAGTACGATTAATCCTGTGGATGCAATATATCAACCTAGTCCCTTGGAACCTGTGGTCAACACAATGCCTTCCCAGACTGTCTTACCTCCAGAACCTACTCAGTTGTGTAAGTCAGAGCAGCGTCCATCTTCTCTACCAGTTGGACCTGTATTAGCAACCTTGGGACATCATCAGACTCCAACACCAAATAGTACAGGCAGTGGCCACTCACCCCCTAGTAGCAGTCTGACTTCTCCAAGCCATGTCAACTTGTCTCCAAACACAGTCCCCGAGTTCTCTTACTCTAGCAGTGAAGATGAATTCTATGATGCAGATGAATTTCATCAGAGTGGCTCATCACCAAAGTGCTTAATAGATTCCTCTGGATCTGCCTCAGTCTTGACACACAGCAGCTCGGGAAATAGTCTGAAGCGTCCAGATAACACAGAATCACTTAATTCTTCTATGTCCAATGGAACAAGCGATGCTGACCTTTTCAATTCACATGATGATAGAGATGACGAAGGGGAGGCAGGATCGGTGGAAGAGCACAAGAGTGTTATTATGCATCTGTTGTCACAGGTTAGACTTGGAATGGATCTTACCAAGGTAGTTCTTCCAACATTTATTCTTGAAAGAAGATCTCTTTTAGAAATGTATGCAGACTTTTTTGCTCATCCGGACCTGTTTGTGAGTATTAGTGACCAGAAGGATGCCAGAGACCGAATGGTTCAGGTTGTGAAATGGTATCTCTCAGCCTTTCATGCAGGAAGGAAAGGATCGGTTGCCAAAAAGCCATACAACCCCATTTTGGGTGAAATCTTTCAGTGTCACTGGACATTACCAAATGATACTGAAGAGAATGCGGAGCTAGTTTCAGAAGGACCAGTTCCCTGGGTTTCCAAGAATAGTGTGACATTTGTGGCTGAGCAGGTTTCTCATCATCCACCCATTTCAGCTTTTTATGCTGAGTGTTTTAATAAGAAGATACAATTCAATGCTCATATCTGGACCAAATTAAAATTCCTTGGGATGTCAATTGGGGTGCACAACATAGGGCAGGGCTGTGTCTCGTGTCTAGAGCATGACGAACATTACATTCTCACATTCCCCAATGGTTATGGCAGGTCTATCCTCACAGTGCCCTGGGTGGAACTAGGCGGAGAATGCAATATTAATTGTTCCAAAACTGGCTATAGTGCAAATATCGTCTTCCACACTAAACCTTTCTATGGGGGCAAGAAGCACAGAATTACTGCTGAGATTTTTTCTCCAAACGACAAGAAGTCTTTCTGCTCAATTGAAGGGGAGTGGAATGGTGTAATGTATGCAAAATATTCAACAGGGGAAAATGTAGTTTTTATAGATACCAAGAAGTTGCCTATAATTAAGAAGAAAGTAAGGAAGCTGGAAGATCAGAATGAGTACGAATCCCGCTGCCTTTGGAAGGATGTCACTTTCAACTTAAAAATCAGAGACATTGATGCAGCAACTGAAGCCAAGCATAGACTTGAAGAAAGACAAAGAGCAGAAGCCCGAGAAAGGAAGGAAAAGGAAATTCAATGGGAGACAAGGTTGTTTCATGAAGATGGAGAATGCTGGGTTTATGATGAACCATTACTGAAGCGTCTCGGTGCTGCCAAGCATTAGGTTGGGAAACACATAGTTTGCATAATTAAGCAACAATCTTCCTTTGGGAGAACTTATTCACTCTCTTCTTATTGCAGTGGTTCCTATCTCAGGGATACTGGACTTTCTGATGCAGATGAACAATTAAATCAAGCAAAGCTTCCCTTTTTCCTGTCTGTGGCAGTTACAACGTTGATTTTGGTCTTGAGAAAAACTTCAGGTTTTGAAAACAAGATGTCTGCTGCTTTTCCAAATCCCACAGTATAAATCCCAGTCTTAAACTCTGCATTCTAGTACTGCTGTTGAGATATACAATACAACATGTTTCCTAGTTCATATAATCTTGGGTTCTATATATACATATATATAATATAGCTGATGCCAGATTTTTCATAAATACTCCATTTACTGTAAAAAAAAAAAAAAAAAAAAGACAACCTAGGACTGGGTAAAAACTTTTGCAAACCATGCGAATGACAAGGGCTTAATTTCCAAAATATATAAACAGCCCATATAACTCAATCACAACAATACAACAAAGTAGGAAACAATCCAAGATAAAATTGACAGATGACCTGATTAGACATTTCTACAAAGAAAACATACAGATGCCCAACAGGTGCATGAAAAGATGCTCAACAACAATAGTCGTTAGTGAAAGGTAAATCAAAGCTACAATGAGGTATCACCTCACACCAATCAAAATAGCCATCGTTTAAAAAAAAATCTACAAATAATAAATGTTAGAGAGCTTATGGATAAAAGGGGATCCTAGTACATTGCTTGTGGGAATGCAAACTGGTGCAGCCACTGTGGAAAACATTGAGGCTCCTTAAAAATTGAAAATAGAATTGCCATATGATCCAACAACCACAATCCTGGGTATATATCTGAATAAAACTATAATTTGAGAAGATATATGCTCCCTTATGGTCCTAATAGTACTATTTCCAATAGCTAAGGCATGAAAACAATCTTAATGTCTGTTGAAGGATGAATGGATAAAAAGAGTGGTACATATATACAATGGAATATTAACCATAAAAAAGAATAAAATAATACCATTCACAGCAACATGGATTGACCTAGAGATTATCATATTAAATGAAGCAAGTCAGAAAGAGAAAGACAAATATCCAAATGTGGCATGATATCATTCATATGTGGAATCTAAAAAAATGACACAAATGAATTTATTTACAAAACAAAGAGACTCACAAACATAGAAAACAAATTTATAGTTACCAAAGGAGAAAAAGAGTAGGGGGAACAAATTTGGAGTTTAGGATTAGCAGATACAAATTATTATTTGCAAAATAGATGACCAGCAAGGTTCTAGTATGTATGTGTGTGTGTGCACACGTGTGTGTGCACACGTGTGTGTGCACATGTGTATGTGTATATACACACAAGGAGCTATATTTATATCCTATGTTGTTGTTCAGTCACACAGCTGTGACCGACTCTGTGATCCATGGACAGCAGCATGCCAGGCTTCCTCATCCTTTACTATCTCCCAGAATTTGTTTAAACTCATGTCTATTGAGTCTGTGATGCCATCCAACCATCTCATCCTCTCTTGCCCCCTTCTCCTCCTAAACTCGATCATTCCCAGCATCAGGGTGTTTTCCAATGAGTCTCTTCTCATTAGGTGGCCAAAGTATTGTGGCTTCAGCTTCATTATCAGTTCTTCTAATGAACAAATGAACATTCAGCATTGACTTCCTTTAGAATTGACTGGTTTGCTCTCTTTGCAGGCCAAAGTACTCTCAAGAGTTTTCATGAGCACAACAATTAGAAGGTATTAACTCTTCAACACCTAGCCTTCTTTATGGTCCAACTCTCACATTCATACATGACTGCAGGAAAAACATAGCATTGACTATATGTACTTTTGTCAGAAGAGTGATGTCTTTGCTTTTTAGTAATTTGTCTAGGTTTGTCATTCTATCTACTACTGTGGGAAAGAATCCCTCAGAAGAAATGGAGTTGCCATCATGGTCAACAGAAGAGTCCAAAATGCAGTACTTGGATGCAATCTCAAAAACGACAAAAATTTAGAGAAGAACTAACACCTATCCTACTCAAATTCTTCCATAAAATTGCAGAGGAAGGTAAATTCCCAAACTCATTCTATGAGGCCACCATCACCCTAATACCAAAACCTGACAAAGATGCCACAAAAAAAGAAAACTACAGGCCAATATCACTCATGAACATAGATGCAAAAATCCTTAACAAAATTCTAGCAATCAAAATCCAACAACACATTAAAAAGATAATACACCATGACCAAGTGGGCTTTATCCCAGGGATGCAAGGATTCTTCAATATCTGCAAATCAATGTAATACACCACATTAACAAATTGAAAAATAAAAACCATAAGATTATCTTAATAGATGCAGAGAAAGCCTTTGACAAAATTCAACATCCATTTATGATAAAAACTCTCCAGAAAGCAGGAATAGAAGGAACATACCTCAACATAATAAAAGCTATATATGACAAACCCACAGCAAACATTATCCTCAATGGTGAAAAATTGAAAGCATTTCCTCTAAAAGTCAGGAACAAGAGAAGGGTGCCCACTTTCATCATTACTATTCAACATAGTTTTGGAAGTTTTGGTCACAGCAATCAGAGCAGAAAAAGAAATAAAAGGAATCCAAATTGGAAAAGAAGAAGTAAAACTCTCACCGTTTGCAGATGACATGATCCTCTACATAGAAAACCCTAAAGACTCCACCAGAAAATTACTAGAACTAATCGATGAATATAGAAAAGTTGCAGGATATAAAATCAACACACAGTAATCCCTTGCATTCCTATACACTAATAATAAGAAAATAGAAAAAGAAATTAAGGAAACAATTCCATTCACCTTGCAGTGAAAAGAATAAAATACTTAGGAATATACCTACCTAAAGAAACTAAAGGCCTATATATAGAAAACTATAAAACACTGGTGAAACAAATCAAATAGGGCACTAATAGATGGAGAAATATACCATGTTCATGGATTGGTAGAATCAATATAGTGAAAATGAGTATACTACCCAAAGCAACTTATAGATTCAATGCAATCCCTATCAAGCTACCAATGGTATTTTTCACAGAGCTAGAAAAAATAATTCACAATTTGTATGTAAATATAAAAAACCTTGAATAGCCAAAGCTAACTTGATAAAGAAGAATGGAACTGGAGGAATCAACCTGCCTGACTTCAGGCTCTACTACAAAGCCACAATCATCAAGACAGTATGGTACTGGCACAAAGACAGTAATATAGATCAATGGAACAAAATAGAAAGCCCAGAGATAAATCCACGCACATATGGACACCTTATCTTTGACAAAGGAGACAAGGATATACAATGGATTAAGGACAATCTCTTTAACAAGTGGTGCTGGGAAAACTGGTCAACCACTTGTAAAAGAATGAAACTAGAGCGCTTTCTAACACCATACACAAAAAATAAACTCAAAATGGATTAAAGATCTAAACGTAAGACAAGAAACTACGAAACTCCTAGAGGAGAACATAGGCAAAACATTCTCCGACATACATCACAGCAGGATCCTCTATGACCCACCTCCAGGAATATTGGAAATAAAAGCAAAAATAAACAAATGGGACCTAATTAAACTTAAAAAGCTTCTTCACAAGAAAAGAAACTATAAGCAAGGTGAAAAGACAGCCTTCAGAATGGGAGAAAATAATAGCAAATGAAGCAACAGACAAACAACTAATCTCAAAAAATATACAAGCAACTTCTATAGCTCAATTGCAGAAAAATAAACGACCCAATCAAAAAATGGGCCAAAGAACTCAATAGACATTTCTCCAAAGAAGACATACAGATGACTAACAAACATGAAAAGATGCTCAACATCACTCATTATTAGAGAAATGCAAATCAAAACCACTATGAGGTACCATTTCACGCCAATCAGAATGGTTGCGATCCAAAAGTCTATAAGCAATAAGTGCTGGAGAGGGTGTGGAGAAAAGGGAACCCTCTTACACTGTTGGTGGGAATGCAAACTAGTACACCCATTCTGGAGAACAATGTGGAGATTCCTAAAAAATTGAAAATAGAACTGCCTTATGACCCAGCAATCCCACTGCTGGGCATACACACTGAGGAAACCAGAATTGAGAGACACGTGTACCCCAATGTTCATCCCAGCACTGTTTAAAATAGCCAGGACTTGGAAGCAACCTAGATGTCCATCAGCAGATGAATGGTTAAGAAAGCTGTGGTACATATACACCATGGAGTACTACTCAGCCATTGAAAAGAATACATTTGAATCAGTTCTAATGAGGTGGATGGAACTGGAGCCTATTATACAGAGTGAAGTAAGCCAGAAAGAAAAACACCAATACAGTATACTGATGCATATATATGGAATTTATAAAGATGGTAACAATAACCCTGTATACGAGATAGTAAAACAGACACTGATGTATAGAACAGTCCTTTGGACTCAGGGAGAGGGAGAGGGTGGGATGATTTGAGAGAATGGCTTTGAAATATTTATAATATGAAATGAGTCACCAGTTCAGGTTCGATGCATGATACTGGATGCTTGGGGCTGGTACACTGGGACGACCCAGAGGGATGGTATGGGGAGGGAGGATGGAGGAGGTTCAGGATGAGGAACATATGTATATCTGTGGCAGATTCATTTTGATATATGGAAAAACCAATACAATGTTGTAAAGTTAAATAAAATAAAATTAAAAAGAATAAAATAAAATTAAAAAATGGTGGAAAAAAATTAAAAATAAAATTGAAATTAAAAAAAAAATGAGAGAATGATCTCTGTTCGTTTCCAAGGCAAGCCATTCAATATCACAGTAATCCAAGTCTAAGCCCCAACCAGAAACACTAAAGAAGCTGAAGTTGAACGGACCTATGAAGACCGACAAGACCTTTTAGAAATAACACCCAAAAAAGATGTCCTTTTCATTATAGGGGACTGGAATGCAAAAGTAGGAAGTCAAGAAACACCAGAAATAACAGGCAAATTTAACCTTGGAATACGGAGTGAAGCAGGGAAAAGACTAATAGAGTTTTGCCAAGAAAAAGCACTAGTCATAGCAAATACCCTCTTCCAACAACACAAGAGAAGACTCTATACATGGACACCACCAGATAGTCAACACTAAAATCAGATTGATCATATTCTTTGCAACCAAAGATGGAGAAGCTCTATACAATCAGCAAAAACAAGACCAGGAGCTGACTGTGGCTCAGACCATGAACTCCTTATTGCCAAATTCAGACTTAAATTGAAGAAAGTAGGGAAAACCACTAGACCATTCAGGTATGACCTAAATCACATCCCTTATGATTATACAGTGGAAGTGAGAAATAGATTTAAGGGCCTAGATCTGATAGATAGAGTGCCTGATGAACTGTAGAATGAGGTTTGTGACATTGTACAGGAGACAGGGATCAAGACCATCCCCATGGAAAAGAAATGCAAAAAACCAAAATGGCTGTCTGGGGAAGCCTTACAAATTCCTATTCAAAGAAGAGAAGCAAAAGCAAAGGAGAAAAAGAAATGAGTATCTGAATGCAGAGTTGCAAAGAATAGCAAGAAGAGATAAGATAGCCTTCTTCAGCGATCAATGCAAAAAAAAAAAAAAAAAAGAGGAAAACAACAGAATGGGAAAGACTAGAGATCTCTTCAAGAAAATCAGAGATACCAAGGGAACATTTTATGCAAAGATGGGCTCAATAAAGAACAGAAATGGTATGGACCTAACAGAAGCAGAAGATATTAAGAAGAGATGGCAAGAATACACAGAAGAAGTGTACAAAAAAAGATCTTCACGACTCAGATAATCGTGAAGGTGTGATCACTGACTTAGAGCCAGACATCCTGGAATGTGAAGTCAAGTGGGCCTTAGAAAGCATCACTACGAACAAAGCTAGTGGAGGTGATGGAATTCCAGTTGGGTTATTGCAAATCCTGAAAAATGATGCTGCGAAAGTGCTGAACTCATTATGCAAGCAAATTTGGAAAACTCAACAGTGGCCACAGGACTGGAAAAAGTCAGTTTTCATTCCAGTCCCAAAGGAAGGCAATGCCAAAGAATGCTCATACTACTGCACAATTGCAGTCGTCTCACACGCTAGTAAAGAAATGCTCAAAATTCTCCAAGCCAGGCTTCAGCAATATGTGAACCATGAATTTCCTGATGTTCAAGCTGGTTTTAGAAAAGGCAGAGGAACCAGAGATCAAATTGTGAACATCTGCTGGATCATGGAAAAAGCAAGAGAGTTCCAGAAAAACATCTATTTCTGCTTTATTGACTATGCCAAAGCCTTTGACTGTGTGGATCACAATAAACTGTGGAAAATTCTGAAATAGATGGGAATATCAGACCACCTGATCTGCCTCTTGAAAAATCTGTATGCAGATCAGGAAGCAAAAGTTAGAACTGGACATGGAACAACAGACTGGTTCCAAGTAGCAAAAGGAGTTCGTCAAGGCTGTATATTGTCACCCTGCTTATTTAACTTATATGCAGAGTACATCATGAGAAACGCTGGACTGGAAGAAACACAAACTGGAATCAAGATTGCCGGGAGAAATATCAATCACCTCAGATATGCAGATGACACCACCCTTATGGCAGAAAGTGAAGAGGAACTAAAAATCCTCTTGATGAAAGTGAAAGTGGAGAGTGAAAATGTTCGCTTAAAGCTCAACATTCACAAAATGAAGATCATGGCATCCGGTCCCATCACTTCATGGATAATAGATGGGGAAACAGTGGAAACATTGTCAGACTTTATTTTTCTGGGCTCCAAAATCACTGCAGATGGTGACTGCAGCCATGAAATTAAAAGACACTTACTCCTTGGAAGAAAAGTTATTAACAACCTAGATCAGATCAAATCAGATCAGTCGCTCAATCGTGTCCGACTCTTTGCGACCCCATGAACTGCAGCACGCCAGGCCTCCCTATCCATCACCAGATTTCGGAGGTCACTCAGACTCACATTCATCGAGTCAGTGATGCCATCCAGCCATCTCATCCTCTGTCGTCCCCTTCTCCTCCTGCCCTCAATCCCTCCCAGCATCAGAGTCTTCTCCAATGAGTCAACTCTTTGCATGAGGTGGCCAAAATACTGAAGTTTCAGCTTGAGCATCACTTCTTCCAAAGAAATCCCAGGGCTGATCTCCATCAGAATGGATCGGTTGGATCTCCTTGCAGTCCAAGGGACCCTCAAGAGTCTTCTCCAACACCACAGTTCAAAAGCATCAATTCTTCGGTGCTCAGCCTTCTTCACAGTCCAGCTCTCACATCCATACATGACCACAGGAAAGACCATAGCCTTGACTAGGCGAATCTTTGTTGGCAAAGTGATGTCTCTGCTTTTGAATATGCTATCTAGGTTGGTCATAACTTTCCTTCCAAGGAGTAAGTGTCTTTTAATTTCATGGCTGCAGTCACCATCTGCAGTGATTTTGGAGCCCAGAAAAATAAAGTCTGACACTGTTTCCACTGTTTCTCCATCTATTCCCATGTATTGATGGGACCAGATGCCATGATCTTCGTTTTCTGAATGTTGAGCTTTAAGCCAACCTTTTCACTCTCCACTTTCACTTTCATCAAGAGGCTTTTGAGTTCCTCTTCACTTTCTGCCATAAGGGTGGTATCATCTGCATATCTGAGGTTACTGATATTTCTCCCGGCAATCTTGATTCCAGCTTGTGTTTCTTCCAGTCCAGCGTTTCTCATGATGTACTCTGCATATAAGTTAAATAAACATGGTGACAATATACAGCCTTGACGTACTCCTTTTCCTATTTGGAACCAGTCTGTTGTTCCATGATCAGTTCTAACTGTTGCTTCCTGACCTGCATACAGATTTCTCAAGAGGCAGATCAGGTGGTCTGGTATTCCCATCTCTCTCAGAATTTTCTCAGAGTTTATTGTGATCTACACAGTTAAAGGCTTTGGCATAGTCAATAAAGCAGAAATAGATAATTTTCTGGAACTCTCTTGCTTTTTCCATGATCCAGCGGATGTTGGCAATTTGATCTCTCGTTCCTCTGCCTTTTCTAAATACAGCTTGAACATCAGGAGTTCACGGTTCACATATTGCTGAAGCCTGGCTTGGAGAATTTTGAGCATTACTTTACTAGCGTGTGAGATGAGTGCAATTGTGCGGTAGTTTGATCATTCTTTGGCATTGCCTTTCTTTGTGATTGGGATGAAAACTGACCTTTTCCAATCTTGTGGCCACTGCTGAGTTTTCCAAATTTGCTGACATATTGAGTGTAGCACTTTCACAGCATCATCTTTCAGGATTTGGAATAGCTCAACTGGAATTCCATCACCTCCACTAGCTTTGTTCGTAGTGATGCTTTCTAAGGCCCACTTGACTTCACATTCCAGGATGTCTGGCTCTAAGTCAGTGATCACACCATCATGATTATCTAGGTCGTGAAGCTCTTTTTTTGTACAGTTCTTCTGTGTATTCTTGCCATCTCTTCTTAATATCTTCTGCTTCCGTTAGGTCCACACCATTTCTGTCCTTTATCGAGCCCATCTTTGCATGAAATGTTCCTTTGGTATCTCTGATTTTCTTGAATAGATCCTTATTTGGCCTTGGAATACGGAATGAAGCAGGGCAAAGACTAACAGAGTTTTGCCAAGAAAATGCACTGGTCATCAGCAAATACCCTCTTCCAACAACACAAGAGAAGACTTTATACATGGACATCACCAGATGGTCAACACCAAAATCAGATCGATTATATTCTTTGCATCCAAAGATGGAGAAGCTCTATCCAATCAGCAAAAACAAGACCAGGAGCTGACTGTGGCTCAGACCATGAACTCCCTATTGCCAAATTCAGACTGAAATTGAAGAAAGTAGGGAAAACCACTAGATCATTCAGGTATGACCTAAATCACATCCCTTATGATTATACAGTGGAAGTGAGAAATAGATTTAAGGGCCTAGATCTGATAGATAGAGTGCCTGATGAACTGTAGAATGAGGTTCGTGACATTGTACAGGGAGACAGGAATCAAGACAATCCCCATGGAAAAGAAATGCAAAAAAGCAAAATGGCTGTCTGGGGAGGCCTTGCAAATAGCTGTGAAAAGAAGAGAAGCGAAAAGCAAAGGAGAAAAGGAAAGATATAAACATCTGAATGCAGAGTTGCAAAGAATAGCAAGAAGAGATAAGATAGCCTTCTTCAGCGATCAATGCAAAGAAATAGAGGAAAACAACAGATTGGGAAAGACTATGGATCTATTCAAGAAAATCAGAGATACCAAAGGAACATTTCATGCAAAGATGGGCTCGATAAAGGACAGAAATTGTGTGGACCTAACGGAAGCAGAAGATATTAAGAAGAGGTGGCAAGAATACACAGAAGAACTGTACAACCTAGATAGCATATTCAAAACAGAGACATTACTTTGCCAACATAGTCCATCTAGTCAAGGCTATGGTTTTTTCCTGTGGTCATGTATGAATGTGAGAGTTGGACTGTGAAGAAGGATGAGCGCCGAAGAATTGATCTTTTGAACTGTGGTGTTGGAGAAGACTCTTGGGAGTCCCTTGGGCTGCAAGGAGATCCAACCAGTCCATTCTGAAGATCAGCCCTGGGATTTCTTTAGAGGGAATGATGCTGAAGCTGAAACTCTAGTACTTTGGCCACCTCATGCGAAGAGTTGACTCATTGGAGAAGACTCTGATTCTGGGAGGGATTGGGGGCAGGAGGAGAAGGGTACGACAGAGGATGAGATGGCTGGATGGCATCACTGACTCGATGGACGTGAGTTTGAGTGACCTCCGGGAGCTTATGATGGACAGGGAGGCCTGGCGTGCTGTGATTCATGAGATCACAAAGAATCGGACACGGCTGAGCGACTGAACTGAACTGAACTGAACTAGGTTTGTCATAGCTTTCTTTCCAAGGAGCATCTTTTAATTTCATGGCTTCAGTCACCATCCTCAGTGAGGAAAATAAGGATATCTCAAGGCAAGTAATAATAGACAGAATGTTAAAAATATGTTCAGAACAAGTCTCCCAGTTACAAGTAAGATTTTTGAGCCTGAATAAGTGGTCAAAACCCGAGAATCAAATTTGGGAATGCTTTCTTTCTGTGTTATGTTGAAGGAAATCTTTACAGGAGTCATCTTGTATCCAAGAGGTCGAAGAGCCAGCCATGGCTGCAAAATCTCTCTTTTCTACCCTTTATCAATCAGAATAATGGTTCTCCTAGAAAACTATAATCTTCTCATGCAGGTAGTGTGTTTCATGAAAGTTATATTCATGAGCTCCAATACACAGGCTACACAAAGCGACCCCAAAATCATAGACATCTCATAACTCACTACTAGACACTCCACTGCACCCCAGAGAAAAGAAATCCAGCTCCACCCACCAGAACACCGATACAAGCTTCCATAAACAAGAAACCTCGACAAGCCACCGGTACAAACCCACATATAGTGCAGAAACGCCACAATAAAGAGAACTCCACAGACTACCAGAATACAGTAAAGACGCCCCAAACTTAGCAATTTAAACAAGATGAAGAGACAGAAGAATTCCCAGCAGGTAAAGGAACAGGATAATTGCCCACCAAACCAAATAAAAGAGGAAGAAATAGCGAACCTACCTGATAAAGAATTCCAATAATGATAGTGAAATTAATCCAAAATCTGGAAAGCAAAATGGAATCATGGATAAATAGCCTGGAGAAAAGCATTGAGAAGATGCAAGAAAGATGTAACAAGGACCTAGAAGAAATAAAAAAGAGTCAATATATAATGAATAATGCAATAAATGAGATCCAAAACACTCTGGAGGCAACAAATAGTAGAATAACAGAGGCAGAAGATAGAATTAGCGAATTAGAAGATAGAATGGCAGAATTAAAGGAATCAGAGGAGAAAAAAGAAAAATGAATTAAAAGAAATGAGGACAATCTCAGAGACCTCCAGGACAATTTTAAACGTTACAATATTCGAATCATAGGAGTCCCAGAAGAAGAAGACAAAAAGAAAGACCATGAGAAGATACTAGAGGAGATAATAGTTGAAAACTTCCCTAAAATGGGGAAGGAAATAATCACTCAAGTCCAAGAAACCCAGAGAGTCCCAAATAGGATAAACCCAAGGCGAAACACCCCAAGACACATATTAATCAAATTAACAAAGATAAAACACAAAGAACAAATATTAAAAGCAGCAAGGGAAAAACAACAAATAACACACAAGAGAATTCCCATAAGGATAACAGCTGATCTTTCAATAGAAACTCTCCAAGCCAGGAGGGAATGGCAAGACATACTTAAAGTGATGAAAGAAAAGAACCTACAGCCCAGATTATTGTACCCAGCAAGGATCTCATTCAAATATGAAGGAGAAATCAAAACCTTTACAGACAAGCAAAAGCTGAGAGAATTCAGCACCACCAAACCAGCTCTCCAACAAATACTAAGGACATTCTCTAGACAGGAAACACAAAAACGATATATAAACTCAAACCGAAAACAACAAAGTAAATGGCAAAGGGATCATATTTATCATTAATTACCTTAAATGTAAATGGGTTGAATGCCCCAACCAAAAGACAGAGACTGGCTGAATGGATACAAAAACAAGACCCCTCCATATGCTGTCTACAAGAAACCCACCTCAAAACAGGGGACACATACAGACTGAAAGTCAAGGGCTGGAAAAAGATTTTCCACGCAAATAGAGACCAAAAGAAAGCAGGAGTAGCAATACTCATATCAGATAAAATAGACTTTAAAACAAAGGATGTGAAAAGAGACAAAGAAGGTCACTACCTAATGATCAAAGGATCAATCCAAGAAGAAGATATAACAATTATAAATATATATGCACCCAACTTAGGAGCACCGCAATATATAAGACAAATACTAACAAGTATGAAAGGAGAAATCAACAATAACACAATAATAGTGGGAGACTTTAATACCCCACTCACACCAATGGATAGATCAACTAAACAGAAAATTAACAAGGAAACACAAACTTTAAACGATACAATAGACCAGTTAGAACTAATTGATATCTATAGGACATTTCATCCCAAAACAATGAATTTCACCTTTTTCTCAAGTGCACACGGAACCTTCTCCAGGATAGACCACATCCTGGGCCATAAATCTAGCCTTGGTAAGTTCAGAAAAATTGAAATTATTCCAAGCATTTTTTCTGACCACAATGCAGTAAGAGTAAATCTCAATAACAGGAGAAAATCTATTAAAAAGTCCAACATATGGAGGCTGAACAACACACTCCTGAATAACCAACAAATCACAGAAGAAATCAAAAAAAGAAATCAAATTCTGCATAGAAACGAATGAAAATGAAAACACTACAACCCAAAACCTGTGGGACACTGCAAAAGCAGTCCTAAGGCGAAAGTTCATAGCAATACAGGCATACCTCAAGAAACAAGAAAAAAGCCAAATAAATAACCTAACTCTACACCTAAAGCAACTGGAAAAGGAAGAAATGAAGCACCCCAAGGTTAGTAGAAGGAAAGAAATCCTAAAAATTAGGGCAGAAATAAATGCAAAAGAAACAAAAGAAACCATAGCAAAAATCAACAAAGCCAAAAGCTGGTTCTTTGAAAGGGTAAATAAAATTGACAAACCACTAGCCAGACTCATCAAGAAACAAAGGGAGAAAAATCAAATCCATAAAATTAGAAATGAAAATGGAGAGATCACAACAGACAGCACAGAAATACAAAGGATCATAAGAGACTACTATCAGCAATTATATGGCAATAAAATGGACAATGTGGAAGAAATGGACAAATTCTTATAAAAGTACAACTTCCCAAAACTGGATCAGGAAGAAATAGAAAATCTTAACAGACCCATCACAAGCACAGAAATTGAAACTGTAATCAGAAATCTTCCAGCAAACAAAAGCCCAGGTCCAGACAGCTTCACAGCTGAATTCTACCAAAAATTTAGAGAAGAGCTAACACCTATCCTACTCAAACTCTTCCAGAAAATTGCAGAGGAAGGCAAACTTCCAAACTCATTCTATGAGGCCACCATCACCCTAATACCAAAACCTGACAAAGATCCCACAAAAAAAGAAAACTACAGGCCAATATTACTGATGAACATAGATGCAAAAATCCTTAACAAAATTCTAGCAATCAGAATCCAACAACACATTAAAAAGATCATACACCATGACCAAGTGGGCTTTATCCCAGGAATGCAAGGATTCTTCAATATCCGCAAATCAATCAACGTAATACACCACATTAACAAACTGAAGAATAAAAACCATATGATTATCTCAATAGATGCAGAGAAAGCCTTTGACAAAGTTCAACATCCATTTATGACAAAAACTCTCCAGAAAGCAGGAATAGAAGGAACATACCTCAACATAATAAAAGCTATATATGACAAGCCCACAGCAAACATTATCCTCAATGGTGAAAAATTGAAAGCATTTCCTCTAAAGTCAGGAACAAGACAAGGATGCCCACTTTCACCATTACTATTCAACATAGTTTTGGAAGTTTTGGCCACAGCAATCAGAGCAGAAAAAGAAATAAAAGGAATCCAAATTGGAAAAGAAGAAGTAAAACTCTCACTATTTGCAGATGACATGATCCTCTACGTAGAAAACCCTAAAGATTCCACCAGAAAATTACTAGAACTGATCAATGAATATGGTAAAGTTGCAGGATATAAAATTAACACACAGAAATCCCTTGCATTCCTGTACACTAATAACGAGAAAATAGAAAGAGAAATTAAGGAAACAATTCCATTCACCATTGCAATGAAAACAATAAAATACTTAGGAATATATCTTCCTAAAGAATCTAAAGACCTATATATAGAAAACTATAAAACACTGGTGAAAGAAATCAAAGAGGACACTAATAGATGGAGAAATATACCATGTTCATGGATTGGTAGAATCAATATAGTGAAAATGAGTATACTACCCAAAGCAATTTATAGATTCAATGCAATCCCCATCAAGCTACCAACGGTATTCTTCACAGAGCTAGAACAAATAATTTCTCAATTTGTATGGAAATACAAAAAACCTCGAATAGCCAAAGCTATCTTGAGAAAGAAGAACGGAACTGGAGGAATCAACCTGCCTGACTTCAGGCTCTACTACAAAGCCACAGTCATCAAGACAGTATGGTACTGGCACAAGGACAGAAATATAGATCAATGGAACAAAATAGAAAGCCCAGAGATAAATCCACGCACATATGGTCACCTTATCTTTGACAAAGGAGGCAAGAATATACAATGGATTAAAGACAATCTCTTTAACAAGTGGTGCTGGGAAAACTGGTCAAACACTTGTAAAAGAATGAAACTAGAACACTTTCTAACACCATACACAAAAATAAACTCAAAATGGATTAAAGAGCTAAATGTAAGACCAGAAACCATAAAACTCCTAGAGGAAAACATAGGCAAAACACTCTCTGACTTACATCACAGCAGGATCCTCTATGACCCACCTCCCAGAATATCGGAAATAAAATCAACAATGAACAAATGGGACCTAATCAAACTTAAAGCTTCTGCACAACAAAGGAAACTATAAGCAAGGTGAAAAGACAGCCTTCAGAATGGGAGAAAATAATAGCAAATGAAGCAACAGACAAACAACTAATCTCAAAAATATACAAGCAACTTCTACAGCTCAATTCCAGAAAAATAAATGACCCAATCAAAAAATGGGCCAAAGAACTCAATAGACATTTCTCCAAAGAAGACATACAGATGGCTAACAAACACATGACAAGATGCTCAACATCACTCATTATCAGAGAAATGCAAATCAAAACCACTATGAGGTACCATTTCACGCCAATCAGAATGGCTGCTATCCAAAAGTCCACAAGCAATAAGTGCTGGAGAGGGTGCGGAGAGAAGGGAACCCTCTTGCACTGTTGGTGGGAATGCAAACTAGTACAGCCACTATGGAGAACAGTATGGAGATTCCTCAAAAAACTGTGAATAGAACTGCCTTATGATCCAGCAATCCCACTGCTGGGCATATACACTGAGAATACCAGAATTGAAAGAGACACGTGTACCCCAATGTTCATAGCAGCACTGTTTGCAATAGCCAGAACGTGGAAGCAACCTAGATGTCCATCCACAGATGAATGGATAAGCAAGCTGTGGTACATATACACAATGGAGTATTACTCAGCCATTAAAAAGAATACATTTGAATCCGTTCTAAGGAGGTGGATGGAACTGGAGCCTATTATACAGAGTGAAGTAAGCCAGAAACAAAAACACAAATACAGTATATTAAAGCATATATATGGAATTTAGAAAGATGGTAAAAATAACCCTATTTACGAGACAACAAAAGAGACACTGATGTATAGACCAGACTTTTGGACTCTGGGACTGGGAGAGGGTGGGATGATTGGGGAGAATAGCATTGAAATATGTATAATATTATATCTGAAATGTATTAATTGTTAACTAAACACTATCATGTTACAATTTAT